>CM055404.1:111658860-111746884 GCA_029228625.1 Pseudolycoriella hygida | reverse complement strand
CTATAAAATGATTAAGGAGGTCAAAACTGTACTTTCCTCATCGCTCAATGTGAGGTCCATGGGAAAGGGATTTTTGGGAATCGTTTACCCCTCGCTACACATCTAAAAACGTGAACGGTTAAACTAACACACCTCTAGCTTCGCTCCTCGTGCACACACGTCTATGCATATACAGTATAGTAATATACCAATGATTCTATCTTCAATTTCCAGGTACCTGCTGGGCGTTTATCACATCAACTTCAATCTGTTATGGAAGCCTGTGTCAAAGTTGCTGGCAGAATATTCGACCAAGTTATCAGCAACAGAGTTTTGGCCAATATTCAAAGAAAAACTAAATTCAACTACAGTACACATCCGTTCGCCAGCTGTAGCCGATGTGCCGTTCGATGCGAACATTAAATCCACTGTTCTCCACGACGAATTCGTTAAAATGTGGACATTAAACGACCGAACAGATTACGTCAACTATCGTATACTCCTATGGCGAGCGATGGCTGATTGTGGCCAGCTGGTTGAATCGAAGAATCGTGAAATTGTGGAAATATTTTTGGATTTCATTGACACCGAATACAATAGGGAGAATGAGTCTGGTGTTTGGAATTTGATGTCACAGAGTGAATTGAACGTTGACGAGACCGAAGAAAATGAAGAAGGCAGTAAGAAAGATAGGAAAGTGTCATCAACAGCATTTCGTTCGTTTGTGCCAATGATGTCAGTGTTTACGAAATTAGTCAATCCGAAGCAGCTCTATCGCGAAAAGGACATGTGCAAATTGTATATGAATTTGCTGTCGCATTGGAACTCGAATGTACAAAAAATTGCATTGGACTGTTTGATGGCATACAAGCATCCGTATCTCACAGCCTACAAGGAGCAATTGTATGGAATTATTGACGAGAAAACGTTTAAGAAAACTATGACCTCGTTCAAACTGCACAAAGATGAAACTGTTGTCGTTGATGTGCACCGAAAAGACTTGATGCCCATTTTGATGAGAATTTTGTTCAGTAAACTTACAACAAAAGCACCGAAAGGACAGGGTCAGGACCGGAAATCATTGATTCTACGGACGCTGGGTGGATGTACTGAAGACGAAATTCTTATCATCCTGAAAATGGCGTTCAAAGCGTACGAAAGATATTTGGAGGATGAACCTCTTGCAATGGTCACCTCAATAGCAACAAAGATTGATATGACGTCCGTAGTTTCAGCGAAGAAAATGACCAGTACGTTGAATTTCATTGAAATAATCCGAGAAGAAATCGCCGGTTCAAAGAGTCCACAATTTCTTAGGTATTTGCTCAACATAATGTTGACGATCGGTGCGATGGTACAGCATATCGTTGACGGGTCACACCAACAGATTAATCCATCGTTCCTCAAAATGTACAAGGCCATTCGAACGTCATGCTTGAAGAGTGTAACAAACGTTTTTTGTCATTTCGAGGCGTATCCATGGGAATCGGCGGAAATCGAATCAATTTTCCACGTATTTATAACACCGTCACTCCACAAACTGTCAACGGAAAGTCTTCAGAGTCCATCGCAGTTGCTCAAGTTGCTTCACACATTCGGTAAAAATCCTCGTTACTTCTCTATGTTAACGAAACAACCAAGAAATGTATCCGACGATCAGACGCCAATCAAATACCTTTTCGATTTACTTCTCCATCCACAAAGCAAACCGATTGTGTGCCGCACTGTTATGGAAATAATTGAGAGTTTAGTCACACTGGCTGACTATCAATCGAATGATGAAAACTCCGCCGCACCGATTCCGGTGGACAACTGCAAATCGTTCGATCACACGAAGTCAAAAATGAACTATGGAAGTGCCATTCTCATATCATTTCTACCAAAAATTTTGGAGAAATTTCAAATCAATCTGAAGAAAAGGATGGGATTGACCCGACGGGATGTTCTGATTTTATCTCGTTGCACCGAACTCATTGAAGAGTCTGAATTGTGTAGTGTTTTGTTGAAATTAATTCTTCCAATTTTGATACGCAAATCGAATTCACGCAGTGACGAAGAATCATTGAAACAGATGGTGGTCACCGTTTCTAATTTACTGGAAAAAGTTTCCGAGCCGGAGCGACACATTCCCGACATAGCTCCAATGTTCCAAATGATGTCGTCGGTAGAGCCGAGGAAATTATTATGTCGTCTACTCGCCAGTATTAGCAAGCGAGCTAAAGGGGATGCAAAGGAAGATCTTGCTACGATGGTTCGAATTGTGAATGAATTGAACGCTTGGAATGTCAAATTTATCGAGCAACCGGATTATGACAGACGATTGGAAGCTTATGCTGAGGTGGAACGACTACAAAATGCAGGAAAACTCACTCTTAATCTTGGATTGTTGGTCATCTATCACTCTTTCTATTTCCTTCGGGATAGTACAATGTGCGATTCGGCCAGCCATAATTTACAAACAATGGTTCCAGCTATGGTACGGCAATTCGAAAATCGTCGAACCGATGTCGACTTTTTGATTGGAAACGTTATTCTCAATTTGATTCGACGCAATCTGAACGATTCCAACGAAAATGTATGGAGAGAAGGAATTTTATTGTTGGGTGAACTGGCCAGAGAATGTCCATCAGCGCATCCCGTTCTGCAGGACTTACAACCACTCACAAACAAACAAGATCGAGAGGTTGACTTCTTCGACAACATTACACACATTCAATCCCATCGACACACCAGAGCTTTGCTCAAATTTTGCTCGGTGGCAAAAACTTTCGATCGCTCACCGAATGTGAGAACATTGACGCAGTTCATTTTGCCACTTGCATCGCAATATGTTTGCAAGGAAAAGCATGCCACCAAACATGGAATTATAACAGCAGCCATTGAAACTATTGGAGTCGTCTGCCGATTGTTGCCGTGGTATCATTATGAGATGCTTTTGAAACATTATCTGAAGAAGATGAGAACGAATGTCGACTTCCAGAAACAGTTGGTCAGATTGGTCATGGAAATTCTGAATCAATTCCATTTCGATTTGTCGATGGCAAAAATTGCTCCCAAGGAATTAGCTAAAGATTTCGAGAAAGTGGATGAGGTGGTCGAGAATGACGCTGCCAAGGTTGTGAAGGAAGAAGAGGAACGTGAAGAAGATACTGAAGAACTTGTGTTGGTTGCTGATAACGCGGAAGACGATGAATTGAATGACAAACTGTTGAATGAACAAGAAGTGGATGAAACGGAAGAGGTCGAGGAAAGTGTTGCTAAGAAACCGAAAATCTGTGCTTTCGACAGGCAAATTGTGTTGAGTCACAATGCTGCTAAGCGTGTGGTGAGAAGCATAACCACTGGACTGATTCCGAGTCTGCACAATTCCATCACAAACATGAGTACGTACGAAAGTTTTCACAAGCTGAACAAAGTGAAGCGACGGTCGGAACGTGAAGAGGAAGAAATATTGCGCGTTCCCATTGCGTTGGCTATGGTAAAATTATTGCAGAAACTACCGGAAGGAATGTTAGGTAAGTAAAATTTAGTTCAATTGTTTCTTACATCGTAGTTTGAGTCCGGGGACTTCGTTCTCGAATAGCGGCAGCTGATTTATGGTAACAGTAGAGTGCTTGTCTGTCTGTTTTGAAGTTCATTTCTAACGTGAGAAGCAATTTTGGAGAAATTTTTTTTAGAAAAATAAACAAGACAAAAATCCGGATCTATTCAAAAAATCACAAAAGTAAAAAGTCATAGAAAATCAAAGCCGTGGTTTTTGAACTTTGTTCCCCCCTCGTGTGATTTGTGTGAATTGCACAATTTTTTTAAAAGAAATTTCTGAAAGTTACGCCTTGACGTTTCTAAATTTAAATTTACATAGACATGATAGATCTAGAAATTATGTCCTTTCTGTACGTTGTGTTCAAAGAACTTCGTTCTCAAACGAAAATTTTCTACACAAAAATTCGGGTGAAAAATTTTCTGTTTCGGCTAAAATGCACTCTAGGGGACAACAAGAATTGGGGCGCAGAAGCCCTTCCTGGCCCCTCCCCGGGCTTTTAAGAAAAATTTTTGAAATGGGTGCAAGGCGCAACGATTTATTTTCCTTGTACAAAATGACGACGACTACACTGTCACAAAACATCACTCATTGGCCACTTACACGGCAGCCGAACTTTCTCACATCACTATTTAGGAACATAGCCTGTTTCCTATGCACATTATACGAATAGTAGTCGCGTTGGTATCGTGATTTTACAAAGTCTTTAAATAAAGTGATCATTTTATTACGCTCAATTTGTTTCGTATCCTTCCATTGACTTGATTCCAACACTCGATCGATATGTAATCCATTTAGGAAACCAAAAGTTATTACAATTAAAACGCATCGACAATACTACATGGGGTGAAAAGTCCGCGGCCTTGCAATGAAAGAACTAACTTTTACATATGAAATTAATTTTATTCTTCAACGTAGTCTCCCTGAAGGGAAATGCACTTAGTCCAACGGTCCTGCAACATTTGGATACCTTTGGTATAATAGGATTTCTCCAACCCACCAAAATAGGCCTCTGTTTCGGATATCACCTCATCATTAGAGTAAAATCTTTTTCCCTGTAGCCATCTTCTTAAGTTTGGGAACAAATAGTAGTCGCTGGGGGCCAGATCTGGAGAGTAAGGTGGGTGGTGGAGTAATTCATAGCCCAAAGAGTCCAGTTCCACAGTTGCTTTTATGGATGAATGCGCTGGTGCATTGTCATGATGAAACAGGACCTTTTTCTTCTGCATATGCGGTCGTTTTCTCTTGATATCGTTGTGGAGCTGTTCCAATAATGTGACATAGTACTCGCCAGTTATTGTTTTTCCTTTCTCCAAATAGTCGATAAATATTATGCCATGCGCATCCCAAAAAATCGTGGCCATAACCTTGCCTGCAGAACGCTGTGCCTTTGGGCGCTTCGGTCGGCTTTGACCAAATTCTAACCACTCTGCAGACTGTCTATTGGACTCTGGTGTATAGTAATGAATCCACGTTTCATCAATCGTGACAAATCTACGCAAAAACTCCGTTGGATTACGCTCGAACAAAGCTAAATTACGCTCTGAATCGTCAAGACGGTGCTGCTTTTGATCAATTGTTAGAAAACGCGGCACCCATCGCGCAGAAAGCTTTTTCATGTCCAAATACTCGTGTAAAATGTGTCGCACTCGTTCTGTTGATATTTTGAGGATGTCAGCTATTTCACTAACTTTAACTCTCCGATCAGCCAAAACAATACGACGGATTCTTTTGATGTTTTCTTCAGTAACTGCTTCACTTGGACGTCCTGAACGTGGGGCATCATCGGTGCTTGTATTACCTCGTTTACATTCAGCATGCCACTTCTTGACCGTTGTATACGACGGAGAAGATGTGCCATAACACTTATCCAGCCATTCTTTGCTTTGCACCGTATTTTTTCCCATTAAGAAACAATGTTTAATCAACACACGGAATTCATTATTTTCCATTTTTTACGAACAACAAAAACCTGCGTCACTCTATTGACAGTAATTCGAAAACTATGACACCAAATGTCAGGAAATTTTGGCTGTAGACAAGTAAAGGGTGGTACTACTGAATGTTAACAAAAATTCTGAAGTAATGCCGCCATCTCTATGTGAGGCCGCGGACTTTTCACCCCATGTAGTATGTTGAGGCACTTCGTCAAAATTTATAAAATCGTATCGGTTTAAAAAAAAACTTTCCGGGCTTTCACCCGAAACATATAAAATAAATTCAAATGAAAAAAAATCATGGGCCCGGGGAGGCCCGTAAAGGGTTCCGCGTCCCAAATTCTTGTTGTACAGTCATCTTGTGACCCTCCTGCACTCATCCTAATAAAAAAACATATGAAGGGACCCGTACGTATCAGAATAGATGTGGCAAACAGAGTTGATGTTGCGAAAAGACTCGAACGTACTTAAGTCAATATTGCCTTACCTCTTAAGTGTATGAAATTACGTCCACATTAAATTGTATTGGAAATTGCCGAGAGGGGAATATTGAAAAATTCGTCCGAAGAAATGGTGTAAAAAAGTCTTCCGAAAGTACAAAATTTACCCCCAAATAAACAAAAATGTTCGTCTCAATTTTTTCTACAACATAGCAAAAAACCACTCTTTTGTAGGGCCGACCTTAGGACCGACCCAGGGTTTTCAGGAGAGTTTCCTCAATCTGCTCTGCAACATAGCAAAAAAACATAGAAGGGACCCGTACGTATCAGAATAGATGCGGAAAACAGAGTTAATGTTACGAAAAAACTGGAACGTATTTAAGTAAATATTGCGTTCACATTAAGTTGTATTGAAAATTGCCGATAGGGCAATATGAAAAATCCGTCCGAAGGAACGGTGTAAAAAAATTCTACTTCAAATAGAGAAAAATGTTCTCCTCAATTTTGTCTACAACATAGCAAAAAACTTTGTTTTTGGGCTAGGGCCGACCTAAGTACTGACCTAGGGCCTTAAATAGAGGCCTCGGATACATACTTCCATAGACAAAAATGTTTCCCCCAATTTGCTCTGCAACATAGCAAAAAACATTTTTTTATGTTAGGGCCGACCTTAGGAGCCCTAAGCACAGGCAAAAATTCTTCTATAAATTGTCGGTCGTGCCGAGATCTTTCAAACAAAAAAAAAATTTTGAAAATCTTAAAACACGTAGGGCCCTAACAAAGACTCCTTTGTAGTGCCCTAGCTAAGTCCAAAGACTCAAATCGAAAAATGTTTCTTCCACAAATTGTCGGTCATGCCCAGATCGTTCAAACAAAAAAAAAATTTGAAAATTGGTAAAGATTTACTCGAGTTATGTACAAAAAACACATAGAGCCCTAGCAGAGACTCGTTTTTAGTGCCCTAGCTATGTCCAAGGACTCAAATTAAAAAAAAAGTTTCTTCCATTAATTGTCGGCCATGCCCAGATCTTTCAAACAAAAAAAAATTATCAAAATCAGAAAAGATTTACTCGAGTTATGTGCAAAATACCAAAAACCACTAAAACGGCACTAGCTCGGCGGCCCTTGGGCCGACTGTGCCCAGATTCAATCCCATAAAATATTTTTCGACTACCTTTCAGGAAAAAAAAGTTTTTGAAAATCGGTCAAGATTTACTCAAGTTATCGTGTTGACGGACAGACAGACAGACAGAGAGACAGACAGACCGACAGACAGACAGAGAGACAAACAGACCGACAGACGGACATTGTTTTTTTCGCTGATTTGTCATCTGGAGGCAACAAAAAAAGTTTCCCCCTCACTCCCGGGCTCGAATTCGCAATGTAACAAATGTGGTAGTAAACGCATCAGACCTACGTACTTCGTACGGGTCTAAAAATTTTTTTGGTTAGGGCCGACGTTAGAACAGACCTGAGGCCCACTTCAGCCCTAAGCACAGGCACCGATCCAAATTTGTTTTTGAATATAATTCGGTACTCGCTTACCTCTCAAATAGAAAGAGAATCATCAAAATCAGTTAGGAATTATCCAATTCATGTAAGCAAACACGTTGGGCCCTAGCAGAAACTTAGTTCAAGGGTCCTGACTGAGTCCAAGAGTTTCTAATCAAAAAATTTTCTTCCATCAAACGGGAGACAGTCCTCGACCTTTCGATCAAACAAAATTTTTTGAAAGTCGGTTGAGCTTTACTCAAGTTATCGCGGTGACGGACGGACGGACATTTTCAGACCCGTACGAAGAACGAAGTTCTTCAAAAAGAGGTCTTATGCGTTTACCACGATGTTTTTAACCAGTCGAATTTCGACCCGGGAGTATGGGGGAGCACCGACCATGGTCCTTAGATGACGAATCAGCAATAAAACAATGTCCGTCCGACCGTCTGTCAACACGATAACTCGAGTAAGAAACGTTTTTGAATTTGAGTCCTTGGACTTAGTTAGGGCACTAAAATCGAGTCTCTGCTAGGGCTCTATGTGTTTTTGTCCATAACTCGCGCAAACATTTTCCGATTTTCATAATTTTTTTTTTGTTTGAAAGATCTAGGCATGACCGACAGTTCATAAAAGAAACTTTTGCCTGCGCTTAGGGCTCAAGTGGGCCATGTCGGTCCTAAGTTCGACCCTAATCAAAAAAAATTTTGTATGCTATGTTGTAGAGAAAATTGAGTAGAAAAAATTTTCCTATATTTTGGGGTCAATTTTGTTCTTTCGGTAAGGTTTTTTTACACCGTTTCTTCGGACGGGTTTTTCAATATTGTCCTATCGGCAATTTGCAATAAAACTTAATGTGGACGCAATTTCATACACTTAAGAGTTAAGGCAATATTTACTTAAATACGTTCGAGTCTCTTCGTAACGTCAACTCTGTTTGCCGCATCTATTCTGATTCGTACGGGTCCCTTCTGATTCGTCATCTAAGGACCATGATCGATGCTCCCCCTACTCCCGGATCGAAATTAGGGTGGTTACAAACGTCGTGGTAAACGCATAAGACCCCTTTTCGAAGAACTTCGTTCTTCGTACGGGTCTAAAAATCAAATCCCAGCTGTTCCCCTAAAGTGCATTTTTGCCTCTGTTTCGAAATATTTTGTTTTCGAAAAAAAATTTTGCTTTAAAAAAATTAACTTAAAAAAAATGTTACTCTAAAAAAAATTTTCTTACAAAAAAAAACCAACTGTCTCTAGGTATTCACAAAATCCAAGATGGCGTCACTTTGACAACTGGCAGCCATCTTCTAAGGAATCTAACAAAATTGTCCTCAGAAATGTGTATAACTTTGCCTGAGACACCAACTGTCTGAGTATTGTAAGTCAGAAGATAGCATTTTTCATCATCAGCGTCACCTTTCGGTGTTAGGTCTTTATGCCACAACCCCAGACATACTCCTCTTCACCCGTCTGGATCGTTACGGAATAATTTTGAGGGGGCTCTGTTTTTATCCATGCGTGCTAAATGCCGCGCCCACCTCAGCCTTTGGACTTTCACCACTGACACTACATCCAGCTCGCAAAAATCACGTTCCAATTCAAAGTTATATCGCCGTCGCCACCTCTGCGGAGTACCTTGCGCTCAAACGTTAGGGGCAACTGTTCATCACTTTTTTTCATCTCCCAAGATTCGCATCCGTAGATCAGTACTGGTCGGATAAGTGTTTTGTAAATATGGCACTTTGTTTTCTTCAATATTAACTTTGAGCGCAACTGTTTGATTAGACCATGATAGCTGCTTGCCGCAATGATACGTCTGTGAATTTCAGGTGTATTATCACCGCATCAGCGCTCCAAGATAAATGAACTAATCCACTACCTCGAGGTTGAACTCTCCAATGCATATTGTGTCTCCTTGTTGACTCTCTACCTGATTTGGCTCGGTCTTAATGTACTTGGTTTTAGACTCGTTTATCATCAAACCCATCCTCTCAGCTTGGATTTTCAGATTTGTGAAAGTGTCAACTGCTGCTGCATGTGTACGACTGGCGAGGTCCAAGTCGTCTGCAAAGCCCAGAACTTGAACTGTTCCATTTACGAGCGTTTTGTTGGTTTGGAAAGAGTAAGCAAAATAGAGCGTCTCCCTGCTTCAGTCCTTCTCTAACAGCAAACACATCTGACATGTCGTTTTGTACCTTGACATGACATCTGGTGCCATCCAATGTCGCTTTCACAACACGAATATCTTCAGCAGTTCCGCTGGAATATTATCCGGACCGGAAGCTTTGTTGTTCTTGAGTGAAATAATTGCTGCTGAGCAATACACACATCCCCGTTGTGCAATGCATCAAAATGCTCTTTGAATCTCTCCAAGACATCATGTTTTGCAATAAGCAACGTTCCGTTTACTGCTTTGCATATGATTATTCGGGGGTTGAATCCTTTGATTGTTTATCCCTATTACCCTATTATTAATAAAATTCTTACTTACAAAGAATCCAACAATCAAAAATTTTCCCCTGCGGCGCTTTACCCGTCGTTGGATCGATACTGAAAATTCTATTTGTAAATTAAGGAAAACGATTCAAAAATAATTATATTATCGGACCTCCCCCCCGTCCTACCAGCGACAGCGGGAAATCCTTCTTGCCGGGATATTTTGACTCGGTTGTCGGGAAGAAAACATTATTTTCATTCAGCCGCATAGAATCGTCAGCCTGAAAATTGACCTGTGTATAGCTAACTTTGTTTCACTACTTAATTCCGTTTTGTTGAATACGTGCGACGTCAACTGACTGGCCACCGCGTTTTCCATTTTCCTCCTTTCCTCAAATTCTAACTTACTGACTTGTCATCCTCTCCTAAGTACTTGAATTCAGAAACCTGCTCCAGCTCCTCCCCATTTAAATTGCAATTGAGATTTGCCGACATGCATAGCCTTAGTTTTCCTTACACTTATCTTCATACCGTACCTCTCACATGCAGCATTCAGGCAGTCAATCCCACCCTGTAAATCCCTGGTATTATCTGCTAACACAATCAAGTCTTCCGCACAGGCTAGGATTTTCATTATTACCTCACCTATTTATTTGTAATTAACTCGCCATCTTTATCTAAAATCATCGACCAAAATTGGCTACCCCTGCCTTGACCTGCCTTTTCCAATTCCTCCCTTCCCGGTCTTTCGCTTCCTTGACCAGATCCTTAAGTTGCCTACAAGCCGTATAAGCCTCCCACTTCCTATCCGTCTTGTAACCAGATCAAGTAGAGTTTCAAGTAGTGTTCCACCAACCTGTTTTTTGTTTCGACCCCCGCTAGCGAAACTGCATTTTTCAGTATTCAGTAATAGCAGTATGAAAAACTTAGATGAGCAAGAGAAGAAAATCCGGAAATTTCCCGGAAAAGCGCACGATGAAACTCTTCGTTTGGATGCGAAAGTTACGTTTCCTGAAAGTTTCAGGAAAATCGACTAGCCAGTTATGGAAAAAAACATTATTAATAGAACATTCATAGAAACCGTCAGATCAGGAAAAAGTTTTCACAATAATGAAAACAATAGGAAAATGAAAAACGTATGGAAAAATGCCATTTTGAAACCTCGATATGTCAGCTCATTTCGAACGGATTTTCATGAGCTGGAATGGATTTTGTGAGGTTTTTTTAAAAAATTTGGAGGGGGAGGAAGCAAGGGGAAAACTCAAAAATTCGCCTATACATAAGAGGGGAGGGGGTCTAAAGAAACAGACACTTCATACAAAAAATCTTAATTTGTATAGAGCATTGTTGACAAGAGGTAGAGAGGTATAAAAATCCGAAAAAAATGCAAACGTCATAATGAACGCTCCCTGAGTATCTTATCCCAAAGGAATATAACGTTTTTTCGGGCTTGTTGACTTTTTTTGGTGTGTGAGGACTGCGCCACACCATCCACTTAGAGCTGAGCGGGCCGCCCGAAACTCGACCCGAATCCTAATCAATTTGCCGGGTCGGGTTGGGTTTTCATTTTCGTTTTTTTTTTTTGGTCGGGTCGAGTTTGAAGACTTGAACTAACAAAACCCGACCCGAAAAAATAAATTCTCTCAAATATTAAAATTGAGTGCAAAAATCATTTCAAAAAGTTCAGTTCAGTTCAGGTTCAGGTCTAGAGTTCAGTTCGGGTCGGGTTTGAATTTTTTTATTTCGGATCTGGTTCGGCGCGGGTATGGGTCAACCCGAACACCTCTACATCCGCTATCGCTGTGGACATAATTGAGGAATGGCTCGAGTAATTTTTTTTATTTCTCAAGAAAAACCCGATTAAGGCTCGGAACAGGTCGTGTTTGACTAACCTGAACCTGAAGTCATCTGACCTAAAAAGTTCGGGTCATGTCAGGTTTTTCTTTCAAATGACCTAAACGTGACCTGACCTGATATATCGATGACATGACATGATAACCTGACTTGAAAAAATTCTAAAGGCAATCATTCTGAATGTTTGACCAATGAATGTGCAAATAGAGATTTTAAATCGATTAAGTGAATTGCTCCATCAGATAAATTTGGATCAGTCGCCATGAATCGTTTTGAGTCGATCTAACTCAAACAAAATCCAGTGGATCCGAAGATATGACCTTTAGAAAATCGTCTTTTTCCATACTAATATGCTACTTCATAGAAGCCAAAGTTAAGGGAAACATCTTACGTTAGTTAGTGGGTTAGTGAGTTAGTTAGTTCCAGAGCCATTTGTATGAAAACAGATTTTGTTCGCTCGTGCTCGAAAACGGCTCGATAACTTTTCTTGAAATTTTGCAGGGAAGTTCGGGAGGGCATTCTACGCCATATAAAGCCCATATAAAAGAATGTCTTGTATGTGTGTGAGTGTATTCAAAGTATGTGTCAAATATGAGCGAAATTGTTGGACTGTGTTAGGATGGAGATAGATGTTTGGTGTCAAAGGAAAATTTGATGGGTTGGGTGTGTAGTGTGTCAGGGTTAGCAAAAAAATGGCCGACGGTGGTGTGGGACGGATTAAGGGGCAAAATTGATTTTTTTTTTACATTTTTTTTTGTTGAAGATAGATGTTTCGTGTCAAACGAAATTTTTTTTCGTCGAAATTTTTTCGTCGAAATTTTTTCGTCGAAATTTTTTCGCCGAAATTTTTTTCTCCGAAATTTTTTTTCGCTGAAAAACTTTTTCGCCGACAATTTTTTTTGCCGAAAATTTTTTTTCGCGAAAATTTTTTGTTGCTGAAAACTTTTTTTCGCTGAAATTTTTCTCGAATTTTTCGCCGATTTTTTTCTTCCGAAATGTTTTTTTCGCTGAAAACTTTTTTTTCGGCCGATTTTTTTTTTCGCCGAATTTTTTTTTTTGCGAAGATTTTTGTTCGTTTTTTCGCTGAAATTTGTTTCGCCGAAAGTTTTTTTCGCTGAAAATTTTTTTTTTGGACAGAACTTTTTCGCCGAAAATTTTTTTTTGCTGAAATTTTTTTTCGTAGGAAATTTTTTCTACAAAATTTGTTTCTTCTTTTCTTCCAAAACTACTGATATCACAACAAAAACCCTTTTTAAAAGGGAAACGTGACGCAAGTCCTCGTCTCTTCTTCCAAAACAACTGATATCAATTTGGATGACGCTTACAGCTTCAGAACGCAAAAAATTCTTTTGAAATATTTTCACTTCTGAGTAAAAAAATGCGTAACAAATGCCGGACCTTCCCAACGTAATAATTTTTCGGCGCTTTCAGATTTGGCACGCCAGAAATTTGGCTACCCATACATCACACAAAACTGAATCTTTTTTATCGTGTCAAATCTGAAATAACAGAAAAACTTAACATTGGGGGGTCCGGCATTTGTGACGCATTTCTTTAATCGAAAATGAAAATATTTCAAAAGAATTTTTTTGCGTTCCGAAGCTGTAAGCGTCACCCAAATTGATATCAGTTGTTTTGGAAGAGGAGACGAGGACTTGCGTCACGTTTCCCTTTTAAAAAGGGTTTTTGTTTTTATATCCCATTCTCGAAACAGCAACACTCACTCAGGCGCTTTGATATAAAGATTTTTAGCATCATATGGCTCTATCCTCTTGCACGAATCTAAAAATAACGTAAAAAGTAATTTCGAATTTTCGTTTTCAGAACACTCCATCCGTGGTATTTTCATAAAAGTTTGCATGTTCCTTAAGTCACCTTTAAAGTCAGTTCGCCTATTCACGAGAAATATTTTGAAAAATATCATGCAGAACGTCGGAACCAAGTACCTTGCACAGTTAATGAGTCAGATGACGTCAATGTTGACTAGAGGTTTTCAAGTACACGTTCTGACTGTGACAATGTACGGAGTCTTGGATGTTTTAAAGCACACGTTCAAAGCGGGTGAAATTGACGGAGTTCTGCAGAGTATTTTAAGTGTATGCCTTGAGGACATTTTTGGCCAGACAAGCGAGGAAAAGGAAGTCAAGAAAATTGCTGGACAAACTCCCGAAGCGAAGCCGAGTAACTGTAGCTTTCAGTCGTTGAACATTGCAGCCGTCAATATTACCGAGTCCTGTATGCTGGATCTAGTGCTTCCTCTGAAGACGTACTTATTGAAGTCGCAATCGAAGAAAGTGGTTACAAAGGTACAAAATTGTTGTCAAACGATCGCTGCCGGTTTAGTGCAGAACAAAAATATACCCCTGGAGTCGTTGTTAACGTTTATCTATGGCACATCATCGGAGAGTATTCAGGACTTGTTCCCAACTCCCGCTAAGGCAGTTTCTACCCAATCTGAAAAAGAGAAACAGAGTCGGGTGCGACCTGACTGTTTCTTACTTCCAGAACAACCGAAGGGACGAACGGGTGCTGTAGCTAAGGCTGTTGTTACGAATGTCCGAGCCAATGCTCATGTCATCGTTGAGTTTGGATTGTCAATGCTTCAAATTGTGTTGAAACGTTCGAAGATTACGAAAATCAAATCCGAAGCTTTTCTCAACCCAATTATTCCAGGTGAGTCATCTGTCTAGTAGTCCTCTTTCCGACGTCACTAACGCATTCTTTTTCAGTTTTGCTGCATTCGTTAAACAGTGCACACATTCTTGTGACCATCAGCTCGTTAAAATGTTTAACGGAAATGTGGAACAAAACCATGGAACTGCAGAAGCTCACCGAGCTCACACCAGCTATCGTTGACGTTATTTATAAAATTTTGCATAAATATGCCACGCCCGGTATGGCAACTGTGAACGAAAATTTCCGTTTGATTAAAAATGCATTCGGTGCGATGGTAGCGGTCATCCGTAACGCCAAAGAATTCACCGTTAGTGAAGACCAACTACGAACGTTGTTAGCGTACATTGATCAGAACATTGCCGATTCATCGAGTCAGGTTCATGGTTTCACAATGTTGAAAGTTGTGCTCGACAAACAGTTGGTTGTGAAGGAGATCCACGATATCATGCGAACGATCAGCGAAATGGCAATCACATCCGAATCGCAGTTGGCAAGAACGGAGGCGAAACGTTTGCTCATCAACTATTTGATGAATTATCCCTTGGGTAAGAAGATCGACGGATATTTCAACTTTTTCGTGACAAATTTGAACTACGAAACAATATCCGGACGAGATGCAGCAATTCAAATATTACACAAGATCGTGAATCGATTCCCACAAAACATCGTTAATGAGAAATCGGCTTTCCTATTCGTTTGGCTGGGAACTAGATTGGTGAACGATGAATCACCAGACTGCCGACAAGCTGCGGCTGCATGCATTGAATCGCTGATTGGCAGATGTGACAAAGAACATAAGGACAAACTTTTCGATGTTGTCTTGGAAATGTTACAAGATAACAAAAACACGCACATAGAACTAGGAGCAATGTTGTGCTCTCGATTTGTAGCGGCTGAAAAATTGAAGTTTGTTGAAAGAATTGGAAAGGTGCTGCCTCTGTTGATCGCCACTTTGCCTTTGTCGAAACACAAGGGTCCTGGTCAGTACGTACTTCTGCCGAAGGTCGACGTAGACGATGACGAATCTGACGACGAGATTGACGAAGACAAATTGGAGTTCAAACAACAGCAAAAGGAACGTTCGAAGGACCACCAAATCATTCAAGTGACCAACGCCATTTTGAAGATACTCGAAGATTACCAGAGCAAGATGTCTGATTTCCTCGAGCATGTTGACCAACTGGCATATGAAGCGCAAAAATTGTTGGGCTATGAACACGTCTGGGTGCGGATAAATGCGGCAAAAATTTTGGGCTTCATTTTAAGTCAAATCGATTTGGAGCAACTGAAAGCTTGCTTTTCGGATGAAAATGCACAGGACACTGAGCTCAAATTTTTGTACAGTAATCCATCGACAGAATTGAAATCGCTGAGCTTAGATTTGTGTGCTCAACTCATACCAGACGCGACGGATGAAGAAATGGCGGACGAAGTGATAAAAAACTTGTTGTACGTAGCGAACATGATCAAGGACATTCCACTGGAAAAACAAAGCGCGGACGAAGAACAAATTATTAATTTGCATTGGTTGATCAGACGAATGCGTTACGTCATACATGCTGAAGTGGCGAAAGTGCCTCACATCACCATTTTGGTAAGTCATTTTGCGCCCTCGCCGGATGAACTAAAAGTTGTAATTGAAATTTCATTTACAGAGAACCGCCGCTTTTCATTGGATTGAAGGACTTATTGCGCTATTGCCGGAAACAACTATCGGTGAACTTGCCAGCTATTTAATGGCTCCGCTGGTACGGGAAATGTCTGAAGAAGATAAGAACATCGAACCGAAGATGCGACAATTGGCGTTGAAAGTCGGAAATACTTTGAAGCAACAAATAGGCGATGCGCAGTATCAGATCTTGAAGACACGTCTTCTGACTAAATTGATGTTGAGGCGAGCGGAACGAAAGAAAGTTATTGCTCAAGTGAAAGTTGACGATCCAGTAAGAGCGAGTCTAAGGAAGGCTGGTGAAAGGTCAAGGAAGAAGGTGGCTAAGAAACGGAAGATGGATGTACTCAAAGGACGAGCTCTACCGAAGAAAAAGAAGAGAAAGATCGGCGAGGATGATGATTTGTTTTAATTTGTAAGAAATTAAATTTTACGAAAATCAATAAAGTCTAAGTTTTGTTAAAAATTGAATTTGTTTTTTAGTAGCCAGTTAAGGCTTAGAAGAACTAGATTGAGTAGATTTATCAGTTTGGGACGATCGCCTAGGCGATCTTGAAACACAGATACTAGGATCCTTCGTTTCCTTCCCCGTCATCATTTAAATTTTCACACGAGCCTTCCTGTCGCTACCAAAAATCTGTCAAGTGTGGCAGGTCCCAGATTAGCGATTTGGGATGGTCCCACGAAAAATTCTCCGAAGATCTTGCGCCTCAGCTGAAGGTACTTGGGGCACTCACAAATTAAGTGTATGCCCGTTTCCTCTCCCAATCCACAAGAGCATTCGGTGGTTCCCGAGAGCCTCAACTTGTACATGTGCCGATTCAACCCGCAATGTCCAGTGATCGCTCCCACAACTCTCCTAATGCGACACCGGTCCATCACTAGCAAGTCATTAGCCCAGTTCTCGTCAGGCCTCAGTAAGGAGCGCTTCGTGTGAGCACCTCCGTCATATTCCTCCCATCGCTCCACGTGTCCTCGCCGCACCCAGTTATTTAGCGCTTGTGCACACAACGACTTGGGTATTGGCAGATAGGGTTCGGCTCCCATTGATGTAGTCGTGGACCCCATTCTTGCAAGCTCATCCGCCCTTTCGTTCCCCTCTACACCAGAGTGCCGAGGTATCTCGAGCTCCCATTAGTAGCGCGAAAGTTTCTGCCTGGAGAACACTGGTGGTTCTCCCTAAGTGGAACCAGTTACCCTGCACAGCATTCGGATCATATGTTCCAGCCCCTGCCCCTTCGACTGCCTTGGATCCGTCTGTAAATCTAACTTTTGCCCTTCCACTCAGATAGGCCGGCCATCTGTCCAGCCATTCCTCTCTGCTTGGAAATACCGTTTCGAACCGCCTTGTGAAGTCAATCACCGGCGTCATTTGGTCCCTAGGCATGCTGAAAACTGGGTCCGTAATCATCTCACCGATTTTGCCATGTCCAGCCCCGAAACGGGCAGCCCACATACCATTCGGTACCAACCTGTCCGCTGTAGCAAAAGCTCTAGCCTTGATAACCAAGTACAGCCAACAGTGCTTCCATGGCAGCGGTCGCCGTGGTCTTCATAGCTCCAGTGATGCAAAGGCATACCAGCCTCTGAATCTCACTGAACTCCTTCCTCGCACACTCAACGTTGAGCCTTGGCCACCATACCACAGAGCCATGGCTCATCATTGGCCTGATCACAACCTAGTACAACCAAAGAATAGCCTTAGACGGTAGTCCAGTTCAGCTTGCTATCAAGCGTTACCCCTAGGTACTTTACTCCTAGAGCCAGTTCTAAGTCCACGTTGAAGAGCCTGATTTTTCCCACCAGGTCTGATCCTGTGTTCCTTCTACTGAAGCACAAGCTCTGTCTTAGTGGTATTAACAGTCAACACAGTCAACAGGGACACCATTTCTCGACTACTCTTAGTGCATTACTGACTAGGTCGCTCAGCGTACTTTCAAATTTACCCCTAACCAAATTTACCCCTAACTAAGGTCATCTGAGTACCCTTGCGCATATATCCCTTCCTCATTCAGCTTCCAGATGAGAGAGTCCACCACCATGCACCAGAGCACAGGTGATAAGATTCCACATTGTGGACAACCTTTGGATCCCCAGTGATTGGTCTTATGACCACAGACGTCAGCTTCAACCGTCCTATCTCTGAGCATGCTCCCTATCCACCTCACCACCACTCGTCCCACTCCCCTCTCAATCAGAGAGCTTGGCGGATAATCTCGAAATTCGTGTTATCGAAGGCCCCTTCTACATCCATGAAGCAGCCTAGAGCTACTTCTCCAACCGAGAACGATTTCTCCACCTCCGCTCCGCCACCAGACTGTGTAGAGCAGAGTCCGTAGACTTACCTACCTGGTAAGCATGCTGCCTCATATGAAGTGGGAACTTCGCCAGAATTTTATCCCTGATGTGAAAGTCTATCAGCTTCTCCAGCGTCTTCAATATGAATGACGTTAGGCTGATCGGTCTGAAATCTTTAGCTTGGCAGTGAGAGGGCTTTCCCGGCTTCGGGATGAAGGTCACCTTTAAATTTTTCCCACTTGGTCGGAATGTGACCCGGAGCCAAGGAGCTGCGTAACACTTCACACAGCGGTTCCAATAGAATTTCTCCGCTCTCCTTTAGTAGAGCCGGAAAGACTCCATCGTCTCCCGCTGACTTGAACGGCTTAAATCTACCGATAGCCCACCTTAACCTGTCCACAGTGACTATGCTTCTGGCAAGTGACTAGTCCTCCTCCGATGGGTGGAAGATGTCTGACACTCTAGCCTCAGTTTTTTTATCTCCGCAGCCAGGGAAGTGAGTCTCGAGAAGATATTTTGCCGTTCCCTTTCCGCTCACTGTAAAGCAACCGTTAGGCATTCGGTTGTAGCCTAGTGTCCTTAGCGAGGATCCTTTGTATTCTTGCGTAATCTGGAATATGTTCCATTTCCGCACAGAATCTTTTCCACACTTCCCTAGCTCTATTCCGAACCTCTTTTTTGAAAGCCTTTTGAGCCACTTTATAGGTAGCCCAGTCCGCCTCTAGCCCAGTCCGCCTCTAGCACTGTCCTCCTGGCTTTGTTCCACGCCCTTCTCGCTTGAAACCTGAGTTTTTCGACTTCCGCACCCCAGAGTTTGCCATCTTTCTTTCGAATAGACTTCACCTCCGGGCACGAACTCTCATAGGCGCTCGTGAGCAGTCACGTGATACTATTGACTGCGTCGTCTACTTCCGCCGATGATTTCGGCATGACATTCTTCAGTTTGTCCCTCAAGTGCTGCCTCAGAAAGCCCCTGTACTGCTCCCAGTTGGTCCTTCTGTGATTCCTGAACCTGACCACCTTTGGCACATAACCCTTCAGACTGAACCGTATGGTTCTATGGTCCGAAAAGTTGGGTGTCAGAGAGACCCTCCATGAATCAATTTGATCCACTAGGTCCTCCGATGCAAGTGTTAAGTCCAGCACTTCCTCTTTATTTCTAGTAACAAACGTCGGTACATTGCCCCTGTTCAAAATAGATAGATCCGAGTCCGCTATGAAGTGTAGCAATAAAGTCCCTCTGGGATTAATGTCCTTACTTCCCCAGACCGTGTGATGCGAGTTCGCATCACATCCTAAGAGGATGGGTATGTCATTTTCCCAGCCAGAAAATCACCTCCGTCCGCCCTTGCACGGGTGATTCTCACTATCGCCGTATCATTGTCCGAAAACTGTCGCATCAGCATCGTTGGCAGATTGGGGCCCACATAGATAGCCGCCCTAGTTCTGCCCACTCCACTGGCGCTAAAGATTCTATTCCTATATCGGCCAAAGCCCATTATTTTGGAATTGTTCACCCAAGGTTCTTGGATCAACACAGTATCTGTGTGTCCCACTGCTATGTCTCGGCAAATTTAGAGGTCCCTCTAGTTGAGAAGATAACACTATTTCGGTTGTGCACTTTGCTCCTTCTATCATCGGATAACGAGAGTCCCATCTTTCGACTAGCCTCTTGATATGCGGATTGATTGAGCCGAAGTGAGTAGAGACCAAATCCTAGTGCCCTGTTTTTAGTTATCCAGGGTCCTTGAATTGGAGGGGAAGAAGAACTAAGACTTACAAGGACTTATTCAAATGTCTGTCTCTTTTTTGTCAAAAATACTATTTAAGATTCTGCGTGTCCCATTAGTTGAAAGCTCTCGAAGTGTATTATGCTTAGAGGCGAATGATTTTTCTGTATTCCATCTTCAATTGTTTGTTCAAAAAGTCATGTCTTACGAAATGCGGCTACAAATCTTATAAAGAATAGTAAATTCGACTACTATCACCCCAAGTTTTGTGAGAGATTGGGTACTAAGGCCTTGTGGCGGAACCTTCGTGATATTGGTGCTATATCATAATAACGTCAAGCCTGGTTTCACTGCAGACTTCCCGCAGTCGTCACCCCTACCATCGCCCAAGCGCAAGCAACCACTTCTTTTAGTTTTGCCGATGTTTCGCAGCTCGATGTTTATTTATTTATTTCCAAGCGTGAGCTTACTGGCTGATTGAGCAAAAACAATTACAAATTCATTTAACAAAATTTTGTCACGACTCTTTGAATTAAGCAAAACCGGAGGTAGAATGTCAGCCCAGTCGACCCGTCGGAGCTTTCAAACACCTTTTGCTTCGTCACTCGTCCTTTCACATCCAATCTGTCTGTTCCAGGCTCTGATCTAATTCGGACCGGCGATGTGAGTGTGCCCAGCAGAAAGACGACATGAAAGCGTAAAAAAGAAACGAACATTAAATACGCGAATGGGATAGTTTGGAGCAAAGTGATGTGAAAAACTATCCGATTCCGTGTCTCCTCAACACTGAATTGGTCAGATCGAACGATTTCACGGCCGCTCTGAAAGAGTAACGGCTGATCCTTCCGTCGTAAAGATGTGCAAACATATTAAAAACCCTCGACACGCAGTTCACATGGTTGATGATGATCGATGAGCTTCCAATACTAAATATCTATCGATCCTCAACGATCTTACTGCCCCATTGACTACGAATTTCGAGAACAAAGCAGGAGAATCTACTCTACCTCTCAGCACGTCAAACGCAAACATTGCCGACAGATTGATGGGCCTACGCGACAAACTCTCAATTGCGATAGACCGACACCTGCTGTCATACGATGGAAGCCGATAGTTCTCATCGCGCTTCACACTCCTTCTCAGCGCATAGATCAAAAATTCTTCTGTATCAATCGTATCGCTGTGCTTCTGGTAATACGGTGACCACACAATCGACGCATATTCCAAATGTGAACGGATATGCGCAAAGAAAACGCTTTTAAGGGCATCAACGCTCCTGAAGTCACGACATCGAATACGTTTTGGCTACCACAATCTCTAAATGTCTATTGAACGATAGATCCTCTGTAAACGTAACACCTAGATCTCTCATCTCGCAGATCCTCTGAAGGACAAGATCGTCAATAATGTAATCAAACTGGACCGGATGACGTATCCTGTAAAATGACATGGTCCTACACTTTCCAACATTTAGCAACAAACAATTACGAATGCACCAACGGCTAAGCGCAGATAAGTCGCGTTGCAAATCAAGGCAAATACTATACGACTTAATCTCTCGATATATCTTAAGGTCATCCGCATACAACGAGCATTTTGACGACTTGATAGTTTCCACAGCGTCATTGAAAAAACAGAAGGAACAGAAGAGGGCCGCGATGACTCCCTTGCGGAACGCCGGAAGTGACCGAAAAGGATGCAGACTTCCATCCCAACATCTTTACATATTGACAGCGACCACTGAGATAACTTTGAACCCACTGCAGCATAGACGAGTGCAAACCGGGCTCCCTTAGCTTGCATATCAACATATCGTGCCGAACTCTACCGAAAGCTTTACGCATATCCGTGTACACCACGTCAACAGCCTCATTGGCGAACTCCATTAAATTCGTGGTGGTGGATCGTCCCTGCATGAAACCATGCTGCGTCAACGAAATGACGGGTCCGAACTTTTCGGCAAGAATACCGCACACAATCGACTCAAACAACTTGGCAAACGTTGACAGGATTAAAAATTGGAACAACGTATGATTCCTTCCATCGGTTCGGAAAGACACCATGCAATGACAAGTTGAATATACGGAGAAGCGGAGAGCGTAGCGCCTCCGAACAGTTCTAGGGCCGTTCATAAATTACGTAACGCTAAAATTGGCATTTTGTTAACCCCCCCCCCCCCTGTAACATTTATTTGTTCAAGTTTGACAAAATTTTCTTCGAAACCGTAATACTTGCCTCATACCCCCCCACCCCTCTCTCTTGCGTTACGTAATTTATGAACGACCCCTCTTCAAAAAGATCGGAGAGACGTTATCTGGACCGTCACCTTTCGTTGTATCGATGCCGTTCAGCGCATCCATCAATTCCTCACCACCTAAGACCAACGAACCAATGTCGACGCATTTATTGAGACAGAATGCCAACTCATCCGAACCGTTAATGAACACGCTACGGAAAAACTCTCCAAACAAATCCCATTTGCGCTGCATATTCGTCGTCGTCGTTCGATCGTCTCCTCTATATATTATGCCAGGGGAAACCAACAGACTTTCTAACAGAGTTGACATACTTCCAAAATTGGGACGGATCTTTTACTAAGTTTTCTTGTGTGGCGTCCAGATAAGAATTGATTGCGCAACGAGCAAAACTTCATGTAACTTTCAGAGTCCCCATTTTCTTTGTACTTTTTGTGCGCACGGTTCCACCTATTCTTCAGGTTTAAAAGAGTCTTACTGTACCATGGAGGATGGCCGCCCGACGATTTCCTCTTGATCGGGACGAAACGCTCGAAACCGGTCGTTAGCAGGATATCGACGCTAAGTACGCATTCAAACCTTCAAAATCGGCCTTCTTGAAATTAAAATGGTGCTCGTCTGGATTAAAGTCGACAGACACATCATTTTTAGCAGCAAACTGAAATTCGACGGGCACGTGAAAGTCATCAATCTTAACAAGGGGGGCTACAGACGGAGCGAGTGACTTTACATGGATCGCTGCAAAAAATAAGGTCTAGAATTCTGCCCTGGAAATTCTGAACATGATTGGTCTGGCTCAGTCCCGATTCTAAAAGACAAAACAGCAAGTCGGCATTGGCGGCACTCGAATAAACATTAATCGGCAGAAAAGAATTCGACGCGTACGGTGTGTCACATGAAAAATTATATGTCAGAAAATCGTCATCCATTGGGCTAGGAATCCAGCAAAAGTTAGACATGTTGAAATCACCTACGACGTAAAGCCTAATCTCCAAATTCATATCAATGAAATCAATCATCCTCCGGAATGCTTCAGTGTATCGATGGTAAACAGCGATTGATGATCCATACGGAATGTACGCGCAACACACGTACACAGACATGCTACGAAACCTCACCCTAACCGTCACAATCTCAACATCTTCAGTTCTCGGGACGACAATCTTCCCACTAGCAATGCTCGATTTCACAGCCACCAGTTCACCACCGAATCGTTCATTAATGCTGTTTGAACCTGATCTGTCACACCTGTGAACGCAAAATTCGTCACTATTATGTTGCTAGGGTGGTCTACTCGATCAAGTCAAATGCCATGGGTCTAGATAAAGTGTCGCTGGTCTCAAAATTATTCTTGACTTATAATTCCAGTGTTCACACACATTGTGTTCTTTGCGTTTGCATCCTCTACTTTTCCACGTGCGTGGAAGTTGTCTAAAGTTCTTAGCATTCATAAAAAGTCAAGGACCCGCAGGCTTGAGGACTTCCGTCCAATCAGCATCCTTCCGTGTTTATCCAAAGTATTCGAAAGAACTGGGTAAAGAGCAGATAGTGTCTTTTCTAGATTTGAATCGTTTAGTTGATCGGTACCCGTCTGGTTTCAGGAAGGAACACAGCACTGGTACTGCTCTTCTTCACATCTCTGACGAAATACGTAAGGCTTTCCAAATGAAGCTCCTGACTCTCCTGGTCCTCTTGGACTTCTCAAAAGCTTTCGATAGCCTCGAGCATGAAACCCTGCTATCTAAGCTTGCTTCTCGTATCGGAAGGAGATAGCTTGCAATTTAAATGAGGAGAAGCTGGAGTAGGTTTCTAAATTCAAGCAACCATTTTTTCAGAGGATGGCAAGTTAGTTAGGGAATTCGAGGAAAGGAGGAAAATGAGAAACGCGGTGGCCAGTCGGTTGAGGTCGCACGTGTTCACCAAAAGGGAATTAAGTAGCGAAACAAATTTAAACTTGGATCTTCATAGGTCAATATTCCGGCCGACGATTCTGTATGGTAGTGAGAGTTGGGTTGACTACGGATGCAGATATCTCGTGCATGACCTCGAGGTTTCCGATATGAGTGTTCTTTGGAACATAGCGATGGTTAATAGGAAGGAGCAGAGGGATAATCATATCAGGAACGACGATATTAGGGAAAATTTAGGGATTTCATCAGTAGAAGAGGCAGCAAGGGCCAGTCATCTGCGCTGGTTCGGGCACGTTCAAAGGATAGGTAGTAAGAGGCTACCTAAAGGGATTTTGGATGCACAGGTACCGGGTGTTACGTCAAAGGGCAGACCAAGGAGAAGGTTTATAGATTCAATTAAATCAGATTTGGAAGTTAGAGGACTTTCTCTGGGCGAACAAACCATCTCCTTGGCAGGCGATAGAAGATGATGGAGGACGATACTTCACCATTCTGGGGTAGTGGCATAAAGTCCTCACACCGAAAGATACCAATGGTCTATAAAGTTTGAGGATGATGATGAATTACCATCCAAATTTCTATAAAACGTTCTTTAAATCTTAAAAAAGAGACAACTCTGCCGATTAGTTAATACTCTCTTCATATCGCCATAGTACTGTAATGCCAAATCATAACAAAAACCCTTTTAAAAGGGAAAAACGACGCAAGTCCTTGTTCCTTCTTCCAAAACAACTGATATCAATTGAGGTGGCGGGCGCTTAAAGCTTCGAAATGAACAAAGTTTTTTTATATATTTTTACATTCGATTAAAAAATGCGTTACAAATGCCGGAACCACCAGCGTATGACGTATTTTTGTACAGGAAACTAAATTTTTGCGTATGAAAGCTGAAAGCGTAGAAAAATTATTACGTCGGGGGTCCGGCATTTGTGACGCATTTTTAGACCCGTACGAAGAACGCAGTGCTTCGAAAAGGGGTCTATTGCGTTTACCACAACATTTGAAACCAGTCGAATTTCAACCCGGGAGTAGGGGGTGGGGGGGGGGGGAGCTTCAATCATGGTCCTTAGATGACGAATCAGCAATAAAAAAATGTCCGCCCGACCGTCAACACGATAACTCGAGTAAAACTCAACCGATTTTCAAAAACTTTTTTTCCCTGAAAGGTAATCAAAACATATGAAGGGACCCGTACGTGTCAGAATAGATGCGGCAAACAGAGTTGATGTTACGAAAAGACTCGAACGTATTAAAGTAAATATTGCTCTCACATTAAATTGTATTGGAAATTGCCGATAGGGCAATATTGAAAAACCCGTCCAAAGAAACGGAGTAAAAAACCTTTCCGAAAGCACAAAATTGACCTCCAAATAAGAAAAATGTTCTCCTCAATTTTCTCTACAACATAGCAAAAACCATTCTTTGGGCTGACCTAGGGCCCTAGGTAGAGGCCACGAACACATACTTCCATAGACAAAAATGTCTCCCTCTATTTGCTCTGCAACATAGCAAAAAATGGTTAGGGCCGACCTTAGGACCGACATGAGGCCAACTTCAGCCTTAAGGCCCATTACTTGTATGCTAAAATATAGTCTACCTTTAGGCGCTCAAATATTATATTTTCGCTGATATCAGTGGACAAAGACGCAGTTTCAAAAAAGTAAGTCAGCATTTCCCTTCCTAAAAATGTTGCCTTTTAATAGCAACTAAACTTTTTTTTTTGGGATCCTACCTACTCTGAGAACAGCGAAAAAATCGTAAAAATTTGCACAAAAACTCCTCGTTCTGAGACAAGGTTCAATCCCAAAAAATAAGTTTAGTTGCTTTTAAAAGGCAACATATTTAGGAAGGGAAATGCTGACTTACTTTTTTGAAACTGCATCTTTGTCCATGGATATCAGCGAAAATGTAATATTTGAGCGCCTAAATGTAGACTATATTTTACCACACAAGTTATGGGCCTTAAGCAAAGGCAAAAGTTTCTTTTATAGATTGTCGACCTAGGTCTAGGTCTTGCAAACAAAAAAAAAATTATGAAAATCGGGAAAGATTTACGCGAGTTACGCACGAAAGACCAAAAACCATTTAAACGACCCTAGCTCGGCGGCCCTGTGGCCGACAGTGCCCAGATTCAATCCCATAAAAGATTTTGTGATTACCTTTCAGAGAAAAAAATGTTTTTAAAAATCGGTTGAGTTTTACTCGAGTTACCGTGTTGACGGACGGACGGACGAACATTTTTTTATCTAAGGACTATGATCGATGCTCAACCCCCACCCCCTACTCCCGGTTCGAAATTCGACAGGTTACGAACATCGTGGTAAACGCAATATACCCCTTTTCGAAGCACTGCGTTCTTCGTACGGGTCTAAAAATAACGACGAAATGAAACGAACTATGAAATTTTTGGCGAATTTGCACATTCATTCCGACCCTGACTCACCCGTCTTCTTTCATCTCGTCGTTGCATTCGTTTAGTCGGGTGGGGTTAATTATTCAACATTCAGTCCTTGGTGTTCAGTAATTGCGCATTTTGTGGATTTCTTTCAATAAATTGGTTTAGGAAATGGAGAGAAATTAGGTTCCAGTTGCAAATTACTAAAACTACAACCAAAAGTCTTAAATGTTTTGGTTGGATTGATAATTGGATCGGTTCCATCTTCTACCGGCGGGAAACTCGTTTTCGACTACAATTTTTTATTTTCAATAATTTCTAACATTCGAAAGTCATCCACAAATTTTTGTTTTTCGTTACAGATGATAAAATGTTACAATTCGATCCGTGGATCATTCAACACGATAATGTAAATCTTACAGACGCACAATCGAAGCTCTTTGGCCAATTAATTTCAGATTAAACAAAGATTTCAAAACCTTAAAGTGTTTTCAAATATGTAGTTAATGTTTATTGTGGTTGTGGTTTTGATGTACCTCGTTGTAACTAACGCATTTTCCCTTTTCATTGAGATAAAATATGCAACCAAAACTTAATCACAAATATTTTTCTTTTACAGAGTTCAACATCAGAGCCCAAATTGTTACAAATCAAAAAGGTGGTATGGCTATTGCGCACAATGGTTTTACATACATAATTGGCGGTGGAATAAGGGCTTTGAATTGTACAAATTGGGCGTGTAACAAGCGGTATCGTCGTAATTGCAAAGCCAGAGCGATTACAAAGCTGATTAACGGTGAAATTATGATGAAACTGTCGAAAGCTCCACATACCTGTCATAGTGTTCAGGACTTAAAATAAAAGTTATAAACTCTGACTTTTAGGAGAAAAATTGTTTCTTCGTTGAGTCTAGCTCTGAATACAACTTAATTACATCTACTTCAGTGCAATCCAAAAGTGGAATTTTTTGAATCTCAGTGTAACTTTCTCGCTTTCTTGGGCTTACAAATTTTATGAAATCTACCCTGTCAAATGAGCAGTGCTAACAAAGGCCTTCTGAATGCCTCAAGCGTGAGGTGTAGAACGAGTGAGTGCGATATTCTTATGTAACATCCCAAAAGAGTTCAAAACTTTACATTGGCAGACACGACAAGATATTTGCAGGGTAAGTATTAGTGACGGTAGTGATTGCTGCTGACGTTACGCTACGAAGTACGAAGTACAAACAATTTTGTTGTGACATTGGGTAGATCGAGGTAGGAGTGGGTGGATACATTTATTATCGTCTAGAGTTGACGAACCAACAAAAATGTCCGTCTGTCCGTCTTCACTTTTTTTCGAAACAGTTCAACCAATCACCCTTAACTTTTTTCCCCTGAAAGTTACATATCTGGCACGATTTAAGTTCGAAGATGAGCAGAATCGGTCAGGTGGTTCCGGAGGTATGGCTGAAGAAGTAAAACATGGTTCTTCGAGGGTCGGTCGGTGAAACTTTTTCGCAAATATCTCAGCAAGTATAGCACTGAAATTGTGTATTTTAGATTCAAATGAAAGGATTTGATATCGCAAAGCTGGGAAAAATTTTTATTCGAAATCGGTTGAGTGGTTTGGGCAGTGGAACCCATGGAATGCACAAAATTCAGTTTCTCGCACTAATACGATAGGAGATGGGTTTTCGTCAAAATTTGGTTAAGTATAAAAGATAGTGATTTACATCCAAGGACAAAGTTGTGGAAAAGTTTTGGAGAATCAAATTTTAAGGAACACATGTCCAAGGCTGCCGCGCTATAGCGAAATAGCGCAAAAATGCGCAATCGCTGTCGCTATTCGCTATAGCGATAGCGCTGCGCTATTTTTTTTTCAAATAGCGACAGCGATAGCGTAACTTTTTCAAAATTCTGCGCTATCGCTGCACTATTTTATTTGATATCATATTTTAAGATTCATCTCACTACTACTACTATTCTAAATAGGGTGTTAAATACTTTCGGTTCCCTGAAGAGTGCCGAAAATAAGTGTAACCATCTACCAGAGGTCTATGTCTTAAATTCTTCTAATATAGACTAATTGCCGTTGTTATTGACGTAAGGAATAAATAATTGTGTTCCTCAATAAATTCAATGTTCAATAGCATCTCAAACACTACCCGGGCAAAGCCCGGGACACGGCGCTAGTCGTAATATAAACTCAACCCACAGTTATCTTTTTCATTTAAAATCCAGCTAATTCACACATACACATACAGTATAATTCTATTGCTTTTGTGTAAAATTGGTAGCCTATTCTTTGCATTTCGTTCTGGCTTCTTCTGTATGTTGTGACAGTTTCAATTTCAAATTTAAAGTGCAAACTGAAAGTGAGAGTCGAGTAATCGAGTGAATATTTGTTTTTGAAAATGAATAATTTTAATGATAATGTTGATGATGAGGATAGTGAAAAAATCATAATCGATAATAGCGATGACGCACCCATACCATCCACAACCAGTATTAGTTGTAAAATTGTTGATCTGTGGCCTGGATTCAACAAGTATTTCAAATTAGTAGACCAAAACAACACTCATTTCTTTGTAAAATGTTTAATGTGTAAAGATTCGTCAAAAAGATTAACAACGACGAAGCGATCTTCCTTCAATATTAAAAACCATATCAAGGTGAATTAGAGGTTGTCCATTTGTTTCATCGAGCATCGTCATTAAACAATTTTTTTATTGTCTTCTAGACGGTACATAAAAATGTATTCGAATCGTTCACAATCGATATCGACGAAGCAAAACAGTTGCAATCTAAAAAACGATCTGCCAGTGAAAATGTGTCTGTTGTTGCAAAGACTAAACAACCAAAATTGATAGATGTTTTGGAAAACCGAAAGCCGATGACGAAAGATCGGTTTGAGAATTTTGTCGTGGACGCTATTCTTGATGCTCATTTACCTGCGCAATTCGTTGAAAACAACTCCGTCAAGGCGTTATTGAACGCCGGTTTTCCTGGGTACGAAATTCATAGAACGACTGTAACTGATAGAATTAGTAAACGGTACAACTCAATGATAGAATCAACTGTTCGAATGTTTCAAGAAATTCAATGTGTTTGCCTCACAGCGGATTGCTGGACATCTTTCAGACGGTAATAAAAAGAAACATGCCGTCTATTATTACAATTTTTTAAGACTTTTCATAAAACTCTTAGATCGTTTCTGGGAATGACAGCTCACTGGATCGATATAAATAATTTCACCAGACAATCTTGCACCTTAGCATGTAGACGAATCAAAGGCTCCCACAAAGCTGAAGTTCTTGCTGCAAACTTAGACGAAGTCATAACTAGTTTTAAACTATCACAGAAAGTTGCAACAATTGTGAAAGTGGTCACTGATAACGGGTCAATTTTTTTAAAAGCTTTCAAATTGACTCACTCACTTTCCAAAGAAGACAATCAAGTCATTGATGATGATGATATCGAATTTTTCGAAGTGACAGAAATGTTAGATAATGCTTCCGCGTTGGGTTTTGTTTTACCACCACATAAAAGATGTGCTGCACATAGTGCAAATTTGTCGATGAGCTCAGACATGAAAAAACAGATTAATAATGCAGAATTTAAAAATATGGAAGAACTTAGTTTGGCTAAATGTGCCGAAGTGTTCAAAAAACAGAGTAGGAGTAGTTTGGCAGCTGATCTTATAAAAGAAAGGCTTGGTAGATATTTTGTGACTCCTTCTAAAACTCGATGGAATTACATCGTTGATGCTGTAAGACTGCTATTGAAAATGATCGATGAAAGGCCTTTGCAAGTAAATTCCATCTTCGATGACTTCAAATTATCTAAACTGACCCCAAACGAAATAGCCTTTTTAAAGGAATATGTCATGGTAATATTCAAGGCCTATTTTATAGAAATAAATTTCTTTAATTTCTTAAAATTTCTTTAATTTCTCTTGAATTCCTTGAATTTTTTATTTAAAGAAAAATTCAAGATATTTAAGAAATTAAAGAAATTCAAGAAACTAATTTCTATAAAATAGGCCCTGGTAATTTTTCAATTGTGTGAGCGTGAATGTGAAATTTATTTTTTGCATTTCATGCATTGTTAGGTTTTGGGCATAGTCGCAGACGCACTCGATATTCTCCAAGGCGAAAGTTACATGTACATGGGTCTCTACTCGCCGACAATAATCCGATTGCTTCAAAGACTCAGTGAACTGAAAAATCTAAAATATTGTGAATGTCTGGCAAAAGAATTGCGAGTCTCAATAAATGAGAGGTACGTTTCCGTGACATTATGAATGTGTCAGACATTTTCCTCAATTTTTCTTCTACTTTTTTCAGATTTTCAGACATACACGATCATGATAATTTAAAAGCTGCGTTATTGCATCCTTTTTTCAATAATTTTCCATTCCATTCTGGAAAACAAGCTAATTCTAGGCTTCGAAACGATCTAATTGATCAACTTTCAGATGAATTGCAAGAAAGCGACGCATACAAGAAGTATGTATCGGACTGCAATATTTCAAAGTTCACCACAGCCGCTGCAGCGGATAATAATAAAATCTTGAGTGATTTTTTTTTAAAGACAAAGGCAATGAATTACCTGCATCAAAATCAAGTTCAGAATCTAAGGCGATTTTACCTCCTAAGCAAATAATTACTTCTTATTTAATGTCAAATGACGTTACAGTGGATAGCTTAAAATCATACCCTTTAATACAAAAGTTATTTATAAAATACAATACTGCTATTCCATCTAGTGCTCCTTGTGAGCGGTTATTCAGTATTGCTAAACATATCTTAACGCCTTATACATGTTCCTTAACCGATTCGAATTTCGAAAGTCGATTGTTGTTGAATACTAATTGCTTTAAAATGAACAAATAAAGATGTTTTGGCAGTGTAAATGTAATCGTTTTTGATCCTCTTTTCAAATAGCGAATAGCGCGAAAAATAGCGGCGCTATGCGCTATTGGGTTGATAGCGATAGCGATAGCGTCGCTATTCATTTTAGATAGCGCATAGCGATAGCGACGCTATTTTTTTCAATAGCGCGGCAGCCTTGCACATGTCTCAGGGTTTTTCGGAAACATGGCCCAATCCGGGATATGGCCACCTCTAGAATTGGGAGGGATGACCGATATCTCTAGAAGTATGAGAGTTAGAAAGTTGCTTCCAAAGGCAAAGTTGTAGAAAATAAAATTGGGCATGTATTTAAACCGATCGCAGGAAAAGTAGAAATAATCGCTTTAAAAAAGGAAATTAGGGGCCGTTCATAAATTACGTAACGCTCTGAGGGGGGGGGGGGGGTTTCGTTCCTAGCGTGACAGTTTGTGACAGGGGGAGGGAGGGTCTGAACATGTGTTACGTAACGCAAAATTTTTAAAAAAGCTTACAAATGCTCGAAAGCCCAGAAAAGTTGACGAAAGTGAGAGATTTGTTAACTGATAATGGGTACCCCAAAGAGTTCATCTCAAATATCATCACACAGAGGGTTGACAGATATTACAATGGACCGAAAACAGCGGAAAAGAAACCGGACAGATACATTCCAGCACCGTACATTCCAGGTTTGTCCGAAAATCTGAAAAAAACGCTTAACAAATACAACTTAGCGTTGAGCTGTAAGACAACAAATAAGATCGGAAACATTTACACAAGAACGAAATACACGGTGCCCAAAAACCAGAAATCCAAAGTCGTATACATGGTGAAATGCCAGGAGTGCATGGTTTCTTATATAGGGATCACAAAACAGAAATTGAAGGACAGGATGGCAAAGCATAGGAGTGACATCCATTTAAAGAAAGAACAAAACACCACAGGCCTCACGCTGCACGCCTTGAAGAAATCCCACAACTTTGATTTCGAAAATGTGACAATTTTGGAACAAATACCTAACTACTGGCAAAGACTGATAGCGGAGAAGATGTACATACACAAAACACCAAACACCGTGAACACGCAAGTTGACAAGGAAGGGTTGCATAGCTCATACGCAAACCTAATGAAATTATTAAACAGCAAAAGGTTACAGACCCATAGAGTGAATGATGTCAACACAGCCCTGAGGGCTTAAAGCAATGACAACACTATTTTTAATACTTTGACAAGTCATTTTAGCGCAACTCAAATAAAACCAAAACAAATTTTCTCAAGTGCAATGTCCCAAAGATTTATTTTCATTTTAATTTATTTAGTTATTATTTCTGTACCTAGTTTTTTAAATTTTTTGATTGTTAAGAGAATTTTAGGCTGTATTTATTTTTTCAAATTCAATGACATGTGATATCTACAAAATATGATGAGGTAAAAAAAAGAAAATTGTTCATGTTGACTAAGAATTGTAAACAAATGAACGAACATTGTTCCATTCTAGCCTGATGATGTGTCCAAACCTGACACGAAATATAGCAACAGCAACGTAATTATCTAATTTTTTTTTTTTTTTATTTATTGCCGCAAAACCCGAGAAACAAAAACCACTGATCTATTCCAACGGCAAAGAAACAAAAACCAACATTTTCTTCAGATATACAGTAGAGAAACTGAGAAAAATCTTAGTTGGATGGGCCTTTGATGTAAGAACGTTCAAATTTCAATTCGATTCGTTTTCATGGGTCGCCGTGTCACTAGTGTGGGGGCGTCCAAAAATGCCAATTTTTGCGTTACGTAATTTATGAACGGCCCCTTACCGCTGAATAATGATTGCGCGCGGTCAAATTATATTTTTCCCGCGATCATTTTTTATTTTTTCCTCAATAATTTCTTTTTTTAAAGAGATCAAATAGCGTTATCAGAAGTAATTTTTCCCATAAAATTGTCGCGAACACTTGTCTCAGGGCTTTACGAAAATATGACCTAATCGGACCCGTACGAAGTAAAAAGATCTTATACGTTTACATGCCTGCCATGATTTTCAAGTTCAAAGTTGAGCCAAATCGGTCTAGTAGTTCCGAAGATATAGTCGAAGAAGTGGAGGTCGGACATAGATTTTCAAGCGTCGATGAATTATTTTCGCAAATATTTTGGCAAATAGTGGTTATGCGTAATATAGTACTCCTTATGTACCTTAGACTCTATCCACCTACTCCTATATCCTATCCTACCTGCTATAGTGAGCAACCCGCATGAACGATCAGGTAACCAACCCTGGTGTAGTAGTGAGGGTCACTTAGCTGAGGGGGGCTGTCTTCGGGTAGTACCTAAACGTCACGTATAGGGAGGGCCGAAGGCACCTAGGCGCTATCAACATGGGATGGTGACTTAGTATGGTGGCGGATGACCTCAACGGCAAGAGACAACGGCAGTAGACGCAGTCCTAGTCAGACGGACTACCATCACTCACCAATCTGCAGTAGCGAGCGTGGTGTTTTAAAGCTAACCTGATGATTTACCTGATGATGATGATGATGATATATAATTTTATTGTCTACTATTTTCTAGCTGACATGGAAAAAGAGTAGCTACGACTGCTGCCATAGCTCTCGTTAAAAAACCACGAAATCGTTATAATATTTGATTAACATTAATAACTTTAACATAGAGAAAGGATCAAAAACAAATATTACAAAAAACAGAATCAAAATCAAGTGAAATAATTAACGAGTATATAAATGAAATGAATTCAGGTCAAAATATTTAAAAAATAAATAAATAAAAATTGTTGAAAGAACATCGTCAAAATATTTTAAAGATAAATAAATAAAAATTGTTAGAAGAACATCGTCGAAAGTTGAATATAAAATTTGCCAAATCAGCATAGTCAAAAATATAAAATAAAGATTGCTAAAATAGCTCGTCAAAAATGCTCCATCGCGTAGTGAAAAGAAAGCACTAAATAAACACATTATCCAACCATGCCAAATTTATCAAAGACCGAGTCACGGAGCTTATGGACCTCATTTCTGAGCTCGCGAGACGGAAGAGTTGGATCTACGTGGTTTGCAGCAAGGTTGAATAGCCGGCATGCGAAGTTGAAAGGCGAGAATTGTGAGTACTGATTAACGGAACCCGTGATTCTAATTAATGAGGATTTTCGCAAAACTCGCGAGCCATCATCCAACTTAATCTTGTCGCGAATGAAACGAGAGTTCACTCTTCCAGTCAAGACATCGTGGATGAAGAAAACTGCTGCATTGGTTCTACGTCTCAGCAAAGATTTCAGATTGAGTTCATCACACCTATCAATGTAAGGGCGAAGACGGTAGCTATCATCGTCTTCACTGACAAATCGATCGCGATTAGCGTACAACACGAACTGTCTTTGAATACTTTCTAACGACTGGATGTGAACAGCTTGATGCGGTGCCCAAATCGTACTGGCAAATTCCAGATGAGAGCGAACTATGGCGGAGTAAAGCATAGTGGCTGTGTCAACATTAAAACGTCCATAACATTGACGCTTAACAAATGAAAGCATAGACTTAGCTTTATTTATCGACAGTTCCCTGTGTTCATTAAAGGAATAACTATTGTCATACGTAACACCAATGTCCTTCACATTATGAACACGTTTGATCGTCTTGCCGTTCATGTGGTACTCCGCTAATATAGGCGAGCGCTTTCGAGATAGGGTGATTATTTTACATTTGTCAGTATTTACCTCAAAGTCATTATCAGAGCACCATTTAATAAAATTGTTTATTGAATCTTGCATGTAATGTGTGTCTTCGATTGTGGTGATGCTGTTATGAACGATTTTCTTATCATCAGCCAGGTTGATGTTTCTTGTTGGACCAGAAGGGCAATCAGAGTCGTCGAAGAACACCAGAAACATCAATGGACCTAATGTCGATCCTTGACCGATTCCAGATAGAACATCTATCAAATCTGATTTGGTGGAGTTTATCTTAACCCTTTGCTTCCTTCCTTTGAAAAACGAACGGAACCATAACACGACTGAGTTGCAGATTCGGTACTTGTCGGAAGATAGCTTCATCGTCAGTTTAGGAGATCGTAAAACGTCGAAGGCTTTATGAATATCGGCGAGAAATAAGTCAGTTTGCTCGTTGTTGTCAAATGATTCATGTACCATGATCGATAATTCCATCAAATTGGATTCAACTCTTCTGCCAGGAAAGAAGCCGTGTTGGGATAATGATGACTGTGGAAAGATGTTGTACTTCAATTGGTCAAAAATTATCATTTCGAACACCTTCGCAAAGTTTGGAGAAATACAAACACCCCTGTAATTGGTGAAATCCGTCTTCTTGCCAGATTTGAAGACTGGAGTCACGTGACCTGTTTTCCAGAGGGTGGGATAATGGCATTCTAACAGAGATCTCGAGTAGATCGTTGAAAGTGGCACTGATAATGCTTCGGCGCATTCACGGAGAAATAGCGGTGCCATTTTATCTGGACTAATCCCTTTGCTTAAGTCCATACTCATCAGACTTTTCGTCACGATATCCTTTGTTATCACAATGTTAGAGAAACCAGCGTCATTCCGTGAGTTAATAAAAGAAAGCAACTTTGCATCATCATCAGCGTCATTAGGGTGTTTTTTATAAACAGAAGAAAAATATCTGGTGAACAAGTTAGCTTTCTCAGCGTCGTTCGTTGCATTTTCATTGCCATAAGACATCTTTCCCGGAAGGCTACTTCTTTTATATTTTGAGTTAATGTAATTCCAGAACTTTCTCGGTTGTTTATGATAGTTAGATGCCAGATTACGAACGAAGGCGTTGTAAAGTTCGTCACGGTATTTTTCAAAATCCTCCTTAGCGGCTATAAACGAAGACATATCTTTGTTCATTGGGTTTTTAGCGGATTTATTGAGGAATCTATTATATTCTCGATTTCTTCTATTCTTAAGATTAGTTAATTTACCATTAAACCACGGGGGATGATTCGTCGTGCGGAGTGAAGCTTTGGGAATGAAATGATCAAAAATTCAAAACATGGCATGAGCTTTGAGCATGTCATCTACATTTTTCCATCGAATAGAACATCGAAATCAATCTTAGCAAGCTCGTCACGGATTAAGCTGTATGGCGCCTTCTTGAAGCAGTAAATTTGTTCGAAGGAAGTCGGTGTTGAGTATACAGCTGGCTCGCATTCAATCAAGCAATGCGTTTGGACGTGGGACTTGTCCTGAGATGAGTTTGGGATCAGTGGCAGATCAGCTTGATTGACAACAAATAATTCTGGCATATTAGTATATACGAGGTCTAGAACATTTGGTGAAGAGTTTTGTAAGTCAGACATTTGGAAAGGGCCACAACCCAAGAGCGATGATGTCATATTTCTTGCAATATTCGCCTTTATCGATTCGGAATCACCAATCAATGGCAGATAGTCGAACCCCTCTTCATTGGATAACCATTTGACTGAAGACAAGTTGAAGTCGCCAATAGCGAGGAAAATATCTCCATGGGTTATCATCGAGTGTGCAGCTGTAATTGCTTTCAGATGTGATGAATATACCTCCTCGTTGGACCCAAACTGTATGTATAACCCGTACACATACATCTTGGAACATTTGAGATGAACTTTTACGCAAATGGCTTCAAGCCGCTCAAGTTCAGGAATATCAACAACTTCACTGTCGTATCTTGAGTCGATTGCAATTAAAACACCTCCAGCTTTGTTTACATCTATATCTGTGTCTTCTCGGTCTTTGCGATATACGACGAAACGTGAGTCGAAGAATTCGGCACTAAATTTTTTCTTATCAAGCCATGTCTCCGAGAGGACTATCAAATCGTAGTCACAAGTGGTCGATGAAAGTAAAATATCATCTTTTTTGCCAACCATTCCCCTAATGTTGTTGTAATAGAGTGATATATAAGAGCTTTGTGGAGAAGGATTTAAATCAACTGAATTAGAAATAGGCTCAGTTACGTCATTTTGTTGGCTAAAAAAGGCGTCGATCGTAATCGTTGAATTCTTTACTATCCATGGTTTAATCTTGACATTACTTGGCCAGAAGTCAGATCGCGATATAATATCCGAAATAACGTCGTCAGTCTCAATTTTAAAGTTGACATGTCTCAAGGTAGAGATGTCTTGATCTCGTTTAGTTAATCGACGTACTTTATGTGTTTCCTGTTAATTGGGGCATTGGCAGCTATGTAATCAATTATGCTAACAGATGTAACATTGACATCAAAAGGTGAGATATGGAATGCTTTATCGACTTTAGAAGGCTGGATAATTTTTCCGAGAAGATGCAAACTGTTTTTGGAGCCCTTATTGACAGTTGCAACTTCTGCATTGGATGGTGAGTCTGTAGTTGTAGTTGTAAGCAATGTTGATAGTGGTAGTGAGGGCGGTGGCGGGGGCAATATACTCATATCTGATGATTCAGAAGAATGATGGGTAGGTGATGCCTCAATTTCGGTCAATAAGGATATATTTGATGAGTTTTGGTTCAGGATCGGTGGTTCTTCGAGCAATTTTTGAAATTTCATACTAAAACCTGAGAGAGCATTATTCAAATTACGTACACCTTCGCATATAGAATCCAGTTTATCATCATGATTAATCGCATCTACTAAAGGTGACGTTTTTGAAAAGTTCTGGCGACTAGGTGAAATATTGACGTTTTCGTTCGCTAAAATCATTTCAAGCATATTAGCGTTATTTTTCAGCAACGATGTTATGGAGTCGAAGGAGGACCATGTATTAGTCTCGAAAGAATGAAGCACTGAGAAGTGATCATCGGCCGGTACATGCGTTTTTGGCTTCGGCGATGAGATAGACCAATCTAAAGGATTATTATAATGTGAGGGTCCATTGCCTGCACTTCTAAAAGAGTGTTTCATCACAATTTCTTCTATTTGATTGTATGTTAGTAAGGAATTGTTGAGACGTTGAAATTTAGCGTCAATGAGTGAATCGATCTTATTAATAATATCAGTATCAGCGTGCAGGGAACAATGCTCTTCTAAATTAATGTCTCGAGCGCCACTAGCAGATTCAATTTGGTTCAGTTTATCAATTATAATGCTCAGCATATCGATGTTTTCTGGTTGTTTGTTGTTGATAAGTTCAAATATTTCCTTCAATTGATCTAATACTTGAGCTTGACTTGAGCAATTCTTAATATTGTCTTGACAGCTTTTACAAATGAACTGAACTGGCGATTCAGAGGTAAAAAAAGATTTCTGATTTACCTTGTTAATTGAGGCGTTGAAGCAATGCAAGTGAAATAATTTTGAGCATCCAAAACACATAACTTGCCCTTTGTCGAGTGATTTTGATGAACATGTCCGCTTACATATATGAGAATCCATTGGTGGCGACGTTGTATGAAGTAGTTAAGATAAATTACTCAAAATTTTAAACATATTGCACATATAACTATCACAGACATACGGGCTATCAAGGGAAGAAGTGGGTTGGGCGTATGGTTAACAGCCAACACCGCAAAACTAACAGCTAGGCTTCGGATCGGACAGGAAAATCGGCAACGACCAACGCTACGAAATGGACTTCTGGATATCGACTTAAATTTAGCAACTTGGAATGTGAGAACTTTGTTGCGACCGGGTGGACTGAGAACTTTAACAGATGTTTTGAAGAAGGGCAAATTCGATATAACAGCCATGCAAGAAACGAGATGGCCTGGTGCGAACTTGTTGAAAAGTAGGGAATATTCGTATTCGAAAAGAAAACAGATCAGGAGAGTTTGGCACAGGCTTTGTTGTAATTGGAAAATCAAGAGACATTGTAATGAGTATTCAACCATTCGACGAGAGATTGTGCTCTCTTCGCATTAGAGGCAAATTCTCCCTCATTAGTGCGCATGCACCCACAGACGAAAAAGATGATGACATGAAGGATGAGTTTTATGAGAAGTTTCAGGGAGGGTATATATGAACGGAGTCCAGCCAGAGATATTAAGATCATTCTTGGTGACCTTAATGCGAAAGTTGGAATGGAAGAGATATGCAGGCCAATGATTGGCATGCACAGCCTTCACGAAACTTCGAATGATAATGTGTGTCGACTGATTGATCTTGCGGTATCTGACAACATGGTTATTAGTAGTACTCGCTTTCCCCATAAAAATATGCACAAAGCTAGTTGGACCTCACCAGACGGATCGACAGCAAACCAACTAGACCATGTGCTTGTCGATGCACGCCACTGCTCTAACATCCTTGATGTACGTAGCTGCAGAGAACCGAACATTGACTCGGACCATTACCTGGTTAAGGCGGTGTTGCGAGCTAAAATCAGGACTAGGACAGATAACAGATAGGCGGTGAGAACGTTCGACTCCAATAAGCTCAAGAACATGGAAACTAGGAGGCAAATAAAAATCGAAATTTAGACGAAATTCAATGGGAATATAATAGCAGGTTGCGCAGATCCTTGATATTTAGCTGCGGCGGCGGGGATTGGGTAGTTAGATAGAGTAGCGCCTGATTCCATATGAGCGGAGTGTGGTAGTCCGTGTCATGTGCCAGGCGTGCAACTGTCTAACTATCAAGTGATCTTTTTAACGTCCACGTCGTAGTCCCCGGAACTTTAATTCTCTTCGGAGTTTTGTGCTTAAATTAAGAGTGCTACCTGATGACTTTCCTACGGGTCATCGGGGAAACGGAAGTAGGTTGGGCGTTTGGTTAACCTCCAAACACCGGAAAAAATGGATAGCGGTTATGAACTCAACAACACAGCCTCGTATCGGACAGGATAAAAGGCAACGGCTCAAGCAACGGAAAAAGGACAACAATTTAAAATTAGGAACATGGAATGTAAGATCTTTGTTGCGGCCAGGAGGATTGAGATCTCTCACAAGTGCGTTAAGCGCGGCAAAAATTGACATGACAGCAGTGCAAGAAACGAGATGGCCTGGAAAGGACACCATGATCAGTAGCGACTATGAGTTCTACTACAGTGGAAAGAGTAACGACAGTCCATGAGAGTATGGATAGGAGAAAATTTTTCAATTATACTCTTATTAACACTTACGCACCCACGGAGGAAAAAGCCAACGAAGCGAAGGAGCTATTTTACGAGAAACTGGTAGAGATATATGATGGAGCACCGAAATGTGACATTAAGATTCTGCTTGGAGATCTAAATGCCAAGATAGGTCGCGAAGTCTTCTATCGTCCCACAATTGGTAAATACAGCCTCCATGAAAACTCTAACCACAACGGTACGAGGGTAGCTCATTTCGCAGCATCAAGAAACATGGTTGTGAGCAGTACGTATTTCGATTTCGAACATAAAAACATATGAAGGGACCCGTACGTATTAGAATAGATGCGGCAAATAGAGCTTATGTTACGAAAAGACTGGAACGTATTTAAGTGAATATTGCGTTCACATTAAATTGTATTGGAAATTGCCGATAGGGCAATATTGAAAAACCCGTCCGAAGAAACGGAGTAAAAAAATTTTCCGAAAGCACAAAATTGACCTCCAAATAGAGAAAAATGTTCTCCTCAACTTTCTCTACAACATAGCAAAACACCATTTTTTGGGCTGACCTAGGGCCCTAGGTAGAGGCCTCGGACACATACTTCCATAGACAAAAATGTTTCCCTCAATTTGCTCTGCAACATAGCAAAAAAGAATTTTTTTGGTTAGGGCCGACCTTAGGACCGACACGAGGCCAACTTGAGCCCTAAGCAAAGGCAAAAGTTTCTTTTATAGATTGTCGGCCATGCCTAGATCCTGTAAACAAAAAAACAATTTTGGAAATCGGAAAAGATTTACTCGAGTTATGTACAAAAACACGTGGAGCCCTAACAGAGACTCGTTCGTAATGCCCTAGCTAAGTCCAAGGACTCAAATCCAAAAATTTCCGATCATGGTCCTTGGATGATGAATCAGCAATAAAAATAATGTCCATCCGTCCGTCTGTGTTTTTTGTACATAACTCAAGTAAATCTTTTCCGATTTTCATAAATTTTTTTCAATCAAAAAATCTTTGAAATGCCAACAATTTATAGAAGAAAATTTTTTAAGGTCGGGCCCTTGGACTTTGCTAGGGGGCCATCCATAAATGACGTCCAGTTTTTTCAGTACTGCCAATATATTTAAATCGTTAATAACTCGATAATTATGCTTTCTGGTGATTCAAATGTGTGTTGTACCCCTCTACATACCCCCCTAATTGAGGGGTAGAACACACGTTTCACTCGCCAGAATGCACAATTATCGAGTTTTTAACGATTTAAATGTGCTGGCAGCACTGAAAAAACTGGACGTCATTTATGGATGGCCCCTAGGGCCCTAAAATAGAATTTCTACTAGGGCCCTATGTGTTTTTTGTACATAACTCGAGTAAATCTTATCCAATTTTCATCAATTTTTTGTGTTTGGTGGGTAATAAGAGGCCCAACAGTATTTTAGAAAGAAATTTGGACCGAGCCCTTCTTACGTCCCTCCTAAGGCCCAAGCTCGGTCCTAAGGTCGAGGGAGGGGGTGGTAAACCCAAAATTTTTTTTACAATATTGTAGAGCAAGTTGATACAAGCATTTTTGCTCATGGAAATATGGGTGGTAGACCCTTCCTAGGAGGTCAGAGAAGGGAAAGGGGTGGTCAAGCAAACAAGTTTTTTTTTTTGCTTTTTTGTAGAGAAAATTGAATGGAGCACTTTTGTCCATTGAAATATGAGCAGGAGGCCTCTACTTAAGGCCCGGCCCTATGTTCTAGAGAAAATCGAGTGGAACATTTTTGTCCATGGAAACATGGGTCCGCTGCTTCTATTTAGGGCCGCCCCCTTGAGGGATCTAGTTAGAAAGGTTTTTGGCACCGTTGCTTCGTACGGGTTTTTCGATATTGCCTTTGTGCAATCTCCAATGCAATCAAGTTACATGCATCTGCATCCCTTGCGACGGACGTAGGCTTTCGTACAACCACCTGAAAACCCAGGCTACACCTCACTCCCAAATTATTATAGAAACCTGATCCACGTTCCAGCGCACATCTAGGTCTGAACTGTGAAGAAATAAACGAAATAAAGTCGGAAATAAATTAACTAATTTTATTGATTTTATTGATTTAATGGATTTAAATCAAGATTTAATAAGTGAGAAACCCCTCGACGTTGGGTCCTAGTGGAGACGCATTTTTAGGGCCCTGGATAGGTCCAAGGGCTCATAATCAAAAAATTTCCTCCATAAATTATCGGGCATTCGGGGGTGCGACGCAAACTCGCATCACACAGTATGGGGTAGTACAGACATTAACCCGAGAGGTTCCATGTTGCCTCAATTTGTAGCCGACAAAGATCTTTCCATAATGAATAGGGGTAATGCACCTACTTTTGTCACCAAAAATAGAGAAGAGATTCTAGACATAACTTTAGTCTCGGAGGATATCGCTGACAGAATTAGTTCCTGGAAAGTATCCACGACGCATAATTTTTCGGACTATAAGTGTATACACTTTAGTCTGAGAAGTTATGCACCGCAGGTGATCAGATACAGGAACCCCAGGCGAACGAACTGGGACCAGTATAGAGGTTTTCTGAATGTCCATATCGAGAACAGGCTATCTACAGCAATCCCTAATTCGACTGACGAATTGGAGAGGGCAGTGGACGGCATATTATCGTTACTGACAGAAACCTATGAATTCTCTTGTCCCGAAGTTAAGTCGGTTACTGGGATTTGTATAGAATTTCTCAAGGCATGTTTAGGAAGGCGGTTCGATGGAAAGCAAGAACGATGTGGAGGAGGTTCTGTGCTGAAATAGAGCAGATTCCGGATTATGCTAGGATTCATAAAGTCCTATCGAAAGACTCGAGACTATTACCGACCTCACTTAGGAGACCGGACAATAGCTTCACGAGCTGCGGGAAAGAGACCGCCACCCATCTACTAGAGACACACTTTCCTGGCTGTAGTAATACAAAGGTCAGAGACAACGTAGCTGATCCTCCACCTCCGTCGGAGGAGGACTGGACGTTGGCTAGCCGAATAGTTACTATAGACAAGTTAAGGTGGGCCATTGGTAGATTCAAGCCGTTCGAATCGGCAGGGGAGGACGGGATATTCCCTGCGATGTTGAAAGAGAGTGGAGAGATCTTATTGGAACCACTTTGTGGAGTTCTTAAAAGTTCGCTGGTGTTTGGTCATGTCCCAAAGGCTTGGGAAAAAGTCAATGTGACGTTTATAGCAAAGCCGGGAAAGCCCTCACATTGCGAAGCCAAAGATATCCGACCCATAAGTCTCACCTCCTTTATATTAAAGACTCTCGAGAAGCTCGTAGACTTCTACATCAGAGACGAACTCCTGTCGAGATACCCGCTGCAAGAAAAGCAACATGCATATCAGGTGGGTAAATCGACGGACTCGGCTCTGCACGCCCTTATGGCCGGAGTAGAAAAGTCATTCGAATTCGTTGAGATTGCTCTTGGATGTTTTATGGACATTGAAGGAGCTTTCGACAACACCGGCTTCGATGTCATTCAGCAAGCGCTAGAAGAAAGGAACGTAGCACCGGTAGTAACGAGGTGGATTGGCAACATGCTCAGAAGCAGGACTGTGGAGGCCAACGTATGCGGCCACAAGTCCAGCTTCTGGGTATCGAAAGGGGATACTCTCACCGTTGCTATGGTGCATGGTCGTGGACTCCTTGATCAAGAGGTTGAATGAGACAGGCGTTCATGCGCAGGGTTATTCGGACGACCTGACTATTCTAGTTAAAGGCAAGTTCGAATGTACCCTGGGAAGTCGCTTGAGGAGTTCGCTGAGGTTAGTGAAGGGATGGTGCCTGGAGAGGGGCTTGAAGGTCAACCCCAACAAAGCGGGCATTGTGCTTTTTATTAAAGGAACACAGGACACAATTTAGTGGGGAACTTCAAGCTCTTCGGAAAGGTTGTTGATCCTAGCCCAAAAGTAAAGTATCTGGGGGTTATCCTCGACCAAAAGCTCAACTGGATCGAGCATGTTAAATACAAAGCACAGAAAGCGGTGGCGGTGTCGAAAGGCTTTTGGAAGGGACTGGAGAATACCGTCTAGAGCCATATTGTGGATCTATGAGACGGTGGTCAGACCCATGTTGAGCCATGGCGGCGTAGTTCGGTGGCCTAGGCTCAATGTGGAGTGCGCGAGGAAGGAGTTGAATGAAATTCGGAGGCTCGTTTGCATTTGTGACACAGGAGCTATGAAGACTACGGCCACAGCAGCCATGGAAGCGCTCATTGCGCTATCGCCCATCCAGACGATCGTTAAAGCAAAAGCCTTTGCCTCGGCAGCCAGGCTGAAGCAAAATGGTCTCTGGATGAGGAATTTTGAATCTGGCCATGGAAGGATCCTGAAAATGATCAGCGACAGGATCTTTGATATGCCCAGAGATCGCATGATTCCACAGGTCGACTTTGTGAGGCGATACCAGATCGTTATACCGGACAGAGCGGATTGGCTAGGAAACTGGCTGACCTGCCTACCAGCTGATGGACTGGTGAGCTTTACGGATGGGTCGAAAACTGAGGAAAGAGCGGGAGCCGGCATCTATTCGCAGGAACCGGCGAACTGCGACAGTCTCCATATGGGAAAGTTAGCAAGCGTTCAAGTGATGAATTTAGTTCCAGAAGAAATGACGGGTGGCACAGCGACCATCTGCTCAGACAGTGAGTCGATGATAAAGGCGCTTGCGTCGCCTGTGACAACGTCAAAACTGGTTAAAGAGCTGAAAGGGACCCTAAACCGATTAGGACTGAGAAATCAGATCACGATCGCCTGGGTCCCTGGGCACAATGTTGTAAAGGGTAATGAGAGAGCAGACGAGCTAGCCAGACAGGGTTCAGCATATGCGATCGAGGGCCCAGAGCCCCACATTCCGATCCCACACTATCTGTGTGAAAGGGCGGTGGAACACTGGGTGCGGGCTAAGTCCGCAAAGAGTTGGTGCGTATACGGCGGAGGAAAGTACACAAAGCTCTTCTTCACGGCGCCTGACGAGAAGTGGGCCAAGGAGCTTCTCAGAATGGACCGTAGTGGCATTAGGAGAGTAGTAGGAGCCATTACAGGTCACTGTGGATTGAACAAGCACTTGGCCAAAATGACCATTTTGGCAGATCCAAGATGTGACTGCAGCTTGGAGGAGGAAACGGGCGTCCACGTAATATGCGATTGCCCGAAGTTCCACCGGCTAAGGAGCATGACATTAGGTGGTTATGTGATTCGACCCTCCGATATCTTAGCCCTAGGACCTATCGCTCTAGATAGATTCTTGGTGAGAACCGGAAGGTTTTAAATGATTAACATGATGAACGGGAAGAAAACAAAGGATCAATAGATCTGTGTTTTAGGAGCCAGAAATGGCCCATCCCACCCTGATAAATCTATCGGGCATTCCTAGACCTTTCGAACAAAGTAAAATTTTCGAAAATCCGAATAGATTTGCTCAAATTATGCATAAAAAACCCCAGATCAGTGGCCCTTAGTCAATAAATCCCAAGGGGGAATGATTTCGTTGGGACGGAAAAACTACTCCCAAAGATCGTGTGACAAAATTTTTCAATCAAATAACAACGCAGTCTTCAACGTTATAAAATAAATATTTTTATTTGTAATGTCAAGCACGCTACAATCATCTTCATTTGATCGATTTCACACGCAAAAAATTTACAATCGTGTGCTTTCGAATGTTGCTGTTTTGCACTTTTACACATACAAAATGCATTGATCGTAAGTCGTAGTCGTGAAAAGAGAACAGCGCGTGAATTTTAAAGCACACGACCGTATAACAAATGTACAGAAAGAAAAGCTTTTGACGTTGACTTACTTATCGACGAATGTCTTCACTTACATCCGCTAGCGAAGTGCTTGGACATGACGCACTGCGACTGGAAGTTGCCATGTTTTTAGCTTGTTGGACTGGTTTAATTGGTTCGGAATCGCTGTCTGAATCGTCAGTATCGGAAGACGAGCTGATGTCGTCCAACCAAAGGGCTCCCTTCTTCGCCTTTTTGCTTTTGCCATCGCCTCTACCTTCAGCTGATCTTTTCAAATTGTTGATTTTCTGCTGTTCAGCTGCTCTTCTAAATCCTTCCTCGACGGAGTCAGCCACATTTTGGGTCATGTCTGTTCTAGCCTTTTCGTACGCTTCATCCTTAAAACAATGCTTGGGTTTGGCTTGCAGTTTCTCGATTTTCTTCCTTCGCTTATCTACGGTCTCCTGGTCTCGATCTTTTTGAGCGTCCAGCCAAGTTTTCAATCGCTTCTCTTCGTTTATGTCGCGCAGTCGGCGACCACTTAAATCGCGACAAGCTTCACGATTTGTAGTTTTCTCAATTTGAGCTCCGATGGCCCGCAACATGCTCCCAAAGCCTCCTTTTCCTCCAACCAGACGCAAGTTTGTATGGATGTCAAAGGATGGCGAAATTTCATTAACTCTCCTGCCATTTTGAGTCAGATAAAAGTCGTCAGGTTTGAGTCCCTAAAATCGAAATATTTCGTTAGTCAACGCCACACACATGAAAAAATCATTTAAGGAAAACGAAAATATTTTGTCAACTTTTTCAAACGTTTTGGGCTTTTCGACTTACCAGTTGTTTCTGAAGTTCTGCTTCTACTTCTACAAGTGACACAACTTCTGTGAAGAATGTTCTTATGTTGACTCCATAAACGTTCAAATTCATTTTTGAAACTTCAACAAAAAATGGAAATTAAATCTGCTGTATATGTTTCAGGTTTTCACTGAAAATAAAAGAAATCAAAATGACAGCGCGAATGTCAAATTTACCCGAAAATGGCAACACTAAAAATATGTCGCTGGCAATACTTTTTGCTACCCAGTGGATTTTGTTAAATATAGTACTTGAAAAATTGTCCAGATGGCGCAGGGACGAGCGGGAATTGAATGAAAAAACAATATTTTTCCTAAATTTTAAATGTTTTTTTAGTCTGTTTTACAATTTAGAATTTTTAAGGAATAAGAGCTCAAAATTTCATTCATGAGTACACATACTTTTTACATTGTTTAAAGAATTAGTGTAGGGAAATTAAAAAAAGAAAGAGACTATTTGCACATTGTGCAAATAGTCTCTTCTATATTTTGTTGGCTATTTGCACATTGTGCAAATAGTCTCTTCTATATTTTGTTGGCTATTGGCACATTGTGCAAATAGTCTCTTCTATATTTTGTTGGCTATTTACACTGTGTGCAAATAGCCGAAGGTATATAGAAGAGACTATTTGCACAATGTGCAAATAGCCAACAATATATAGAAGAGACTATTTGTTCACTTAGACGTAGTACTAATTCTAGTTTCCTTACCCAAAACCTTTTGTGACATTTTGTGAAAGGAAAACTTCCTTACCTTCGATACCTACCTAGCTTTTATAGCTCTTTTTCGTGATATTTCGTAAAAGGAAAAGTTTCCCAACTTTGTTAGCCACCTAGTTTTTGTGATATTTTGTAAAAGGAAAAGTTCCCTAGCTTCGTTAGCCAACTAGCTTTTCGTGGCGTTTCGTTAAAGCGCAAATTCCCTAGTTTCGTAGGCCACCTAGTTTTCGTGACATTTCGTAAAAGGAAAAGTTTCCCAACTTTGTTAGCCACATAGTTTTTATGATATTTTGTAAAAGTAAAAGTTCCTTAGCTTCGTTAGCTTCGTTAGCCAACTAGCTTTTCGTAACGTTTCATTAAAGCGCAAATTCCCTAGTTTCGTAGGAAACCTAGTTTTCGTGATATTTCGTAATAGGAAAAGTTTCTCAGCTTTGTTAGCCACCTAGTTTTTGTGATATTTTATAAAAGGAAAAGTTCCCTAGCTTCCTTAGCCAACTAACTTTTCGTAACGTTTCATTAAAGCCTCCTAGTTTTCGTGACATTTCGTAAAAGGAAATCTTTTCCATATCCATGTACAAATACATATACATATCATGTACAATATTATAAAGTTGATGAAAAATTACATTGAAAACTTTCTTCTTTGTGTAAGAGTTTTGGTTGAATGTTACGTCGTTCCATGTGCAAATAGTCTCTTCTATATACCTTCGGCTATTTGCACACGGTGTTTTTCTGTTCTTTCAGCTTTCACAATGCAAAAATTTGACTTTATGGGATGTATGGCGTTTTGTATACAGGAAATCAAATTTCTGCGTACGAAAGCTGAAAGCGTAGAAAAATTATTACATTGGCGGGTCCGGCATTTGTGACGCATTTTTTTAATCAAAAGTGAAAATATTTCAAAAGAATTTTTTTGCGTTCCGAAGCTGCAAGCGTCACCCAAATTGATATCAGTTGTTTTGGAAGAAAGGACGAGGACTTGCGTCACGCTTCCCTTTTAAAAAGGGTTTTTGTTGTGATTCGATATTTTTATTAAACAAATTCGTTTTAAATTAATTTTTAATTCAGCAAAATTGTTTCTCGTTGTCTGATTGATGTTAGGGTGACCAAAAAATCGGCTGAAATTGGCTATGGTGGCGCCACCATCGCTTTTTCAGTGAAAATTTGATTTTTTTTCGTAAATTATCAAGGAGATCTGGTCGGTGTGAAGGACAAAGTTGTTTGCTGTTGTCCAGTGGATGAGAAGATGCTCATAAACGCGGTCCCTATTGTCTGTTGTAGCATCACCAGCACTGCGAATATTTCTTCATGGAGGATAACTGTTACCTTCCCAGATTGAACCAGGTAAAAGTGTCCGTTTCTGGAGTTTAAACTCCAACCCCTCTCTCTTCTATGGTTTTCGAGCCATATGTAAATCTCACAGGTTTGTTCTTACTGGCTAGCCATCTTACTAGTCTAGCCTACTTGCGAGAATCGCCTCAAAGCATCTGATGAAATCCAGCTTCGAAGTTATCCAATCTCGAGGCATGGTGAGAATTGGGGTCGCCATTAAACTTCTAATTTTTTCATGTCCAGCTTGCAAGTGTGGAATCTACGCTGGAAGGGAAGGTTAGTTGGTTTTGGTTTCTATATTGACGCCATCACCATTGAGATAATCAAGCTATACTATGCATACGAGCGAAGTAGGTTGGAATATTGTTGCTCAGTCTGGAACCCACAATATGTTAAATACATAGATCAGATAGAAAGAGTACAGAGAAATTTCAACCGACTTCTGTATTACAGCTTCAACTGGGTCAAACCGGACTATAAAAACATAGAAGGGACCCGTACGTATCAGAATAGATGCGGCAAACAGAGTTGATGTTACGATAAGGTTGGAACGTATTTAAGTAAATATTGCGTACATAATTTTGAAAAACCCGTTCGAAGTAAGGGACCATCCATAAATTACGTACGCTTTTTTCAGTGCTGTCATCAGATTTAAGTCAACAATAACTTGAAAAACATTCACTTTTGAAACATCAAATGTATGGTCGACCCTCCCATTTAGTGGGGTAGCATGGGGGGTCGGTCATACATTTGACGTCTCAAAAGTGATTTTTTTTCAAGTTATTGTTGATTTAAATCTGATGACTGCACTGAAAAAAGCGTACATAATTTATGGATGGTCCCTAACGGTGAAAAAAAATTCTCCGAACGCACAAAATTGACCTCCAAATAGAGAAAAATGTTCTCCTCAATTTTGTCTACAACATAGCTAAAAACTATTTTTTGGACTAGTGCCGACCTAGGGCCTTAAGTAGAGGCCTCGGATATATACTTCCATAGACAAAAATGTTTCCCTCAATTTGCTCTGCAACATAACAAAAAACATGAGGCCCACTTGAGCTCTAAGCACAGGCAAAAATTCTTTTATAAATTGTCGGCCGCGCCCAGATCTTTCAAACAAAAAAAAATTATGAAAGTCAGAAAAGATTTACTCGAGTTATGTGCAGAAGACCAAAAACCACTTAAACGGCCCTAGCTCAGCGGCCCTCGGGCCAACGACAGTGCCCAGATTCAATCCTATAAAAGGTTTTTCGATTACCTTTCAGGGAAAAAAAAAGTTTTTGAAAATCGGTCAAGATTTACTCAAGTTATCGTGTTGACGGACAGACAGACAGACCGACAGACAGACATTGTTTTTTTCGCTGATTTGTCATCTGGAGGCAACAAAAAAAGTTTCCCCCTTACTACCGGGTTCGAATTCGCAATGTAACAAACGTGGTAGTAAACGCATCAGTAAACCGCAATAATCCAAATTAAAAAGCTTTCAAACGTTTAGTATATAATTTCTTTGAGTTCTGAATATATTTTTACTTTATATGCGACGATAGTCTTACATTAAATGCCAATTTTTGAGACGGAAAATGAGAATTTATTGCATTATTCTCAGTATTTATCCGTCTAGAGGGATAAATTCCACTGTCTAGGGCGATAAATAACCAGCTAGACTAGAAATATTAAATTAAAAAAAACCGTCCGTTTGAGAATCGAACACAGAACGCCCCGCATTCTAATCAACGATGCTAACACCACATGATCTTATTAAATACATGAATTGCGAATTATATTATCACAGCTAATGTAATTCAATTGAAAACTCTCATGAAATGTGTTTTCTATATGCGTAAATGGAATCTCACATGTGTGTGTGTTTAATTCAAAATTTTGTTTTCGAATGCACATGCGCATTGTTCATTGTTGTGTTTTATACCATGCCCGCAGCGGTAGCGGAGGGATTGACGCAGTCCCCACACCCCAAAAAAACGTCCACAAACCCAAGAAACTCCATACAAAAACCTTTGGGACAAGGAGCCATATATAGGCGAACTTTTTAGTTTTTTCGCAGCAGCTTTCAAACAAGCCCTCACTCATCAAAATCGGTTGAAAATTGGCTGAGATATCGAGGTTTGAAAATTACATTTTTGTATGGAGAAATAATTTTTTTTATTGTTCTCATCATTATGGAAACTTTTTTACTGATCTGTCTGTTTCTATCTATCTATTAATAATTTTCGATCTCGAGAACGTCAGTCTCGGCCCCAAATGAAAAATTTCATATGCCGCTTTTCCGTGAAAATTCTGGAAACACCGTGGCATGTGGAAAAGTGTTCAATTTTGAGGATTTTCTAGGTAATGCTCGGAGTTTCCGAATTTTAGCTCCGGAGTGACAATACCTAGAGAGTTGGTTTCTTCGGGAAAGTTATAGAGTTTCATCAGGAGAATTTTTTTGTATCTTAAGAAAATGGCTGCCAACTGTCAAAGTGACACCATCTTGGATTTTTTGCTAAATTCTGAATAAGAATACCTAGATAGTTGGCTTCTTCAGGAAAGTTATGTAAATCACTGAGAAGATTTGGCTACACGAAGTGTTCCGAAGGCAGCCGAAGGTGACACGAAGTGTTCCAAAGGAGCCGAAGGTGACACGAAGTGTTCCGAAGGCAGCCGAAGGTGACAAGAAGTGTTCCGAAGGCAGCCAAAGGTGACACAAAGTGTTCCGAAGGCAGTCGAAATTGACACAAAGTGTTCCGAAGGTAGCCGAAGGTGACACGAAGTGTTCCGAAGGTAACACGAAGTGTTCCGAAGGTAGCCGAAGGTGAAACGAAGTGTTCCGAAGGTAGCCGAAGGTAACACGAAGTGTTCCGAAGGTAGCCGAAGATGACACGAAGTGTTCAGAAGGTAGCCGAAGGTAACACGAAGTGTTCCGAAGGTAGCCGAAGGTGACATGAAGTGTTCCGAAGGTAGCCGAAGGTGACACGGAGTGTTCCGAAGGAAGGCGAAAGTGACACAAAGTATTCCGAAGGTGATACGAAGTGTTCCGATGGTAGCCGAAGGTGTTGGAGAACAAATTTTTTCGGAGAAAAATTTTTTTGGAGAAAAACTTTTTAGTATAAAATTTTTTTGGAGAAATTTTTTTTGGAGAAATTTTTTTTGGAGAAAAATTTTTTTTGAAGAAAATTTGTTCGGAGAAAAATTTTTTTTAAAGAAAAATTGTTTTCGGAGAAATTTTTTTTTGGAGAAAATTTTTTTTCGGAGAAATTTTTTTTCAAAAAATAGAAATTTTTTCAACAACTGAAAACTTCCAAAACGACTAATATCACAACAAAAACTTCTTTAAAGGTAGAGTGTGACGCAGTCCGTAAGACGCTACCGCAGATAATACGCAGAAGTTTGTTTGAATAGAACATGGTGTTCAAAGTTTTAATTTCCTGAAAAATTACAGCGCTGTTTTCAAAACAAAATTACGTTGTTGTAAAAAAATTGCGTCACAAATGCCGGATCCACCAACGGAATAATTTTTCAATACTTTCAGTTTTTACACGCAAAAATTTAAATTTACTCTAAAAAATCTACGCAATAAGAAACAAAAGTCAAAATTTTTGCAGCGCAAAAACTGAAAGTACAGAAAAATTATTTCGTCGTTGGGTCCGGCATTTGTGACGCAATTTTTTATTGAGTCTTTGGACTTAGCTAGGGCACTAAAACCGAGTCTTTGCTAAAGCCATACGTGTTTTTTGTACATAACTCGAGCAAATCTTTTCCGATTTTCAAATTTTCTTTGATCAAAAGGTCGAGGGATGTCTCCAGTTTTATGGCAGAAAATGTTTTGATTATATTCAAAAACAAATTTGGACCCGGTGCCTGTGCTTAGGGCTGAAGTGCGCCTCAAGTCTATCCTAAGGTTGGCCCTAACCAAAAAAAATTTTTTTTGCTATGATGCAGAGCAAGTTGAGGGAAACATTTTTGTCTATGGAATTATGTGTCCAAGGCATTTAATTATGGCCCTAGATCAGTCCTAAAGTCTGCCCTAGACAAAAAAAATGGTGTTTTGCTATGTTGAAGAACAGACGGCTGTTATTGCCTGATGAAACAAATGAAGGGACCCGTACGTATCAGAATAGATGCGGCAAACAGAGTTGACGGTACGAAAAGTCTCGAACGTATTTAAGTAAATATTGAATAACTCCTAAGTGTTTGAAATTACGTCCACATTAAAGTGTATTGGAAATCGCCGATAAAGCAATATTGAAAAACCCGTCCGAAGAAACGGTGTAAAAAAAGTAAAAAAAGCCTTCCGGAAGTACAAAATTGACCCCCAAATAGACAAAAATGTTCATCTCAATTTTTTCTACAACATAGCGAAAAACCGTTTTTTTGTCTAGGGCCGACCTTAGGACCGATTTAGGGTCTTCAGGAGAGGCCTTGGACAAATACTTATATAGACAAAAATATTTCCCTCCATTTTCTCTACAACATGGTGATTGGTGAAAAACCATTTTTTTGTTTAGGGCAGACCTTAGGACCGACCTAGGGCCATAAGGAAATGCCTCGGACACATGATGATAATAATTTTATTGTCTAACTATACACTAGCTGACATGGAAAAAGAGTGACTATGACTGTTGTCATATCCCTCGTTAAAAAACCATGAAAAACGTCATAATACTTATAAATAAATATAAAACAATTACATGTAGGAAAACACGTGAAAATTATACAAAATAAAAGGAAAATACAATATAAACAAAGAACGATGATCGATATGGATAAAGAAGAAATAGAGAAAAGTCGATAAAAAAGGTAATAAATAAAAATTTGCCAAAGCAGCATCGTCAAAGTGAATAATTAAATAAATCGTCAAAAGGTCAATAATGAAGAAAGTATATAAATAAAAAAAATTTGCCAAAGCATCGTCAAGTAAATAATCATCGTCGGGCATCGCAACGCGTCGTCAAATAGGTGAAGGCCAAACTTCAAAAAACGCAAGAAGGAGTCGTCAAGATTAGCCACAGGCGTCGTCAAGATGAAATGAGGAAAAGTACAGCAAAAAATTGGCCACATGAAAAGAAATTGTATTTTAGTTTTTTTTAAACTTTTGAAAAATAGAAAAAGGTTAATCACCGGATTGGTGCTTCCGGTTTTAGTTGAAATAAAAGTGAAAAGAAAGCACCAAGCAAACACTATCCAACCATACCAAATGCGCCAAAAATCGAGTCGTCAAGCCCACGAACTTCATTCCTGAATGTAAGAGATGGTAGCGTCGGATCTACGTGAGCAGCAGCAAGGTTGAATAACCGACTTGCGAAGTTAAACGGTGAGAATTGTGAATAATCACAGTTCTTGCCGGATATCCGAATCATGGAATATTTACGCAATACTCTCGAACCATAGTTCAGAGCAATCTTATTACGAAGGAACTTCGAATTCAATTTGCCAGTCAGAATATCATGAATGAAGAATACTGCTGCGTTGGTGCGTCGTCGTAGAAGTGATTTAAGGTTGAGGTCGGCACATCTATCTGCATATGGGCGGATGCGATAACTTTCGTTATCGTTGTCAATGTATCTATCACGGTTGGCGTATAGAACGAATTGCCTCTGAATACTCTCTAATGACTTGATGTGGACTGAATGGTGAGGTGCCCAGATCGTACTGGCGAATTCAATATGAGAGCGAAATACGGCTGAAAAGAGCATCTTTGCAGCGTTGAAGTTGAATCGCATTGGCGCTTAACAAATGAAAGCATGGAAGAAGCTTTCTTTGATGTCAGCTCATAGTGGTCCTTAAAAGAGAACTTGTCATTATAGGTGACTCCGATGTCTTTGGTGCTATAGACACGGGTGATCGGTTGACCATTCATTTCGTAGTTAGCCAGAATGGGTGAACGATTATGGGTTAAAGATATTACTTTGCATTTACCAGCATTTAATTCAAAATTATTGACGGAGCACCATTTCACGAACTTGTCTATTGAGTCTTGCATTGAGATCGTATCGTCAATTGATGAGATGCTGTTATGAACAAGTTTTTTGTCGTCGGCGAAATTGATGTCTTTAGTAGGGTGAGGGGCACAGTCAGAATCATTGAAGAAGACCACAAAAAATATAGTAGCCAACACGGAGCCCTGACCAATTCCAGAAGAAACGTGTATTAAATCCGATTCAATGGAATTTATTTTCACCACCTGCTTCCTGCGCTGAAAGAAAGATCGGAACCAAAGAAGCAGTGAATTGGAAATCCGGTATTTATCATTTGCCAATTTCATCAATAACTGAATACAGTGGATAACATCGAAGGCTTTGTGTATATCAGCAAAAAACAAGTCGGTTTGCATATCGTTATTGAAGGATTCATGAACCAGGATTGATAACTCCATCAGGTTGGATTCTACACTTCTGCCAGGAAAGAATCCGTGCTGACTGGGTGATGAATGCGGATAGATGTTGTATTTAAGCTGTTCGAAAACTATTATTTCGAGTACTTTCGCAAAGTTTGGTGACACACAGACGCCACGGTAATTGGTCAACTTTCTTGCCGGATTTGAAAACTGGAGTCAGATGTCCAGTCTTCCACAGTTCTGGATAATAATTCTCCAGTAGTGACTTAGACAAAATATCAGCACAATTACGCAGAAATATTGGTGCCATTTTATCGGGACTAATGCCTTTACTCATGTCCATTTTCGTCAGGGTTTTCTGAACTATGCCATTTGTAATCGTCACATTAAAATGTCCATGGTCATTTCTAGATCTAATGAAAGAGAGAAGGTTAGAATCCTCTTCATCGTCGTTTGGGTATTGTCTATATACGGAAGCAAAGTATTTAGCGAATAGATTTGCTTTTTCAGCGTCAGTAGTAGCACTTTCGTTTCCGTAAATCATCTTCCCCGGTAAGCTGCTTTTCTTGTATTTTGAGTTAATGAAATTCCAAAACTTCCGGGGTTGTTTCTTATAGTTGGCAGCTAGGTCACGCAGGTAATCATTGTACAATTCGTCACGGTATTTCTCAAATTCGTCTTTAGCAGATAAAAACGGAGAGATGTCGGTATTTTCTGGATTTCTAATTGATTGATCTAGGTAGCGCTTGTAAGCTCGGTTTCTCCTATTCTTGAGATTAATCAATTTACCATTGAACCAAGCGGGATGGTTAGATGTACGTATTGAAGCTTTGGGAATATGTAGGTCGAAAATTGCATAACATTTGTCATAAAGAATGCTCAGCATGTCGTCAACATTTTTCCCATCGAAAAGGGATGTGAAGTCAATCTCAGATAGCTCTTTACGAATACGATCAAATGGAGCTTTCTTGGAACAGTAAAACATTTCGGATGATGAAGATGAATTATAATGGTTCGCATTCAATCAAACATTGAGTCTGAACGTGAGCAACATCTTGCATTGAGGATGGTATTAGCGGTAAATCAGCTAAACCAACAACGGACAGTTCTGGCATGTTTGTATAGATGAGGTCGAGAACGTTGTTTCATCGATTCTGCAAATCGGACATTTGGAATAAGCCACAATCCAGCATAGATGAGGTCATCGTTCTAGCAATAGTCGCTTGTTTAGATTGTGAATCACCAATTAAAGGGAGAAAATCGAATCCATCTTCATTGGGTTTCCACAGAACCGTAGGCATATTAAAATCACCAATTGCAACGAAAATGTCACCTTGACCAACTATTGAGTGCGCTGCTATAATGGCTTTCAAGTGTTGCAAATATACTTCCTCAGTGGAACCATATTGTATGTATAGCCCATAAATGTATAAATATGAATTGGATGAGCGCAGATGAACTTTAATGCAAATCGCCTCTAGATGTTTATGTTCGGGAACGTCGACGACTTCACTGTCATATTTTGAATTAACTGAAATGAGAACACCACCACATTTCCTTGCATCAACATCTGTGTCCTCACGGTCCTTCCGATATACGATATATTTCGGATCGAAAAACTCGGCACTATATTTTGTCTTCTGAAGATGGGTCTCAGAAAGAACGATTAAATCGTAGTCGCAAGTTGAGGAGGAGAGAAAGATGTGATCTTTTTTGCCAACCATTCCACGAATGTTGTTGTAGTAAATAGACAAATATGAGGGAGACGGGACTGGAGTCGTTTCAATCGAACTATGTTCGGTTACGTCATCTTGTTGGGTAAAAAATTCACATTACGAACAGTCCAAGGTTTAATTTTTACATGATCTGGCCAGAAGTTGGGACGAGTGATGATACTCGAGATGGCTTCGTCTGTCTCAATCTTAAAATTGACATGGTTCAAAACCGAAATATCTTGCCCTCGTTTGGTTAGTCTGCGTATCTTAATGCGTTTCTTGTCAATATGAGCGTTGAGAACAATGTATTCCATTATATTAGCTGGTGTTACTTTCACATCCAGAGGTGAGATATGGAAGGCATTGTTGAGCGCAGTAGGACGGACACTATTACCAAGAAGATGAACACTCACCATTACATTCACATACTTCCATATACAAAATGTTTCCCTCAATTTGCTCTGCAACATAGGAAAAAATTTTTTTTTGGCTAGGGCCAACCTTAGAACAGACCCGAGGCTCACTTCAGCCCTAAGCACAGGCACCGGGCCCAAATTTGTTTTTGAATATAATTCGGTACTCGATTACCTCTCAAATAGAAAAAGAATCAACAAAATCAGTTGGGATTTATCCAACTTATGTAAGCAAACACGTTGGGCCCTACAAGAAACTCAATTTTAGGGTCCTGACTGAGTCCAAGGGTATCTAATCAAAACATTTTCTGCCGTAAGACGGGAGACAGTCCCAGACCTATCGATTAAACAAAATTTGAAAATCGGAATAGATTTACTCGAGTTATGTACAAAATGTTTTAGTGTCCTAGCTTAGTTAAGGGACTCAAATTTAAAAAAGTTCCTTCCATAAATTGTCGGCCATACCCAGATCTTTCAAACATATAAAAAATTCTGAAAATCGGAAAATATTTACGCGAGCTATGCACAAAAGACCAAAAACAACTTAAAGGGCCCTAGCTCGGCGGCCCTTGGGCAGAAAGTGCTCAGATTCAATCCCATAAAAGATTTTTCGATTATCTTTCAGGGAAAAAAAGTTTCTGAAAATCGGTTGAGTTTTACTCAAGTTATCGTGTTGACATACGGACGGACGGACGCGACGGACGGATGGACGGATATTTTTTTTATTGCTGATTCGTCATCTAAGGACCCTGATCGGTGCTTCCCCCCTACTCCCGCGTCGAAATTCGACTGGTTACAGACGTCGTGGTAAACGCATAAGAACCCAGAAGAACTTCGTTTTTCGTACGAGTCTAAAAATAATGCAAACCACACTCTATAAAAAACAAATGTAAGAGACCCGTACGCATCAGAATAGATGTTGCAAAAAGACTCGAACGTATGTAGCTGTAATTGCTTCAACTCTTCTTAGTTGCATAAAATTACGTCGACATTAAATTAGATAGGAAATTGCCGAAAGGGCAATATTGAAAAACCCGTCCGATGCACGGCGCAAAAAACCTCTCCAAATCCTAAAAAAAAACTGAAAGTTCTGAAAAATTATTCCGCTGGTGGGTCTGGCATTTGTGACGCAATTTTTTGAACTCAACATAATTTTGTTTAAAAATGTTTGTTGCGAATCGAAGCTTAATGCGTCACCTTCCTCTGATTTCAGAACTTTTGTAACTGGAAGAAAAAAGTTTTACCTTAGATGATTAATGCGTCACACTTTTCTGATTTCACAGCTTTTGTAAGCAGACACTTGCGTCACACCTACTCTGTAAGAGTTTTTTTGGCGGATATCAATACTTTTGTAAGTTTGTAAGCAACTTTCTAGCTACCATAGTTCTAGAGGTAAGAATCAGCCCTCTGGAATCTGGAAGTGGCGTTATCCCGGGATTATGCCATATTTTCCCAAAACCATGAAACACGTATACGCTAAAATTTAATTCTATACAACTTCGCCTTTGGAACCAACTTTCTAACTCTCATAGTTCAGGAGATCTGGGTCATCCTGCCAAAAATTGCCACAAACAAACAAACAAACAAAGTAAGAAAGGTTTACCAAATTGACTAGTTAAAAATATTCGATTTGAGCCCATTTCCATACAAAATAGCAAAATTGTTTAATTCATATCTCCGGAACGACTGAACCGATTTTAATGAGTAAAAAGGCACTTCGGCCTAAAATTTTCCGTAGAATCCGCGGAAAATATTTTCCGGGGGGTACGTCGCTCGGGGGGGAAGTCAAAAAGTTCCTGTATATATGTTCCTTAGTCTACGAAAAAATATCTTGTGAATTTTTTGGCGTGTAAGACTTGCGTCACGGCCTTTTACTATCGTGGGGCCATGATTAGTCTACGAAAAAATGTCTTGTGAATTTTTTGGCATGTAAGACTTGCGTCACGGCCCCTTACAATCGTGGGGCCATGATACTCTTCACATCGTGAGCCTTGCTGAAGAGTTAGTACAACATATCATATATAAAATTCAACGAAGTGATTCGAACAGAAATATAAAACGAAGAACAGCTTGTGACGCAATGAGACTCAATTTGAATTTACTGACCGAAATGCCCGTAATGTTCTAATTTAACGTTTATCAATAAAACACTTATTGTATCCACACCCTTAGATCGTCACTTACTAGATATTATGCACTATTTCATTGATTTTGCGACTGAACGCAACGGGACTCTAATAAGAAACTAAACTCAAGTTTTTTTAGAATCAGTTCAAATGAACAAAACGACTGTAACAAAGGGAGAATTTTAATAACAAATTCGCCATCAGCATTAAGATTTATGAGTTCATAAAGTGCAACCGGAGCAAGTTCTCCGATGTCTTGAGAAACATCGTCATACGACGATTCCACAGGTTTCGCGTGGACGGATATTTGTTCAATGCACTGCACAATATGATATTTGTGAAGGTATTTTCGCTAGAGTATTTAATGGATAACGCAACATACGCTGCGAATGCAATTCCTTTTATGGGTACTAGGTGCCGGGTGGAGCGTTAATGTACCAGGGTTCTACTGTAATGACGGGCGACCCGCACCTACATGTTCGACGTATCATGTTCCCACAAGAATATCCCTGGGCCTCGGGATGGGATATGACAAACTACAAAAATGAACGGTAACTTCGTCGAAGTCATCTTGTCAAGGAAGAACAAAACATTGACGAGATACGACCGTTAAGTCATTTTGAGATTATTATTTCTTCTAAACATATTGGGGAATTGGGGAAACACATTTGCATAGGAAAGAATTCATGTAGCAAACACAAAATCAACAGAAAATATGGAAAAAATCGTATCGCTTCAAGAAAAGTATCGACTAAGTCTTCCTGGCTGAACGCAAGCAACATTCAATCGCGATTCGTCACATACATTTGACTACCAAAAATTTACAATTATCTATAAATCAAATGGCTCGTCGGTTCAGGTGGAGTCATCTACAGAAATACAAATCATGCTTTAGTGAAGTAATTTTTTTTAATGCACGAGAACTTCAAAACTACAACTTTAGATTCTTACTTGACTGAGTCGTAAAGTTTACATATTTTCCATATTTTGTTATTCCTTCAAAATGAAATTGCTATATCTACTCATCTTTGTGCGTTTCCTGATGCTTCTCCACGTACTAAAAAGATTTCTTACATTTCTTAAGATTTCTCTATTAAAAAGAGATTTCTATTCTTTCGTTGATCCGGTAAGTATCCTAACTACTTACTTGTGTGGGTCAGTTGATGCTTTTTTAAGTAGGAAATCAGTCCAAAAGATTTTTTGCATTGCGGACACGAATACGGTTTTTCTTCTAAAAAATATTTTTTTTTCTTTTGTTTATTAGGTAGAGTATCCTAACTACTCACCTGTGTGGGTCATCTGATGGATTTTTAATTTGTAAATTTGTGTAAAAGATTTCTTGCATTGGGGACAAGAATGCGGCTTTTCTCCTGAAAATTATTTTTATTTTTTCGTTCATGCAGTGAAAGTATCCTAACTACTCACCTGTGTGGGTCATCTGATGGATTTTTAATTTGTAAATTCGTGTAAAAGATTTCTTGCATTGAGGACAAGAATGCGGCTTTTCTCCTGAAAATTATTTTTATTTTCTCGTTCTCGCGGAGAATGAATCCTAACTACTCACCTGTGTGGGTCATCTGATGGATTTTTAAGCTATAAATTTGTGTAAAAGATTTATTGCATTGAGGACAGGAATGCGGCTTTTCTCCTAAAATATTATTTATTATTAATATTATTCTTTCGTTCATGCAGTGAAAGTATCCTAACTACTCACCTGTGTGAGTCATCTGATGGATTTTTAATTGTCTAATGTGTGTGAAAGATTTCTTGCATTGGGGACAAGGATGCGGCTTTTCTCCTGAAAATTATTTTTATTTTCTCGTTCATGCAGTGAAAGTATCCTAACTACTCACCTGTGTGGGTCATCTGATGGATTTTTAAGTTGAAAATTTGTGTAAAAGATTTCTTGCATTGGGGACAATAATGCGGTTTTTCTCCTGAACGAAAAATTTTCTAGTTATTCAAAACCTTAGGGGACATCCACAAATCCCGTCAGCCCTTTTCGATGATTTTTCGCCCCCTCCCCCTTGTCCTCTTGTGTCTCACTTTCGCGACTGCCATCCCCCCGTGGTCGTCAGCTATTTGGAATTTTTTTTGGTGTTTTCAGCTTTAAAACAATCTCTAAAATAAGCAGTTTTCGTTTCAAGAGTTGGTTTTTGCTTCGCCAATCGAAAAAGCTCATTTATTGAAATGTTTCTTACGAAATGTGTGGACTTCGCTAGAGTAATTATAGGATCGTACTATTTTTGAAAACAGTTCCTCCCATCACGTCCTCTTTTCGTCTAATACCCTGCCCTTCCATTCCGGAGCTGACGAGATTTATGGACGTCCCACTTTTAGTCATTGATCTACCCACCCGAGTGAATTCTCATGTGTCTCACGAGATCAGACTTGAAACGAAAGGATTTTTTGCAAATGTCGCAAATTAAGGTCCCGGTGCCTAAATTACAATGTAAATTTACAACGAATGCGACTTGAAGAAAAAAATTGGAACTAACTTGTGTGGTTACTTTCGGGTAGAGACGCATTAGAGGAACAACTGTTGATCTCACGGAAATAACGAGCCATGAGAACGGCTTTAAATGTTTTCTTGGCATTTTGGTTTGCCTGAAAAATTGAAGAACACAATTCAAAATAGAGGTAAATATCTATCACAACAAAAAACTTCTTTAAAGGTAAATTGTGACGAAGTCGTAAGTCCTCTTCCAAAGCTAAAGATATCGTTTGAGGTGACGCTATCGCTGAAAATCGCAAAATTTTGTTTCAACAGAATGTTAATGTGATGAAACGAACGAAAACAGACAGTGCATCCATCAACATAAAAGCAGACATTTAGCTACCTGGAAGCACCCCAATGACAACTTGTCACCTAATCAAATCGACCACCTGTTGATTAGCGGAAAACACCTCACTGATGTAAGTGACGTCCAAACATGTTGGCGAGCAAATGTCGACTCTGATGACAATCTTGTGGTGCCAATACTGTGATCACATCTTGCCCAGTTTCATAATGGCCAACGAGAAACTGTGAGGCGTTTTGCAGTGGACAAACTAAGAGATCCACAGACAGCTGAGACATATGCTGAAAACGTTAGCACAAAGCTTCAACAATTACAGCAAGGTCAATCAGATGATCCTCCTCTCGACTGGCAATCAGTGAGTAAAGTAACCAAACAAGAAGCGAACAAAACCTTAGAATATCAGAGCTCTAATGACTTCAATACCTGGTTTGATGCAGATAGTGCTAATGCTACATAGACGAATTATGGCGGCAAGCAGATGCTATTTTGGTCTAATTAAACATTTACGATCAAAGTTATTATCGCAGAAAACGTAGTGCCACATTTACAAAACGCTTATTCGTCCAGTATTGATCTACTGACGCGAATATTAGACGATGAAGAAAAGTGATGAACAGTTGCTCCTAACGTTTGAGCGCAAGGAGCTCCGCACCATTTGTAGCGATACGCGAGGGGGAGAGGTAGCGACGGCGATATAACTTTGAATTGGAACATGATTTTGGCGAGACGGATATAGTGGCGGTGTTGAAAATCCAAAGGTTGAGGTGGGCGGGGCATTTAGCTCGGCTCACCTTCAAAATCAGGAGGTGTCAAAATCCAGAGGCATGCAAACCCAGAGGAGCGTCCGGAGTTAGTAGCGTCCGGATTTTGTAGCTCCCGGATTTTGTATTCCCGAATTTTTAGTGATACTTACTGTAGAAGTGTAGTGATACATACTAGGGTGTCCCGATTGACGAAGGAAAAGATGTTTAAAAAATCCACGGTGTGGCATCGATAGTACATGATTGGGTGACAAATATTCGCTATAGCAGTATTTTGTAAAATGCTTAGTAGAACTCCCCGGCTCAATTTTTTACTACATCAAAACCTTGGTTTTCACACGTTTTCAGTACCTGAAACTTAAGTGAAATGACTAAAATCTGACTCTAATTGATAGATAAAAATAGTCCGACTAGACCTAGATAGCTGACGGACTTGTCGATTTCCAGCGTTATTTATGGTACCTCTAGTGAAAAGATGCCAATTTTCTCACCTTTTCTTCGGCAAACAGTTACAAATGCCTCTAAATACAATTACGTTCCAACCAGGTGGGAAAAGGTGAAGCTTACGTTTATTCCTAAGCTAAGAAAACCATGGAATTTCACTGCCAAGGACTTCAGACCGATCAGCCTCATGTCTTTCGTCATGAAAACGCTTGAGAGACTGATAGATTTCCACATCAGGGATGAAGTTCTGACGGTTCTCCCGCTACACTTGAATTAGCATGCTTACCAGTCAGGCAAATCCACGGATTCCGCCCTGCACAGGCTGGTAGCAAAGGTGGAAACATCATTCTCGATTGGAGAGGTGGCACTGGGATGTTTTCTGCCTTCGACAATACGAATTTTGATGTTATTCGCCGATCGCTCGAGGAAAGAGGAGTGGGAGGTGTGGTAGTTAGGTGGGTAAGTAGCATGCTCAGAGATAGGACTGTTGAGGTGGAGGTTTGTGGTCACAAAGAAAATCTCTGGGTAGCGAAAGGTTGCCCTCAGGGCGGGATTCTATCGCCTTTGTTGGGGTGTATAGTGATAGACTCTCTCATCAGAAAGCTGAACGACGAAGGAATGTATGCGCAGGGCTATTCGGATGACCTGACGATTTTAGTTAGGGGAAAATTCGAGAGCACGCTGGGTGACATAGTCAGAACAGCTTTGAGAGTGGTCGTGAGATGGTGCCGTAAGAACGGTCTGAAAATCAATCCGGCCAAAACAGATCTAATGCTATTAAGGATCAAATTTGGTCGGTGAAATCAGTCTCTTCGATAACGTGCTGGAATTAGCTCCGCAGGTGAAATACTTAGGAGTGACGCTTGATAAGGATAAGGCGCAGAAGGCGGTTGCAGGAACTCCATCGGGAGAAACTGGGGCCAACCGTCAAAGGCAATTCTGTGGATTTATAAGGCTGTGATAAGGCCGATGATTAGCCACGGTTGCGTGGCGTGGTGGCCAAGACTAGAACTGCGTGGTTAGATTTACAGATGGATCGAAATCTCGTGAAGGAGTAGGTGCTGGTGTGTACGGCATGGGCTCTGGAGAGGGAAATTGCTTCTATCTGGGGGCTCTTGCCAGTGTGCTCCAAGCGGAGATCTTCGCGGTGCTGTCAGCAGCTCGTGAGACTCTGCCTGTTGGAACGCACGGCAAGAGGGTGCTTATCTGTTCGGACAGTAAGGAAATGATCAAGGTGCTGATGTCGTCTAGAGTGACCTCCAAGCTAGTGAAAGAGTGCAGAGACTACCTGAACGAAATGGGTCTGAGGAATCAGATCACTTTAGTTTGGGTACCTGGGCACTCTGACGTGGAGGGGAATGAAAAAGCTGATGAGCTAGACAGGGCGGGTGCCGAAGCTCTCGGTAACGGCTCTGAGCCATTTTTTCCGATCACTCGACCGGCGCGTGTAGAAGTGCTGGGGAGCTGGGTGATGAGGAGGCATATGGAGCGCTGGGAAGGATACTATGGTGGTACCCACACCAAGCGCTTTTTCCCGAGACCCAATGTGAAATGGGCCAAATCTCTGCTAGGGATGGACAGGAATCACATCAGGAGAGTGGTAGGTGCGATCACTGGAAATTGCAGGCTGAATGGGCGTTTTGAGTGGGGAAGCTGATTTAAATGATGAACGGGAACAAAGGATCGTAAGATCTGAGTTTCAAAATTGGTAAAACGATCGTCCCAATCTGATAACTCTAAAAAATCTCTAAATACAATACAATTGACTCAAAACAATAGCATTTCATGACCTAGCTTACACTCAATACCTATGCACACCAACCTTCCCAATTTGGGTTGAATTCCTTATGTACAATTACAAAAATTTCCATTTTTCGACCATTTTTGGTATTGTGATCCCTCAAGTACCCTTTTACAATCATTTTTTTTTTTTGCATGGAATCGACCCTCCGGGCGAAATTACGTGAAATGGAATGTTTTTAATTAAGCTGATTCTACGTCAAGTTCATTTGCTAGACAAAGTATCAAGATAATAACTTAAATAAATCAGATTTTAGTCATTTCACTTAAGTTTCAGCTACTGAAAACGTGTAAAAACCAAGGTTTTGATGTAGTAAAAAATTGAGCCGGGGAATCCTACGAAGCATTTTACAAAATACTGCCATAGCGAATATTTGTCACCCAATCATATACTATCGATGCCACACCGTGGATTTTTTAAACATCTTTTCCTTCATCAATCGGGACACTCTAATACATACGCCGAACATATTCGCACGTAGACACGATTATATTGATATTCTTTCAATTCAATCCAATTGAACTTCACTTCTATGATGCATCATGATAATTTTTGTTTTGTGGAATTTTTTGAGATACAGTATTTCGAATTGTTTAGACAGTTAATTGAAATACCTCTACAACATACAGGATTGTAATCCTGTGACGAGCTTGAATGCACCTTGCAGGGCTCTTCCCCTCAGACACCACAAGGGGGGCATATTCTCCCTTGATCCCCTTTGCGGGGGCTGCCGCCCCTCGACCCTGCTTTTATATTTTTCCATAATGTCCACGGCCTGCGGCGCAGCAGTACAAATAAATATGTGATTCGTATAAGGACACTGCCGTCCATTTAGCACGCATGAATGAAAACAAAGCCGCCTCAAAATCATTCCGTAGCGATGCAGAAGTGCGAAGAGGGGTTGGTCGCCCAAAAATTAGTTGGATTGATGTTGTCGAACAAGATCTTCGGACGCTCGAAGTAAGGAATCAGGAAAACACGGCAAGGTATAGGCAGCGTTGGATCAGAATCCTCGAGCACGCCAAGGCCCACAAGTGGCTGAGCGCGCAGAAAGCAAAAAAGTTCTTTGAAAAAATGCTTCAGTTTTTGGACCCGTACGAAGTACGAAGGTCGTATACGTTAACAATACACAATCAATTTTAATGTAACATGGGGTAGATCGAGGTGGCAGTTGGGGGATGCATTTATTATCGTCTAAATATGACGAATCAACAATAAAAAAAATTTCCGTCCGTCCGTCTCCACTTTTTTTTTCAAACGACTCAACCGATCAGCCTAAACTTTTCTTTCCCTGAAAGATACATGACTCCCATGATTCAAGTTCGAAGATGAGCAAAATCGGCCAAGTAGTTCCGGAGATATGGTCGAAGAAGTGGAGGCCGGACATGAAATTTTCGAGGGTCGATGAAACTTTTTCGCAAATATCTCGGCAAGTATAGCGCGGAAACTCCTCATTTTAGTGTCAAATGAGAGCATTTGATGTCACAAAACTGGGAAAAATTATTTGTGGGAATCAGGGGTCTGGGCACTGGGACCAATGGAATGGACGAAATTGAGTTTCTTGGCCATATACGAAAACAGTTTTTCGTCCATATTTTCTTAACTATGCAATATGAAGCTTTACTGTCAAAGGCAAAGTTGTAGAGAATTAAATGTTAGAGAACACGTGCTTCAGAGTTTTAGGAGAAAATAGCCCAATCCTTGGATATAATCTTTCCTAGATTTGAATGGTTTGAGACGTACTTCGGTGGGGCCTTTGGCATTACCTTGGGTAATTTCTATAGATCTTTGAAACTCTTACAGTTATAAAAGAACAGAAAACGTTGGATTGTTTGCTTATTTGTATCTTTAGATACGTTCGAGTCTTTTCGTAACATCTTTCCTGTTTGCCATATCGACTCTCTTTGCCACATCTATTCTGATTATTTACAAAATTACGTTGTGTTTAAAAATTGCGTCACAAATACCAGACCCAACATGTTTGTACTTTCAGTTTTTACGCTGCAAAAATTTAACTTTTGGTTCTTTTTGTGCAAATTGTTTTTGGTTTCAAATTTTTGCAAGTGAAAACTGAAAGTGTTGGAAAATTATTGCGCCGCGCTGGTGGGTCTGGTATTTGTGACTTTTTCTGGCTACTATACCGCTTCGCGCATGATAAATTTCCATTCTTACAAATCAAATAATTTACCAAAAACCAAAACGGCTTTGTGTTCTTGGTGTAGCACGTAACTTACGTTGCAGCGAAATCAAAAATTACAATTGAGGGAAATTTGACACTTTGTAATGAAAGTCCTATGAGTCACTTTTTTGCAGATGTTTTGCTCGTCGTCAACTGCTACTTGATCCTAAATCTGAAATTGGAGGCTCAGCTAATGCTAAGTGTTGTTTCAAGTTCTTCATGTTCTCACAGTCTGAGATCAATGAAAAGGTTTCTTTTACTGTTGAGTTTTACATTGACGAAGCAGCGCGTGAACTTGCCGCTGGTTTTAAGATTTGACTTAAAAGTCCTTCGAAATTCAACACCTCATGCTATGAACATTGGATTTAATTCATTTTCAATGAACTCCACATACCTGTAGCACATCACCGTTAATAGTAAAGTCCATACCCATGTCAAAAACAAACAAAAATTAAAATTTTCTTCTTGTCAATACAGCTCGACAATGTACACAACACAAATTTATCACAATGTATGAAGAGCAACAAAGAGCAATCAAATATCGAAATCTAGTATTTTTACACACAATGTTTAACTAGCGGATCGGATATTTCTGACCCTGTTCCCTTTGTGTTTGGGTGGTCATAAAGTGATCGAGAAAAAATTCAATTTGATCGACAACGAAAAATAGCGAAAGAGAAATGCAGTTTACCGACCCAACAGTGGTCGATGGTCGACTAGCAAATCAAAATTACCGACCTGAAATGAAGACTTGATCGGCATCCGTCGTTGCGACCGAGGGGGGAACGACTCATAAAATAGGTGAACCTGATTTTTTTTTCCGGATGATTTTTTAAATGATTTTTTAATGATTTCATGATTTTTAAAATCATTTAATGATTTTCCGGAGCTCATAATGATGTGGAATGATTTTTAAAGATTTTCAGTGATTTTTAAACTTTCGCAATGATTTTTGGTGATTTCTAATGATTTTTGGTGATGTTCAATGATTTTCAACGATTTTCAGTGATTTTCAACGGTACCAAATGACAAAAATCCTTTTCAAGAAAATAAAAAAAATTAAAATTCTTTTATCAGAATGTTGTCTGTTAGAGGTGTGCGGCTCGACGTTTTCGGGTTTGCGTTTTATGGTCTTTATGCAAGTCGAAACGGAAAAGTATAATTTCTTTTTCTTTTAATCTCTTACTAAGATATGTGGCCATCTTTACAGTGTTTGATCTGTTCAAAAAGTTTCTTTAATTTTGACGTACTGAATTTGTAAAGTTTTGGGCCGGAAAATTCACGACCCGACCCGAACTTTTCCGGCCCGAAACTTTAAAAATGTAATGCCTCAAAATTAAAACATTTTTGAACAGATCAAACACTGTAGAGATGGCCAGACGTCCTAGTAAGAGGCCGTCCTAGTAAGAGGCTGCAAGAACAAACAATTAAAAAGAAATTATGCTTTTCCGTATCGACTTGGATAAAGACAAGAAAACATGAACCCGAAAACGTCGACCTGCACAAATGTACTTAATTTTTCGGTTTATTGTAGTTTATTCTTTGTTATTGTTTCGGAATGAGTGAAATTAATGGGTGGGATGAGCGACCGCGATTGCGGTGCATTTGCTGGTGTTAATTCCGTATGATTTGACAAAATGTTTCTGCCGCGAAACGTCTGCCATTTTTTGTTCGCGTTTTCTCTTTCGTAGGTCGATGAGTTGCTCGTTTATAGTTGGATCCTCTACCTACTGCCAACAGTTGAACGGTCCAACTGAATTTATGGGTCTACCAATGTGGACACACACCCGAGCTGGATTGGTATGCATTCCAATAACCTCAAGTTCATTGCTTGCAAGTGCTGAGTATCTGGACGAACGTCACTGACGATGATATGCCTGCAAAGGAGGTCAGTCGACTGCCGGATGGAGAAAGACATTCAGGATGAATTGTTAAAGAAAACGAGAGAGAGTCGAGGAAAACGTATCACTAGCTTCACAAATCTCACCCTACACTAGCACGCACAGAAGTAATCGCTACCAGTTGTAAAACGGTTCAAGACTGTAACGTTCCTAGTAATTGCTTTGTGATTCGTAATGATGTAGTCAATTTCTTTTTTTGTAACTTCATCAGCACTGGCCGAAAATTCATTCCTTCTATCATAGCTCAAATTTCCAATTGAAGTTTCGGATTCTTCTTCTCTCTTCCCCAGTTTTGCAGTGACGTCGTCGACGATGATTTGGAAATATACCCGATTTTCATCCATAGCTTTCGCAACGTCTTCATCGTCATGTGTGGTTGTTGGTGCGTAAGCCTGAATTACTTTAATGCTGTAGTTGCTTTTTATTTTCAAGCATACGTAAATCACTCGATCGGTCATACTCTTAGTGTGAATTATTTTATTCATACAACGTGAATCCATGCTTGGCTGTCGCCTCCTCTATAGCAAAATGTATGTCCGGATTGTAGTTCCTCTCCAGGTCTCCTTACTTCACTTACGCCGACTACATCCCATTTAATTTTTTCCAGTGCCAATTCCATCTCAATCATTTTTTCCGGTGATAATAATGTTCTTGTGTTGCATGGACCAATTTCTAATCCAGTATGACAACTTTCCGTAACCCGGGGATTCTTCGCACCTTCTGCAAGCCGTGTCTGACCGTTGCCGGAGTCAGAAAACGGTAACATGCTTCCGGGAACTGATGGCCTTCTTTGATCGATCGTTCTTCTCATTGTATCTTTTTTTGGGGGTTGCTAGCATTTAAACACCACGCTTGCTATTGAGGGTTGGTGAGTGATAGTAGTCCATCTGACTAGGACTATGCATGCTGTCGTTGTCTCTTGATGTTGAAATCATCCGCCACCATGCTACCCCGCCACCCCATCTCAATAGCGCCTAGCTGTCTTCGACCCTCTCTATACGTAGCTTTAAGATAACAGCCCCCTCATCCTTCTGCTAAATGACCCACACCAGTTCACTAGGGTTGGTTACCTGATCGTTCATGTGGGTCGCTCACTATAACAGGTGTCACCACGGGTAGGATAGGATGTAGGAGTAGGTGGACAGAGGCTAAGGTCTCTTGTGTGTACTATATTAAGCATAACACAGAGCTTGACACCCAAAATCCTTCTACGGCATGACAATTACAGCGAACAACTTAAAATTGGCATCATTTTATGTGATAACAATCCAATTCATTCCACATGCGTTCTGAACAGGGCCTAATATTTGGGAATCATTTTAGAGAATTTTGGGAATCTTCTGGAATCTTTGGGAATCTTAGGGAATCTTTTGGGAATCTTTGGGAATCTTTGGGAATCTTTTGGGAATCTTTGGGAATCTTCGGGAATCTTTGGGAACCTTCGGGAATCTATAACATTTATTTTTATTTGCGGGTATCAAAATTGTGTGAAATATAAAAAACTTGTCCGACATATAACATTTTTTCTCAAAATTTTCCGAAAATCAAATAAAAAAATCAGCTGCGTCTGAGAGAAGATCAAAACTCAGTCAGCGTACTATTTCAAAACTCCTAAAGTCTTCCAATTTTATAAAATTCTTACTTCCAATTTTTCTGCATGAATAAAATAAATTGTCAGAAATTTTGAGAAAAAGTGCTTAAAATGAGCGAATTATTTGACGACCCTTCAGCAAATAAAGACAAAACCAAAATTTATCAAATACCTTTTAAAGATCGTATTCTGGTCAACAGAACTGGGCCGATTCGTAAGTTATTATCTTCTAATGTCGGTTGTGTTGCTAGTGTTCTCAAAGTATCCAACATCAAATAAAGCGGCCGTTCGAATTCCTCCAACTCACGAAAATCTTACTTGGTGAAGATTTAAAATTTCATATTATAAGACCTGTTTTCATGCCTTTTCCCTTAATTTCTTTTTGATTTTTGAAGATTTTCTGTGATTTTTTGTTGATTTTAATGATTTAAATGATTTTACCGGAGTAAAAATGATTTCACCGGATTTCTATGATTTTTCAGAATGATTTTTCACTTTTTTTTGCACTGTACCATGGTTTTCCGCAGTCGTTTCCCCCTCGGTTGCGACCTATTAAATACACATAACCAGAAAAGGAAGGATCCACTCTTTCAAAAATAGATCTGCTGGAGGCATAGACTGAATACACTCACAACACATGAAAGACCTAGCGTGGGTCGAGGCTCGTACATTGCACATGGCTCATTATCTACTAAAACATTGTTTTTGAATCCCGAAACTATCGTACATGATGAGGACAACTCCAATGTGATGGATGTCTAAAAAAACTGATTACATTAAGCGAACAGAAGAAATAAAACCAAAATACAGCAGAACTGAGGTATAATAAGTGTTGGTTAGGAAATCCTTAATGGGGTATATATTTTTACTCGTTGTCTCACCGAAAACTTGTCATTACATGTATATGTGCACCCCACGGAAATCATTCATTACATGTCATTCATTACATGCTATTCATTAATTTAGCCCCCACCGGAAACTTCTCATTACATGATATCTGTATGTAATGACGCGTTTTCGGTTGGGACACCGAGTAAAACAGCATACAGTGGGGGATGATTAATAAGTCATCCATTCTGGATAATTTCGTGACACTCGCAAACTCATTCGTGTATTTTTAAGCAACTCGCTTTAAAAACTGTTTTTTGACTCTTGTAGTTGTATACCTCGCCTTCGGGATACAAACTCTACACTCGTCAAAAACAGTTTTCAAAGCTTTTTGGTTTTTTGTTTGCTTTTTTTTTTTTTTTTGTTTGTGTTTTATGTTTCAATAAAGGAAGAGTCGGCGGGGGTGGTACAAAGGGTCCTAGACTCAGGTGCCTATACCCCAAAAATTCTAATCTAATCTAATCTAATACTCAACAGTCTGAAATAGTCTCAAAATGAGCATACTCAACAGTTTCAAATAGTCTCAAAATGAGTATACTCAACAGTCTCAAATAGTTTCAAAATGAGTATACTCAAAAGTCTTTTTTTAGCTTCAACAAATATCCTTTAATTTGAGCATGCTCAACAGTCTCATATAGTCTCAAAATGAGTATACTCAACAGTCTCGAATAGTCTTAAAATGAGCATACTCAACAGCCTCAAATAGTCTCAAAGTAGCATACTTTACAGTCTTAAATAGTCTCAAAATTAGTATACTCAACAGTCTCAAATAGTCTCAAAATGAGCATACTCATCAGTCTCAACAGTCTCAAACACCAGAAAAATGTTTATTAATTGAGGCAAAAATTAGCATACTCATCATTTTTAATGACGATGACGGTCTCAAAACAGTCTAAAACGTTCGAAAATACAGTACTCAGTGCCATACACAAAAACAGTCTCAAATCGCATTGTTTTTTTACTCGGGTTCACACTTTGATCTGCCGAATCATACTCAAAGCGTGGAAAGAACTGTTAAAGCGGTGACAGAAGCATCGAGGAATGTTGATGGACACGAAGGCAGGAATGGCTGCATTCGAGCAACATTGCGTGCACGCAAAATCATACCTGTCTTCGGATCCAAAAAAGACTACGAGTATAAGATTTGAATTTGTTACATTTTGTTGAAATAAAATTGAAATTTTCAATATTGCTCTTTAAGTACTTCCAGTAGTCACTATAAGCCATCGACTAACTAATACGATGTTTCTTTGAGATCCTTGAACACTTTATCCTATAAAAAGACCAGATAAGCGGAAGTTGTTTCACTAAAAGTGGTGACTTCACGATGAAAAAGTGGAGAAAATTGCAAAAAAATCGACCTCCGTGAAACTTTTGACCTTCGACTTCCTACATTTTTATGTCTATCAACACGCAATCTGTTAATTTGTTGTCGTAGGACCCATAGTGACCCATATGGTGGGTCACGCGAAGTGATAGGGTAGCGACTATGTGAAAAACTCCGAAATTAGTAGAAATTCTCGTTGAGCTATCATGAATGACATCCAATTTTGAACCAAATGTTATATATACGACCTAAGGAATCGCCCTGGTCGTCAAAAAAGAAAAAGTGGAAAATTGACCCACCCTACCGCCAACCCCTCACCGCAATGACTTTTTATTGATATTGAAAATTTATGAAAATTTTTCTTTTCCCAAAGTCTAATCCTTTCCAACGACCTACACCATAGGTATGCGAGCATGACTTTTTGAAAGCTCGACCCCAGTCCGGAGTTTTCAAAATTTTGGAAAACAGCCAGTGCCCGCCGTGTTATATTGAAAATTTGAAAAAACTGACCGTGCCCACCCGTTCACGGGCGCACACCTGAACGCTCGAACAAGTCGAATAATTTCTTTCTCTCAATAAAAATTTTAGTTGACTTTCGTTCATTTTTTTAATTAACTATATTATCTACATAGAGACCTACGAAAGAGAAAACGCGAAAAAAAAAAAAATGGCAGACGTTTCGCGGCAGAAACATTTTGTCAAATCATACGGAATTAACACCAGCAAATGCACCGCAATCGCGGTCGCTCATCCCACCCATTAATTTCACTCATTCCGAAACAATAACAAAGAATAAACTACAATAAACCGTAAAATTAAGTACATTTGTGCGGGTCGACGTTTTCGGGTTCATGTTTTCTTGTCTTTATCCAAGTCGATACGGAAAAGCATAATTTCTTTTGAATTGTTTGTTCTTGCAGCCTCTTACTAGGACGTCTGGCCATCTCTACAGTGTTTGATTTGTTCAAAAAATGTTTTAATTTTGAGGCATTACGTTTTTAAAGTTTCGGGCCGGAAAAGTTCGGGTCGGGTCGAGAATTTTCCGGCCCAAAACTTTACGAATTCAATACGTCAAAATTAAAGAAACTTTTTGAACAGATCAAACATTATAAAGAAACATATCTTAGTAAGAGATTAAAAGAAAAAGAAATTATACTTTTCCGTTTCGACTTGCATAAAGACCATAAAACGCAAACCCGAAAACGTCGAGCCGCACACCTCTAACAGACAACATTCTGATAAAAGAATTTTAATTTTTTTTATTTTCTTGAAAAGGATTTTTGTCATTTGGTACCGTTGAAAATCACTGAAAATCGTTGAAAATCATTGAACATCACCAAAAATCATTAGAAATCACCAAAAATCATTGCGAAAGTTTAAAAATCACTGAAAATCTTTAAAAATCATTCCACATCATTATGAGCTCCGGAAAATCATTAAATGATTTTAAAAATCATGAAATCATTAAAAAATCATTTAAAAAATCATCCGGAAAAAAAAATCAGGTTCACCTATTTTATGAGTCGTTCCCCCCTCGGTCGCAACGACGGATGCCGATCAAGTCTTCATTTCAGGTCGGTAATTTTGATTTGCTAGTCGACCATCGACCACTGTTGGGTCGGTAAACTGCATTTCTCTTTCGCTATTTTTCGTTGTCGATCAAATTGAATTTTTTCTCGATCACTTTATGACCACCCAACATTGTGTGTAAGAATACTAGATTTCGATATGGGATTGCTCTTTGTTGCTCTTCATACATTGTGATAAATTTGTGTTGTGTACATTGTCGAGTTGTATTGACAAGAAGAAAATTTTAATTTTTGTTTGTTTTTGACATGGGTATGGACTTTACTATTAACGGTGATGTGCTACAGGTATGTGGAGTTCATTGAAAATGAATTAAATCCAATGTTCATAGCATGAGGTGTTGAATTTCGAAGGACTTTTAAGTCAAATCTTAAAACCAGCGGCAAGTTCACGCGCTGCTTCGTCAATGTAAAACTCAACAGTAAAAGAAACCTTTTCATTGATCTCAGACTGTGAGAACATGAAGAACTTGAAACAACACTTAGCATTAGCTGAGCCTCCAATTTCAGATTTAGGATCAAGTAGCAGTTGACGACGAGCAAAACATCTGCAAAAAAGTGACTCATAGGACTTTCATTACAAAGTGTCAAATTTCCCTCAATTGTAATTTTTGATTTCGCTGCAACGTAAGTTACGTGCTACACCAAGAACACAAAGCCGTTTTGGTTTTTGGTAAATTATTTGATTTGTAAGAATGGAAATTTATCATGCGCGAAGCGGTATAGTAGCCAGAAAAAGTCACAAATACCAGACCCACCAGCGCGGCGCAATAATTTTCCAACACTTTCAGTTTTCACTTGCAAAAATTTGAAACCAAAAACAATTTGCACAAAAAGAACCAAAAGTTAAATTTTTGCAGCGTAAAAACTGAAAGTACAAACATGTTGGGTCTGGTATTTGTGACGCAATTTTTAAACACAACGTAATTTTGTAAATAATCAGAATAGATGTGGCAAAGAGAGTCGATATGGCAAACAGGAAAGATGTTACGAAAAGACTCGAACGTATCTAAAGATACAAATAAGCAAACAATCCAACGTTTTCTGTTCTTTTATAACTGTAAGAGTTTCAAAGATCTATAGAAATTACCCAAGGTAATGCCAAAGGCCCCACCGAAGTACGTCTCAAACCATTCAAATCTAGGAAAGATTATATCCAAGGATTGGGCTATTTTCTCCTAAAACTCTGAAGCACGTGTTCTCTAACATTTAATTCTCTACAACTTTGCCTTTGACAGTAAAGCTTCATATTGCATAGTTAAGAAAATATGGACGAAAAACTGTTTTCGTATATGGCCAAGAAACTCAATTTCGTCCATTCCATTGGTCCCAGTGCCCAGACCCCTGATTCCCACAAATAATTTTTCCCAGTTTTGTGACATCAAATGCTTCCATTTGACACCAAAATGAGGAATTTCCAAGCTATACTTGCCGAGATATTTGCGAAAAAGTTTCATCGAACATCGAAAATTTCATGTCCGGCCTCCACTTCTTCGACCACATCTCCGGAACTACTTAATCGATTTTGCTCATCTTCGAACTTGAATCATGGGAGGCATGTACTTTTCACGGAAAAGAAAAGTTTAGGCTGATCGGTTGAGGCGATTGAAAAAAAAAGTGGAGACGGGCGGACGGATGGACATTTCAAGACCCGTACGAAGAACGAAGCTATTCGAAAAGGGGTCTTATGCGTTTACCTCGACTTATGTAACCAGTCGAATTTCGACCCGGGAGTAGGGGGGGGGGAGCATCGATCATGGTCCTCAGAAATAAAAAAAATGTCGTCCGTCGAGTAAACTTTTTCCGATTTTCAAATTTTTGTTTGTTTAAAAGATCTAGGCATGACCGAGAGTTTATATATGAAATTTCTGCCTGTGCTTAGGGCTCAAGTGGGACATGTCGGTCCTAAGGTCGGCGCTAACCAAAAAAAAAAAATTGTTGGTATGTTGCAGAGGAAATTGAAGGAAACATTTTTGGCTATGCAATTGCGTGTCCGGGGCCTCTACTTAGGGCCCTAAGTCGGTACTTAGGTCGACCCTAGCCCATAAAATGGTTTTTTCTATGTTATAGAGATAATTGAGTAGAACGTTTTTCTATACTTGGGGGTCAATTTTGTGCATTCGGGAGGGTTCTTTTACACCGTTTCTTCGGACGGGTTTTTCAATATTGCCATATCGGCAATTTCCAATACAACTTAATGTGAACGCAATTTCATACACTTAAGAGGTAAGGCAATATTGACTTAAGTACGTTCGAGTCTCTTCGTAACATCAACTCTGTTTGTCGCATCTATTCTGATACGTACGGGTCCCTTCATATGATTTCTATTGTTGATTCGTCATATTTTTTTTGTATATTTATTTAATTTTTTTTCTAATAATACAATTTCTAATACAATTAGTGACGAAAGGGGGAATACCCCTCCCGAAAAATTACAAAAATGCACTTCCACAAAAAATGAAAACTAAATTTAACAAAAATTTCAAACAACACTAAGAGGGAGGATTAAATAGACCTAGTCCATTAAAATAAAATAGCACAAAAAATCATAGAAAAAATATCACGAAAGGGGATATAAGAAATATCACAAAAAAAAGTTTTGTCCTTTATCACAGTATGTTTCGTATGCTTGACGCGTTCGTCATATTTAGACGATTATAAATGCATCTCCCCAACTGCCACCTCGATTTACCCCATGTTACATTAAAATTGTTTGTAGTAAACGTATAGGACCTTCGTTCTTCGTACAGGTCCAAAAACTGAAGCATTTTTTCAAAGAACTTTGAGGATAAGCTAACATTTTTGCTTTTTGGCGCTCAGCCACTTGTGAGCCTTGGCCTCGAGGGGTAACCGACTATTTTTTTCTAAGAGATTTTTGGGATTTTTTGAGATTTTTTGGGATTTTCTTGATTTTTAGAGATTTTTGGGATTTTTTTAGATTTTTTGGGATTTTTTTGGGATTTTTTAAGATTTTCTGAGATTATTACGGATTTTTTGAGATTTTTTTGGATTCATTGGGAATTGAAAGGAATGTGATTTTGGATATGTATATGTAACAAAAAATGTCTTTCATTTGAATTTTTCATTTGATAAAAATGTTTCAGCCACAGCTTGATCGCTTAAACCATCTGCAATAGGCAATAGCTCTGGCAAGAGAGTTGTGGAATGCGAATGCGATATTTTCTGGGGTTAAATTTTTAATGCTCACAGCGTTTCCGAACCCACGCATTCGTAACAAATTTTGAAGGCTATTTTTCGTTTTCGTTTCTATAAACTCCCAGACTCGTCACCCATAATAATCTGAACAACAAAATAAGCCTTATTCATCATAAGCGCTCGGTAGCGATGCGCCCGTGACGCAAGTCCCCATACGAACAAAAAATTCAGAAAAAATTTTTTCGTAGACTTCGGAACAGGGCCTTTTTTTGAGAATTTTTTTTTCAAATTTTCTCGAATTTTCTTAAATTTTCTCGAATTTTATTTTAATGAAAAATACGTTCAAACAAGTTAAAATGAGTGTAGAATTAATAAGAATCAACGTAAAGTGTATTCTGAACCGTATTAGAGGTTGTGCAGATGAAAAAAGCCACAAGAAACCCAGCATGAACGGATGGCTGAAAATTCAGAACTTTGTACTTATGTTAATAATTATAGGATGCCCGAAAACACCTAAAACAGGTCGTTTGAACAATTTTTCGAGTAATAAACATCAATAATGCTTCAAAATTTGTATCAATTTTCAGAAAAATGTTTAGAAATTTTAAGTAAATTTGAGAAAATTTGAGAAAATTTGAGAAAATTTTCTTAAACTTTCTCAAATTTTCTTAAATTTTCTCAAATTTTCACAAATTTTCTCAAATTTTCTCAAAAATGTTCTCTGCTTCGGAACCATATATACAGCTAAGTTTTGACTCTTTCCCCTCGCGTCGTACATCCCTGAGACCATGTTTTTCGGATTCTACGTAAAATTTTGATTGAAATCGACATTTTACTCATTAAAATCGATCCAGTGGTTCCGGATATATGACCCTTTCAAAATTGCAATTTCCGGTACAAAATGTTCCTTCCATAGAAGCCAAAGTAAATGAAAATATCACGTTAGTGAGTTAGTTCGTTCGTTAATTAGTTCCAGGGTCATTTGTATGAAAAACTAATTTTGGTTTTTCCTAAATTTGGTATTTCCTGATTTTTGTATTTCCTGATTTTTGTTTTTCCTTATTTTAGGTTCCTGATTTTCGTTTCCTGATTTTCATTTCCTTATTTTTTGTTCCTGATTTCTTGATTCCTGATTTTAGCTTTCCTAATTTAGGTAGACATTCCGCGCGAGGTGCCGTGGCGCCAAAAAAATTTTAGGAATGAGGGTTGTAAGTGACTCTACTTCCAAAAGTACTGATATTTACTGAGCAATTTATTTGAGTAATTTTGAGTTAATATGTTATTGGAGAAATCTGTATATTAACCCTAAATAAATAAATAAATAAATAAATCGCAACAAAAAATATTTTTAATGGGAAACGTGACGCAAGTCTCTTTGTTTCTTCTTCCACAACGACTGATATAAATTGGGGTGAAGCTTAAAGATTCGAACAACTCGATAGCGTAGTGGTTAACACGTCTGCTTGTTACTATGAGATCGAGTTGCCAGTGCGTTGGTTCGAAACTCAGCCGCAGACAGATTTGTTCCGATTGTTAGATTTGTAAACAAAACAAAGCTAATTGAATCGGTTCAAGTCATGTGAAGTTGAGTGTAGCGCCATCGTACGGCTTACCGGTGAAAGGCATTGTTGGGAGGTGCTGGTATTCTACTCCTACTAGTTTCGTTCCTAGTACATCTCATGGATGGCACTGGGTTTGTCGCACAGCTTACCACTGGCACAGTGAAAACTTTCCGGTAATAAAAGGATCTCAAATAATAGAACCACAAAAAGTAGCGAAACTAGTAAATATTGATCTAGCCCCTAACCCTTCATGGATTGTTAAGGCAGATTATTATTATTATTATTAAAGATTCGATACGTAAAAAATCTTTTGAAAAATTTTACATTTGATTGGAAAAAGCGTCAAAAATGCTGGACCCCCCAATGTCGTATTTTTTCTTTCTTTCAGATTTAACTCCCAAAAATTTGGCTTTACTGTATGTATGTAATAATTTAACACCTGAAGCCAATTTTTTTAGTATGAAATCTGAAAGCGTAGAAAAACTATTACGTTGGTGGGTCCAGAATTTGTGACGCTTTTTCCAATCAAATGTAAAAGTATCTCAAAAGATTTTTTGCGTATCGAATCTTTAAGCGCCACTCCAATTGATTTCAGTCGTTTTGGAAGAAGAAACAAAGAGACTTGCGTCATTTTTCCCTTTTAAAAAAGGTTTTTGTTAGAGATGAGCGGGTCGACCATTTTTCGAAACCCGAAACCCGAACTGTTTCAAAACCCGACCCGGACCGAACCCGACCCGATTAAAATTTTCGAAACCCGAAACCCGAACTGTTTCAAAACTCGACTCGGACCGAACCAGACCCTCAAGTTTTTCGAAACTCACAACCCAAATTACTTCGAAACAAAAATTATTTCAAGGCCCGACGTCTTTATTCTTCACGGACCTTAGACTAAAACAAAATTCGTGTAATGTAATGTGTAAGATGATAAAATTAAGACGAGTTTTGTAAAATACAAAAAGTCAATAAAGGATCGGGACCCGAAGAAAATGATACAACAACTCGACCTGATAAAATTTTTCAAAACCCGAAACCCTAACTGTTTCCGAACCCGGCCCGTACCGAACCCGACCCGATTAAAATTTTCGAAACCCGAAACCCATGAACCCGAAAAAAACAATTCGGGCTCGGGTTCGGGTCGGGTTTTTCGAAGTTTTGGGCAAATCGCTCATCTCTAGTTTTTGTTGTGATTATTATTTTAACTGAAACTGATATTTCACATTATCAACTTTTAATAAATCTACTCACTTGAATCCACTAAATGACCTTTTCGAAAATATTAGTTTTGCTTCCTTTGTCATGAAACGTTTACTCATTGAGAACATAATATTGTATGTTTACTTACCACGTAATTGTAAATAACATATATTTAGCATACAATGCTTTAAAGCTTCAACGCAGAACCATTGTTTAATCCGTTAATTGCCGTCGTAATACAAATACAATTTTTGCGCAAACTTTTTAAATTGATTGTAAAATTACAAGAACAACTCAAACGAATCGACCACTTTTTTGAATTTTTTGTATTTTGTTTTATTTGTGTGGCTTTGTTCGGTTTTGTTGTGATACTGAGATTTTGTGATTTTTTAAGATTTCTTGGGATTTTTGGGATTTTTTGAGATTTTTGGGATTTTTTTGAGATTTTTGGGATTTTTTAGGGATTTTTCTGAAGTCGGTTACCCCTCGCTTGGCCTGCTCGAGGATTCTGATCCAACGATCTCTATGCCTTGCCGTGTTTTGCGGATTCCTTACTTCGAGCGTCCGAAGAACTTGTTCTACACCATCAATCCATCTAATTTTTGGGCGATCAACCCCTCTTCGCACTTCTGCATCGCTACGGAATGATTTTGAGGCGGCTTTGTTTTCATTCATGCGTGCTAAATGGACGGCAGTGTCCTTATACGAATCACATATTTATTTGTACTGCTGCGCCGCAGGCCGTGGACATTATGGAAAAATATAAAAGCAGGGTCGAGGGGCGGCAGCCCCCGCAAAGGGGATCAAGGGAGAATATGCCCCCCTTGTGGTGTCTGAGGGGAAGAGCCCTGCAAGGTGCATTCAAGCTCGTCACAGGATTACAATCCTGTATGTAAAGGTATTTCAGTTAATTGTCTAAACAATTCGAAATTCTTGGTTTACCATAACTCCAGGAACAAAAAGAACAAGACGAATTACAAAATAATAGGAGATTTTATTAAAAGTGTCCAGGTAGTTCGATATCATAATTTAGACTGACTACTTTCTCTGTATATCAAGGTATACTGAGTTCGACCAATTCGACTCGGTTACTAGATGATTGGACTAAATCCAACAGAAATCATGGGCGCGGTAGCATTGCGCCCGTGACACAAGTCCCCATACGATCAAAAAAATCAGAATTTTTTTTTCGTAGACTGCGGAACCATATATACAGCTAAGTTTCGACTTTTTTTCCCTTGCGTCGTACCCCCCTGAGACCTAGTGTGGTGTGTGTCACGGTTGGGTAAGTGAGGTATTCAACTTCCATCAGGTTTTTTGATATTTTTCGGTTATTCTCGACATGAGTCAGGTCATGCAATGGAGCTTCCTAGGTTTAAGCGATTCTTAAGGATTTTTGTGGATTTGTCTAGCATTTTTCCACTTCCACTTTTTTGACATTTTGTTATAGTTTTTCTGTTCTTTCAGTTTTATACGCAAAAATTTGACTTCCTGTACAAAAATACTACATAAATTCAAGTCAATTCAATACAAGTCAAATTTTTGCGGTGTGAAAGCTGAAAGAACAGAAAAACTATGACACCAGTGTCCGGCATTTGTGACGCATTTTTTTAATCAAATGCGAAAATATTTTGAAAGTTTTTTTGCGTTTCGAAGCGTTCAGAGTCACCCAAATTGATATGAGTTGTTTTGGAAGAAGGGACAACGACTTGCGTCACATTTCCCTTTTAAAAGGGTTTTTGTTGTGATATCCTATTCAATTATTAAATCGCACCAAATCGAAAGCATTAAAGCCATGTGGTTACTGGACAATGGAAAAAGCTGCCGATATTATTATGCAACAGATCGAGGCCTGGCTGATTATTATTACTTCATTTCTTTATTCGATTCCAATTGCTATTTGTCTCAACATTGCTAGAATCTGGCATCATCCTTACATTGGACTGGACTCTCGTCATTGTATAAATGGCCTTGTCTTGAGCTGAACCTACCACGATCACCACTCAATACCATGATAACTTTCGTTTAATTTCTTTCAACATTAATACGTGAATTTATTGTGAGAAAAATAACTTTTAAGTGCAAAAAAGTGAAACCTTTATGTTGAAATGGCTTTCATTGTTATAACATTTGTAAATTGACATATTGCGATTAACGATACATAACATCACACCATATATTTTAACAATGAGCAAGTCACATGTGGTGATTGCTTAGTTTTTGTTTGCACCAAGCTTTGCTGAAGCTTTCAATTCACAAGCGATGCAAACAATCTCAATTCAATTAATCGATTTCTCATTTAAATCTCCGATATTATTTCTATGTCGGAATTTGTATTTTATTCTAATCTATTGTTCAAAAAAAGTAATTACTAGTTTTGTTAATGTTTCTTTAAGGTGCATGTGCACGTTGAAACTTACTTATAACCTATACCTAAAATGTCTTCATGAATAAATTGAACTTGAAATTGAAATTGGACAAGGACTTGCGTCACATTTCCCTTTTAAAAGGGTTTTTGTTGTGATACTGTATCCCAAAAGAATCCACAAAACAAATGCCGAAAAATAATTATCACAACAAAAACCTTTTTAAAGGTAGAGTGTGAAGCAGTCAGTAAGTCTTCTTCCAAAATTAATGATATCGCTTGAGGTGACGCGGGTGACGCTATCGCTATTGCAGCGCAAAAACTGAAGGTACAGAAAAATTATTTCGTCGTTGGGTCCGGCATTTATGACGCAATTTCTTTAACATAACGTAATTTTGTTTTGAAAACAGCGTGTAATGTTCCAGGAAATTAAAACTTTGAACACAAGATTCCATTCAAACAAACTTCTGCGTATTATCTACGATAGCGTCACCCGCGTCACCTCAAGCGATATCATTAATTTTGGAAGAGGACTTACGGACTGCGTCACACTCTATCTTTAAAAAGGTTTTTGTTGTGATATCAGTCGTTTTGGAAGTTTTCAGTTGTTGAAAAAATTTCTATTTTTTGAAAAAAATTTTCTCAGAAAAGAAAATTTTCTTAGAAAAAAAATTTCTCCGAAAAAAAATTTTCTCAAAAAAAAAACTTCTCCGAAAAAAATTTTCTCCAAAAAAAATTTTACACTAAAAAGTTTTCCTCCAAAAAAATTTTACTCCGAAAAAATGTGTTCTCCAACACCTTCGGCTACCATCGGAACACTTCGTATCACCTTCGGAATACTTTGTGTCATCTTCGCCTTCCTTCGGAACACTCTGTGTCACCTTCGGCTACCTTCGGAACACCTCATGTCACCTTCGGCTACCTTCGGCTACCTTCGGAACACTTTGTGTCACCTTCGCCTTCCTTCGGAACACTCCGTGTCACCTTCGACTACCTTCGGAACACCTCTTGTCACCTTCGGCTACCTTCGAAACACTTTGTGTCACGAATTCTTCCCACTGATTCATATAATTTTCCTGAAGAAACCAACTGTCTAGGTATTCTTATACAGAATTTAGCAAAAAATTCAAGATGGTGTCACTTTGACAGTTGGCAGCCATTTTCTAATGATACCAAAAAATTCACCTGATGAAACTCTATAACTTTGTAGAAGAAACCGTCTCTCTAAGTAGCGTCATTCCGGAGCTAAAAATCGAAAACTCAAAGAAGCATAATTTATACCTTACAAACACCCAAGATGGCGTCACTTTGGCAGGTTTCTGAAAATCCCAAGAAATTCAGCTGATCAAACTCTATAACTTTCCCGAAGAAACCAACTCTCTAAGTATTGTCATTCCGAAGCTAAAATTCGAAAACAAAAAAAAACCTAATTTATTGCTTGGGAAAATTCAAGATGGCGCCAGTTTGAGCGCTGGCAGCCATTTTCTTAAGATCCCAAAAAATTCTTCTAACCAAACTCTATAACTTTATCGAAGAAACCTACTCTCTACCTATCGTCACTTCGGAGCTAAAATTCGAAAACTCCGAGCATTACCTAAATTGACCACTTTTCCACATGCCACGGTTTTTCCAGAATTTTCCCGGAAAAGCGGTATATGAAATTTTTCATTTGGGGCCGAGACTGACGTTTCCTGAAAACTTTAAGGAAATCGCTCGAGCGGTTCTCGAGAAAAAAAAAGTAGATAGATATATAGATAGATAGATCGTTGACACACCACACAGGAATAAAATTGTTATTAATTGCAAAGCAGATTTGGCCATTTTTCCATAGGAATTGGTCATTGGTTGTTTGAAAGCTGCTGCGACGTAGTTTTTTTTTTAAATAATTTAAAGGGGGAGAGGGGCGAGGGGAAAAAACTCAAAAGTTCGCCTATATATGGCTCCTTGTCCCAAAGGTTTTTGTATGGTGGTTTTTGGGTTTGTGGACGTTTTTTTTGGGGTGTGGGTACTACGTCACGCTCTCCGCTACCGCTCCGAGCATGATCATGATGCACCATAGAAGTGAAGTTCAATCCAATTTCGTGTCCACGTGTGAATATGTTCGGCGTATGTATCATTACACTTCTACAGTATCACTAAAAATTCGAGGTTACAAAATCCGGACGCTACAAACTCCGCACGCTCCTCTGCGTTTGCATGCCTCTGGATTTTGACGCCTCCTGGATTTGGTGCCTCCTGATTTTGAAGGTGAGCCGTGCTAAATGCCCCGTCCACCTCAACCTTTGGACTTTCACCACCGCCACTATATTTGTCTCGCCAAGATCATGTTAGAATTCAAAGTTATATCGCCGTCGCTACCTCTCCCCCTCGCGTATCGCTACAAATAGTGCGGAGCTTCTTGCGCTCAAACGTTAGGAGCAACTGTTCATCACTTTTCTTCGTCGTCTAATATTCGCGTCAGTAGATCAATACATTCGTCCAGTATTCGTCGTTTTGCAAATGAGGCACTACGTTTTCTGCGATATTAACTTTGATCGTAAATGTTTAATTAGACCAAAATAGCATCTGCTTGCCGCCATAATACGTCTATGTAGCATTAGCACTATCTGCATCAAACCAGGTATTGAAGTCATTAGAGCTCTGATATTCTAAGGTTTTGTTCGCTTCATGTTTGGTTACTTTACTCACTGATTGCCAGTCGAGAGGAGTATCATCTGATTGACCTTGCTGTAATTGTTGAAGCTTTGTGCTAACGTTTTCAGCATATGTCTCAGCTGTCTGTGGATCTCTTAGTTTGTCCACTGCAAAACGCCTCACAGTTTCTCGTTGGCCATTATGAAACTGGGCAAGATGTGATCGCAGTGTTGACACCACAAGATAGTCATCAAAAACAACATTTGCTCGCCAACATGTTTAAACGTCGCTTACATCAGTGAGGTGTTTTCCGCTAATCAACAGGTGGTCGATTGATTAGGTAACAAGTTGTCACTGGGGTGCTTCCAGGTAGCTAGATGTCTGCTTTTATGTTGATGGATGCACTGTCCGTTTTCGTTCGTTTCATCACACTAACATTCCATTGAAACAAATTTTTGCGATTTTCAGCGATAGCGTCACCTCAAACGATATCTTTAGCTTTGGAAGAGGACTTACAACTTCATCACAATTTACCTTTAAAGAAGTTTTTTGTTGTGATAGATATTTACCTCTATTTTGAATTGTGTTCTTCAATTTTTCAGGCAAACCAAAATGCCAAGAAAACATTTAAAGCCGTTCTCATGGCTCGTTATTTCCGTGAGATCAACAGTTGTTCCTCTAATGCGTCTCTACCCGAAAGTAACCACACAAGTTAGTTTCATTTTTTTTTCAACTCGCATTCGTTGTAAGTTTACATTGTACTTTAGGCACCGGGACCTTAATTTGCGACATTTGCAAAAAATCCTTTGGTTTCAAGTCTCATCTCGTGAGACACATGAGAATTCACTCGGGTGAGTAGATTAATGACTAAAAGTGGGACGTCCAAAAATCTCGTCAGCTCCAGAATGGAAGGGCACTTTGTTAGACGAAAAGAGGACGTGATGGGAGGAAGTGTTTTCAAAAATAGGGAGTACCTATAATGACTCTAGCGAAGTCCACACATTTCTTAAGAAACATTTCGTTCAGACAATCGATAACAATGAAATAAAATGCATCGCAGCCTAACGATTTTGGTGAAAAATAGCCAATAAATGAGCTTTTTCGATTGGCGAACCGAAAATCAACTTTGAAACGAAAACTGCTTATTTTAGAGATTGTTTTAGAGCTGAAAACTTCAAAAAAAATTCCAAATAGCTGACGTCCCCACAGGACAATGGGAGAAGACAAGACAGGACAAGAGGACAAGGGGGGGGGGCGAAAAATCATCGAAAAAGGCTGACGAGGTTTGTGGATGTCCCCTAAGGTTCTGAATAAATGAAAAAAATTTCTTTCAGGAGAAAAGCCGTATTCTTGCCGGCAATGCAAGAAATCTTTTGCACAAATTTCCAATATAAAAATCCATCAGATGACCCACACAGGTGAGTAGTTAGGATACTTTCACTGCATGAACGAAAGAATAAAAATAATTTTTTAGGAGAAAAGCCGCATTCTTGTCCCCAATGCAAGAAATCTTTTGCACGAATTGGCGACCTAAAAAGCCATCAGATGACCCACACCGGTGAGTAGTTAGGATACTTTCACTGCATGAACGAAAGAATAAAAATAATTTTTTAGGAGAAAAGCCGCATTCTTGTCCCCAATGCAAGAAATCTTTTGCACGAATTGGCGACCTAAAAAGCCATCAGATGACCCACACCGGTGAGTAGTTAGGATACTTTCACTGCATGAACGAAAGAATAAAAATAATTTTTTAGGAGAAAAGCCGCATTCTTGTCCCCAATGCAAGAAATCTTTTGCACGAATTGGCGACCTAAAAAGCCATCAGATGACCCACACCGGTGAGTAGTTAGGATACTTTCACTGCATGAACGAAAGAATAAAAATAATTTTTTAGGAGAAAAGCCGCATTCTTGTCCCCAATGCAAGAAATCTTTTGCACGAATTTTCAACTTAAAAACGCATCAGCTGACCCACACTGGTGAGTAGTTAGGATTCCTTCTCTGCACGAACAAAAAAAAAATAAAAATAATTTTCAGGAGAAAAGCCGCATTCTTGTCCTCAATGCAAGAAATCTTTTACACGAATTTACAAATTAAAAATCCATCAGATGACCCACACAG
>CM055404.1:111622652-111650754 GCA_029228625.1 Pseudolycoriella hygida | reverse complement strand
GGATATAAGCTTTTCTAGATTTGAATGGTCTGAGACGTACTTCGGTAGGGCCTTTTACATTACCTTGGGTAATTTCTATGGATCTTTGAAATTCTTACAGTTATAAAAGAACAGAAAACGTTGGATTGTTTGCTTATTTGTATATTTAAAAAGATTCGAGTCTTTTTGCCACATGTATTCTGTTTGCCACATCTATTCTGTTTGCCACATCTATTCTGATACGTACGGGTCTGTGGTTATGTTTATTAAAGAGTAAATTTTGTCTTTGAGTTGCATTTTTTAATTTTCGCGTATCATTCGGGATTTAAATTTCAAATTCTTCCCTCGCATCAATTCTAGAAAGCCAATTGAAGAAATTTTCAAAAATGATTATGGCCGGAGCGGTAGTGAAGGCCGTGACGCAAATTCCATTTCAAAAAAAATAAAATAAAAAGAATTATATATGAACAAGCGAACTTTTTGACTTCCCCCTAGTGTTGAATGCCCCTCAGGCTATTTATTTCAGATTCTCACGTTCCAGTCAAAATCGCCGAATTGACCATCAAAATCGGTTTAGTCGATCCCAAAATATGAATTTATTACGATTCTCAACTTCAAGAATTTGCAATGGAAAATCACAACAAAAAACTCTTAAAAGGCAGAGTGTGACGCAGTCCGTGAGTCTGCTTCCAAAATTAATGATATCGCTAGAGGTGACGCTATCGCAGATAAGCAGAAGTTTGTTTGAATGGAATCTTGTGTTCAAAGTTTTAATTTCCTGAAAAATTACACGCTGTTTTCAAAACAAAATTACGTTTTGTTAAAGAAATTGCGTCACAAATGCCGGACCCAACGACGAAATAATTTTTCTGTACTTTCAGTTTTTGCGCTGCAAAAATTTGACTTTTAAGAGGTTTTTGTTGTGATATCAGTCGTTTTGGAAGTTTTCAGTTGTTGAAAAAATTTCTTTCAGGAATTGAACATTTTCGTTCTCGGTTTAACCGACTTGAATTTAAGTTAATTAATTTTATAATCTTCGAAAAACTACGAATATTGAAATTAAAATCTGAAATAACAACACCATTTGCTTCATAGCCAAGTAGGATTCGAACACACGCCAGCAAATATTTCTATTTACTAGTCGAATGCTCTAACCATTGATCTACCGGGACAAGCAAAAAGTGACTTACGTTAATTCAGATTGTCGTTAATGCCACGGTGACGTCATTTAACCATACCAACAAATCATATGATTTAAAAATTTCTATTTCTTGAAAAAATTTTTTCTTAGAAAAAAAATTTCTCCGAAAAAAAAATTTCCCCAAAAAAGTTTTTCTCCGAAAAAAATTTTTCTCCGAAAAAAATTTTTCTCCGAAAAATATTGTTCTCCAACACCTTCGGCTACCATCGCAACACTTCGTATCGCATTCGGCTACCTTCGGAACACTTCGTGTCACCTTCAGCTGCCTTCGGAACACTTCGTGTCACCTTCGGCTGCCTTCGGAACACTTCGTGTCACCTTTGTATTTTGTATTTGTCTGGACCACTGGCCTAACGTGACTTCCGAACCACGTCTCAGAGTAATGCGAATGTAGCGTATTTCTTATTATGCAATTACTCCAAGAATTGTGAAGCGCTTGACTATTATCTCGCCTAAATGTAGGCTTAGATCTTTCGTGCACAAATTCGTCATACGATTCATTCAGTGTGTACGTCATTATGGGCACCAAACACACCACAACTACCCAACTTTTGAAGCTTGAATGAACTTTAGGACGTTATAAACGCGCTACACTTGCAAGAAAAATTCCATGTAGAATTTTTCCGACACGGGATTTGAACCCCGATCGTTTTGGCGGAAGGCCAGTACGCTAACCACTATGCCATCCCGTCCGTTCAGCTACTTCGGCTACATTCGGAACACTTCTTGTCACCTTCGGCTACCTTCGGAACACTTCGTGTCACCAATTCTTCTCAGTGATTTATATAACTTTCCTGAAGAAACCAACTATCTAGGTATTCTTATTTAGAATTTAGCAAAAAATCCAAGATGGCGTCACTTTGACAGTTGGCAGCCATTTCTTCACTATTTAAAGCGTGTTTTGATCGAGCTCCATAAAATTGATAAACTCTGCGATAAGCCGGTGAAAGTTTGGAATAAAAGACCCCTCTATTTGAAGTGAATTGTGGGTGCTCTCAGGAGTGGTCGACGTCTGGTGCTGACGTAAGGATAGTTCTGAGAATTTCAAGATATTCAATAAATAGAATTCGGCTCAAGTTCCATACAAGTTCACATACCGTTGCGGGATCCGTTACCTTCTTGGTTGGGCGGGGCTGCATACGGAAGGCAAGTTTTTTATTTGGTGAATGTGTGGTGCCTCAGGACAGTTATTTGGCATGAATTTGCCAACCGGACATCCGACTGCGGGACCGGATCTTTAATTACTCTAATTACACGGCACGAAACATTATAAACATACACGGCACTTTTATAAAATTTGTTTACATCTAATAACAATAACCTATGTAGACAATTGGACCAGTGTTGACAGCCAAAACCGAAGCCATCTTGAACCATATAGCCAAGGACAAAGCTCGAGGTGTCCATTATTGTCGCCGTTTAGCCGTGCAATATACTAACACCCTTATCAAATACAACGAGGTGCTGTCGCAAGAATGGATTCGGAGTCCGACGGCGAAGGCGGATGCGAATGCCCTTTATGCCACAGAATATTTCCTACAATGGCGGGTATCCGGGTGCATTGGGCTAGAGGCCACTCGGCCAGAGAATTCGAAGAAGCAGTGTGCAATTCCCATTCTCTAAACTTGCCGTCAGTAGCTAGCGACTTGAACAACCAGTCAACAGAACCGAACCCAACCGTCCCCACGATGTGCAATCCGATAAATGACAGAGCAACATGCAACGTATGTGGGTTTTTGGCGAAAAACGACCGAGGCCTGAACATTCACATGAGAATCCACAATAGCCATCTGGATTCAACCGGCGACCCCCAGAACTTTCCGGCACGGTTTGATTTCGACCCACTCGACACGACCAGCATTATCCAAAAGTTCGGCGAACTCATCTATAAGTGCAAATGCTCTATTCCAATTGTGAGAATTCTCCAGAAGTCGGTTCGTACAGTCGTTTGCCAGGAATTTACGAAGGAGATCGAGCTGGTTGTGTCCAAAAACGACTTGGTTTCTTGGTGTCGTTTACTGAGCTTCCCCATCATCGTGTTGAATACGATTCCAAAGAGCTGTTTTAAGGGCAAACACCGTCCGAACATCGTGAGACACAATTTATCTATTTTTGCCAAACTCAACACCGTAGCGAGCTTGTTCAGCGAATTGCTCAGCCTTCTATCGTACGACTTGCCTAAGAAGCCCCTTAGCAATTCGGAAAAACTAACAGTCAAAAAAGCTCAGAGAAAAATTGGCGAAGGAGACATCTCTGGAGCCGTTAGAGTCCTTAGTTCTTTGGAAGGCATGGCGGACAACACCCCGGAAAATGTAGATAAATTGAAGGAGAAACATCCGGACGAGATCTTCGACTCAGATGTGGAACCAATACCGAATATGGAGGTTTTTGAAACGTCCTCCGATCAAATATTTAATGCCATTAAACATTTCCCTATCAGCTCGTCCGGAGGTATAGACGGTCTGAGACCCAGGCACTTGAAGGATTTGATTTCGTTTTCATGCGGTGACGCCTCTGTGAAATTTACATCCGCCATGGCTAAGCTGGTAAACATGATCCGATCAGGAAACATATTTGACGATATCCGTCCGGTTTTCTTCGGAGCTTCACTCATCGCATTAGCGAAAGACAACGGCGACATTAGACCCATTGCCATCGGTTTGGTTTGGCGCAGACTAGCCATTAAGATCGGCGTTTTCGCGGTTAAGGAGCCCATGTCTCAAACGTTGCGGCCAATTCAGAACGGATTTGCGGTTCATGGTGGTTCAGAGGCGATGGTTCACGCGGTTCGTGCATTCGTTCGCGCAAACCATTCCAAACCGACTTTAATGATCAAACTTGATTTCCGAAACGCTTTCAATGAGATCTTTCGAAAATTTCTTCTAAACGAAATCAAAACGACAGCACCCTCTCTGTTCCCAATGTTGCAGCAAGCTTATCGATGCCGAAGCAACCTTTTCTTTGGTGATGCTATCATACTGTCGAAACGAGGTACTCAACAGGGTGATCCATGTGCTCCGTTGGCATTCAGCGTAGGTTTGAAGCCCTTGACACATTCATTGCAATCCCAGCTGAATACATGGTTCTTGGACGACGGCACCATAGGCGACGAATTTCCCACAATTGTGCGCGATGTCCAAAGAGTCCTAACCTTCTGTGATGAGTCCGGCTTATCGTTGAACTCCAGTAAATGTGAAGTTTACTTCATCAATTCATCGAATGAGGAGCAGCATGCCATGCTGGAAGTATTGAACAATTTGCTGCCCGGTATAAAAGTGCTCTCGGACGCATCATTCAATCTGTTGGGCGCACCAATCATGGAAGAAGGCTTAAGCCATTCGCTGTCCAAGAGCCTAGAGACGGTGAAAACTTTGTGTAAACGTCTTCCTTTGCTCGATATTCATCCATCGCTGCTACTCTTGCGTAGTTCCTTATCATCGCCAAGACTAATATACTTACTGCGCACGTCCCCCGCTTTTCTACATAAAGACCAATTGTCAGTAATCGATGGTTTCTTTCGCCAAACTCTTGAAACCATCACGAATAACGAATTCAGTGACAGGGCGTGGATTCAGGCATCGCTTCCAATGTCATTGGCCGGTCTTGGAATCAGGAGTACAGTAGAGATAGCTCAACCAGCTTACTTTTCTTCAGTATTCCAATCTAAGGAACTCTCAAATCTTATTTTGGCTAAATCAAATCTGCGACTATTCGACCCAACATTAGCTTCGATGATCAACGCTTACCCAACGGAACTAACGCCTCCAACTTTTAAGTTGAAACAACTCCAGTGCTCTTGGGATAATCTGCGATCCAACGCTACATTCGACGAGTTGTTTTCATCGAGTGGTCCAACTGATCGGGCTCGTCTCCTGGCGTCATCCACAAAATCTTCTTCCAAGTGGCTCCAGGCAGTTCCTTCCCACCAATTAGGATTACTTCTAGACAATGACTCAGCGAGAATAGCAGTTGCACTTCGGCTGGGCAATAAAGTATGCGAGCCACATCAATGCGGTTGCGGTGAAATAGTCGATTCCAAAGGCCACCACGGACTTTCGTGCTCTATAAACAAGGGAAAGTACCCAAGACATGGCGAGTTAAACAAAATATTCTCAATGGCGTTCACTTCTGCCGGCTTCCCTAATAACCTCGAACCATACGGCCTTTCCAGGCGTGACGAAAAACGCCCTGACGGTATCACCAGCTACCCGTGGAGCCGAGGTAGGTCATTGTTGTGGGATGTGACGGTGGTGAATTCAATTGCAGCCAGTTATGTGAACGGCACATCTCGGGCGAGCGGGGCAGCGGCTGACGAAGCGGAGCGACTCAAACACAACAACTACATTGACCTGAAAGCCACCTACAATTTTACTCCACTCGCTTTCGAAACCTTGGGCTCTATAGGTCCTGAGACATCGATCTTCCTGAAAAAGCTGGGCAAGCTAATGAAAAAGAATACTGGAGAAGCTCGCTCCTTAGATTATTTGCTTCAGCGTTTGTCCATTGCAATCCAGAGGGGCAACGCAATCTGCATCCGTGATACTTACGACGATAGGCGTGAATTGAATGTCTTTATGTGACCTTTGCTCGAACTATGAATTTGTGATATTATTTGTAACCTTTGATATAATAATGTGAAAATAAATTTAAAAAAAAAAAAAAAATTCTTCTCAGTGATTTATATAACTTTCCTGAAGAAACCAACTATCTAGGTATTCTTATTTAGAATTTAGCAAAAAATCCAAGATGGCGTCACTTTGATAGTTGGCAGCCATTTTCTTAAGAGACAAAAAAATTCTCCTGACCAAACTCGATAACTTTCTAGAAAAAACCATCTTTCTATGTTATGTCATTCCGCAGCTAAAGTTCGAAAACCGAAAAAGCATAAACGAAAATCCAAGATGGCGCTGCTATGACAGCTGGCAGCCATTTTCTTGGTGTCCATGTCAATGTCGATGATTTGCTCATTTTTGCAACCTCATTGGAAGAACATGACGAAATTTTGAGCAAGGTTATGGCCAAAGCACGTGACCTAAATATTAAGTTTAATAACAAGAAGCTGCAGTATCGTACGAATTCGGTCATGTATGTGGGGCATATTATTTCTGATGAAGGAATAGCCTGCGACCCTGAGAGGATTTTAGCCATTCAGAAGATTGAGCCTCCAAAGGGTTGGAGAAAATGTTGGGGTTCGTGAATTATGTACGCGAGTTTATCCCAAACTTGTCTGAACTGTCAGAGCCATTACGTGAGTTATTAAAAAAGGATGTGTTCTTTCAATGTCTGCCGATACACGATGAGTGCCTCTCGAAAATTATTAAAAGTGTTATTTCTCAAGCCATGGTGTTGATGACCTTCGACACTAAGAAAGAAATAACGATTGAAACGGACGCGTCTAAGTTTGGGCTGGGATGCAGCCTAATGCAAGACGGAAAACCTATCTCATACGCTTCCCGTAGTTTGAGTCCGTCAGAAGTTAGATATGCACAAATCGAGAAGGAGCTCCTTGCAATTGTCTTTGCGTGCCATAAGTTCCACTACTTCATTTATGGCCGCCAAGTGACAGTCCGGACCATGAGCCTTTAGTAAGTATCATGAGAAAAAGTTTCCACTTCATACCGTCAGCCCGCTTGCAAAGAATGAGGTTACGGTTAACGAAATACTTGCTGAATGTCACATATGTTCCTGGTAAGTACTTGTATGTGGCGGATCTGTTATCGAGGAACTTTGATAAAACTAATTTCAAGGCAGAAATAGATGACATTGATGAGGTGGTACATTCACTGAACATTAGCAAGGCGAGAATCGAAGAGTTTAAGGAGGAAACTGAGAAAGATCTGATGTTGAAGAGATTGAAGGAACTGTTGCGCGTGGGCTGGCCCACCTCGAAGTCTAAAGTACTTGAAGAGTTGAGATGGTATTATAAGCTTCGTAATGACTTGTTCTTGGAAAATGGACTAATTTTTCTGAACTCAAGGGTTCTGGTCCTCAAGTCGTTGCAGGGACTCGTTCTCCAACTTTTGCATAAGAGTCACCTTGGGATTGAAAAGACGAAATTGAGAGCTAGGACTCTCGTTTACTGGCCCAGACTTAACGAGGACATTGAGGTCATGGTAACAAATTGTGCAACGTGTCAACGGTTTAGAAACTGTAACGTTGAACAACCGATGTTGTCACATGAGGTTCCTTCACTACCATACCAAAAACTTGGGATGTATATCGCTGAATTTGAAGGAAAAAATTATTTAGTCTCCTCAGATTATTATTCTCGCTACTTGGATATTCACCCATTGAAAGGGAAAAGTGCAGGAGGAAATAGTTAGTGACAATGTACCCTTCAACTCATATGAATTTAGAAATTTTTGCATTACCAATGACATTAGACTGACGACCACTAGTCCCACGTATGCACACTCCAATGGATTTGCAGAGAAATTTGTGGGAATTTCAAAGGGATTGCTTAAGAAGTGCAGAGACAGTAATATTGAACTCTGGGAAGCACTTTTAGAATACCGTAATACGCCCCTCGTTGAAATATGTATGTATGTATGTATTTATTAATTAATGTACACAAAGCAAATCCGCCTTATCTGAATGTACAGTATAGATTTTTTAAAAATTACAATTTATAACTATCTCATTTATCTTCCTATCCATAATTCATTTCCTAGTTTAGAGTGATGCTTTATTAAATTTTATAATTAAAGGTTAAAGGTTAAAGGTTCAAGTTAATTTAGCTAATAAAAAAAGAACAAAATATATTTATCCAGAGAAGAAAAAAATAAAACAAATTAAAAGAGCAGAACGAAAATTAGTCCTCAATCCATTTGCGATTTTTCAATCTGTTAATTTAACGCTGTGATCACACATATGCACTGCACCTATATGTCACAACTACGAAAAGTGCTCAAGACAAGCCGCAGCAAATGTGGTGGGAGTAGGCTTCCTCTTTACTGTCGCTGGGAGAGAATTCCAAGTGGTAATGGCATGAGCAAAGAACGACCGCCGATAATTTTCTGAATGACTGATCGTAACAATGAAATTTAAGGTTCGCAAAGAATTTGCTGGTATTAACAATTCATACAAATAGCTCGGGGTTTTACTGAAAACCAAATTGTACAAAAATTTGCATTCCTCAAATTTTCTATAATCCGAAAGCGTACACCCGAAGATCGATTTACTGTACCGTGACACACTCTCTCTCCTGCTCACTGAGTAAACAAACCGAAGGCAATCATTGTACACAACTTGGAGCAGGTCCATAGACTCTGCATCTAGGTCTGGCATAACTATACTACCGTACATGAAGTGTGGCATAAGGTAAGCCTTCACTAACTTCAACCTAGCAGGAAGCGGAAGCGATGTTTTGGCTCTCCAGAGAGCCCACAGCCCTTTGTATATCTTGTTTCGCACCTCCCCACAATGTTCACCCCACGTCAGGAACTTATTCACCCACACACCCAACACCTTGGCTTTGTCAACCACCGGTATCTCTTCACCATTGATCTTAAACACTGGATTTACCAGATCTGCAGGTTTAGAGATGACTAGAGCTTTTGACTTACCAGCATTTATAGACAGACGATTTCCCGAGGCCCAATTTGCAATTCTCTCAAGGTCTGAGTTTATTAAACTAATTGCGTGGTGAACTTCATCTACCGGGCTGCTCAGGTATAACTGAAAGTCATCTGCAAACATGTGAGAGCTAGAACTTTTCAGTACTTCGGGAAGGTCACTTACGTACATCGAGAACAGTAAGGGAGAAATTACTGTTCCTTGGGGTAACCCACAGTACATCGGTAAAAAATTTGAGGTATGCCCATCAATCTCAACGCAGTGAAGTCTGTCAGTAAGGTATGATTCAATTAATTTTAGAGCTGTGACATTAAAGAAGAAGTTTTCCCGAAGTTTCCTAATCATCAATTGATGGTTAACAGTATCGAACGCTTTTGTAAAGTCCAGCAATAGTAGGAACGACGTAAACTTTTGTTCACCCCGCTTGTTGTTATGGGCGCTACATAGGTCATGAACAACCCTTAGCAACGCGGTCGTGGTACTATGCCTTGCCCTGAAGCCCGACTGGCGGTCTTGCAACAATTTATGTTTGGAAATATAATCGGATATCTGCCACTTCATTAATCGCTCAAGCGCTTTAGACAGGGCCGGCAGAATATGATCCTTCATTCTGTGATCCTTCATTTCATAAGTGGGCGAATCCTTGTGCTCATGAAAAATTTTAGATTTCTTGAATGCTGCAGGGTACTTCGATGAAGTAAATACGTAGTTGAATAGATGACTTATGAAGGGGAGGGTGACTGGTAAAGTTAGTTTTATAAATGACATTGGTATACCATCCAGCCCGATAGCTTTGGATCTAACGAGCATAATAGCTCGGAGGACTTCTTCATGGGTCACTGTACGGAACGCAAAGAGTAATCCATGATCCCCTGTAGGCTTGGATGGGATATGTAGAGGCGTAAAGGAACTTCCAAACTTGTCATTAGCACTCTTGCCAACGTCATGCAGATAGGCATTGAAGTCATTTGCTGTGAATGGGGGATTTAGATTTTGCTTGTCTTTACCCAGGCCGATTTTCTTGATCACATTCCAAAATGACTTCGAGTCTGTCGCTTTACTAAAGAAACCACAGTAATATTTCCTTTTTGAAGCCCTAATAATGTTGGTAGCCGTACTCCTTAGTCTACAGTAACCCTCGCGTGATGTTGCAGTTCTAGAAACCTTCCAGAACCTGTAAGCAATATCTCTTTCAACAATTGCACGGACTACTTCATCCGTCATCCAAGGTGCATTATCGGCCCTAACTTCTTTTGACCTTACCAAAGGTGCATGCCTGTCAAGAAGAACCATGAAATTTCGATTCATTTTCTGCAGCATTTCATCTGTGTCAGTTAATGTCGTAATGGAACCCCAGTCAAGTTGAACACAGTCCTCTAACAAAGCGTCACTCTTGATCAAATTTATTCTTCGGGTATATCTCTCCTTTTTACGAAGGAAGTTGGTAGGCATATCATATGAAAGAACAAGAGAGTCGTGACTTGACAAGCCAGAACCGATTTGTGTATATCTGTGGACTTTTTTAGGTACCCGCACAAAAGCAAGGTCTAGAAGTGATGCTCCCTTGGAATGACAGTGAGTCGGGAGTTGGGATAGCAAGCAGAGACCATGGTTTTTAAAGACATTCAAAAATTCATTAATCCTGGCAGTCGCACTGGGCTTTGAGTCTAACAAGTTATCGTTGAAATCACCTAAGACAACTACATGCTCATAATTCTGCGTATGCATTCCAAGAACTTTATCAACAACGTCAAACTCTCTCGTCTTAATGGCCTTATAAAACACACAGACCAGTATTTTAACATCCGGAAAAATTAGCACAGTCAACAGGTAGTCTGTTTGAAACTGATTTGCATGAGGAGTTTCTCCCTTGTCAACTGACGATGACGCTATAACTTTAAACCTGATGGCGCTATTTATGTAGATAGCAACTCCACCACTCCTCTTCCTGCTTCTGTCAGATCTAATCAAATTGTATCCATCTATGCTGACTGATTTTCTTGTCATGTAACTTTTAAACCAGGTCTCGCTAAATGAGACTACATGTGCATTTGATTCTCGGAATAAATATTTCAACTCATCAATTTTGGCGCTCACACTCGAAACATTAAGGTGACAAAAATTCAAAGAATTTTTGTCACTGAATATCGATCTTAATAGAATTTTCGGAATGCTTACCTTGCCCACTCCACCCCCACTAATACTCCCTTCACCGGCCATCAGTATCCACCACACTCCCAACATCATTCACCACAGCTTCGTCCAAACTCATATCTAGCGTATCATTTGAATTCGCAACTGAAGACCAATATCCATTCTTATGAATTAACTTGAACCGCTCATAACCTAAAAATTCAAAATCTTTATTTGTGTACAAAAATTCTACTAGCAAAAATTTATTTACATCCCTTAGAGCAATCTGAAAACCAAATACTAAAACTAAACAAATAAGGTACCAAACACAGACAATAGATTTATACTTTGCACTTTTGTTATGCTGTGTCCATGGGGCGATGCGTGTTTGGTTGATTTTCAGCTTCATTTTTCTTTTGATCATTTGTTGCCTGATTAGATTCCCCGCTAAGCTTCTCCAATTGTGCCAATGAGTTAATTTTAACGTTTTGGGAGTCGACACCAACTTTGTAAAAAATAAAACCATTTCTGATGCTTACAGAATTGATAACACTTTGATGCTTCATTTGCATGGCTTTTTTGAATATTACCGAATTCTTTGGTGACAGAGCATCATTTATGATGATTCGTTGGGCCGTAGCATATCCCAGGTCCTTGAGGTTTAACGTGCGTGTTTTAAAGTAATCACTCATAAATGTGCCTTTGTGGTGCTCCTCGTAGAAATAGGAGCGTCGCCGGTTGAAATTTTGATGAGCCGCAGAACGAGAACTCTGCTGCCGGGGAAAAATGAGATGTTTATGCCTAGTGTTGTACCTAATATAAACAAAAATATTGAAATGAAGAATAGTAGGAAAAAATTTTATTATGACATGCACGCCAAATTCCGTCATGAATTTGCCCCTGGTCAAAATGTGTGGTTCCAACATCCCAATAAAGGGTGGATCGAAGCAATCATCACAAAACAGGACTCCACACCACGTTCGTATTGGATACAATTAAAAAATAGAATGATTTTGCGTCGCAATGCCAACGTATTACGAAAAAGAAATTAAGTGCACAATTAATCTTTCTCTTGATTTAATGTTAGTTTTTTGAAGATAACTAATTGTTTGAGAAACTTGTCCAAACTGAACGACTTGATTCGATGGGTCGACCAGTCAAGTCATTCACTTCGGTATGAATGAGTTAAAGGGGAGATGTGACATATGAGTCAGTCGTGTGCGCACTCTCAACATGGAAGGTAGTCATTAAATATTAGTTAAAATAACAATGAGTTTAATTGATGAACAACACACGTAAAAGAATAAACGAAAATCCAAGATGGCGCCGCTATGACAGCTGGCAGCCATTTTCTTATGATCCCAAAAAATTCTCCTGATGAAAATTTATAACTTTCTAGAAGAAACCATTTCTCTAAGTTGTGTCATTCCGCAGCTAAAGTTCGAAAACCGAAAAAGCATAAACAAAAATCCAAGATGGCGCCGCTATGACAGCTGGCAGCCTTTTCTAATGATAACAAAAAATTCTCCAGATCAAACTCTATAACTTTCTCGAAGAAACCAACTCTGCAAGTGTTATCATTCCGAAGCTAAAATTCGAAAACTAAAAAAAACCTAATTTATTGCTTGGGAAAATTCAAGATGGCGCCGGTTTGACTGCTGGCAGACATTTTTTTAATATCCCAAAAAATTCTCTTGACCAAACTCTATAACTTTCCCGAAGAAACCAACTCTCTAGCTATTGTCACTCCGAAGCTAAAATTCGAAAACTCCGAGCATTACCTGAAAAATCCTCAAAATTGACCACTTTTCCACATGCCACGGCTTTTCCAGAATTTTCCCGGAAAAGTGGCATTTGAATTTTTTTAATTTGAGGCCGAGACTGACGTTCCCTGAAAATTTAAAGGAAATCGCTCGGGAGGTTCTCGAGAAAAAAAAGTAGATAGATACATAGATCGTTGAGTCACAAAACAGGAATAAAATTTTGATTATTTTCAAAGATATTTTTACCATTAATATATGGAAATTGGTCATCTTTGATTGGCGATATCTCGGCTCGTTTTCAACCGATTTTGATGAGTATGAGCTCGTTGGAAAGCTGCTGCGACGTTGTTTTCAAAAATAATTTGGAGGGGGAGGGGGGCGAGGGGAAAAAACTCAAAAGTTCGCCTATACATCGTGTCTTGTCTCAAAGGTTTTTGTATGGAGTTTTTTGGGTTTATGTACGTTTTTTTGGGGTGTGGGGACTGCGTCACGCTCTCCGCTACCGCTCCGAGCATGATAAATAAGTTTAACTTTATAAATGATTCACGAGTTTGGTGTGTCCTTCGGTCATTCTGTAATATTCATCTCAAAAACCGTTCCGTAAAATTTTGCAGGGACCTTCATCTGGTCATAAGAAAACGTTTAGAATTTGCGATTTTTGACCCCCCTCCCCCCCCCATACACAAAAAAAGTCGTCAATTTATTGGTTTGTATTGGTTTTCCAATTTTAGCTCCAGCTATGACATCCGCACGAGGTGCCGTGGCGCCAATTTTTTTTAAATGAATTCGTGTTGTAGAGAAAGTGATGGAGATCATTTCCGTATATAAAAATGAGGATAGCCGCCGCCAGCTATGCCATCCGGAAAACCACAGCGGCCTAAAATTGAAATAAACCGGAAGTGACCCGAAATAACCATAAGTGATCGGAAATAAACCGGAAGTGACTGATAGCTTCCGAAAGTACTGTCTCTTAAAATCTTAAAATCTCCTAAAGAGGAATGTGTGACGCAAGTCCCTTTACGTACTTCCAAAACAACTGATTTCAGTTGAACTGACGCTTTTAGCTTCAATACGCAAAAAAATTAAAGTCAACTTACACCCAACGACGAAATAATTTTTCTGTCCTTTCAATTTTTAGTAAAGACCTCACACCGAAAGGTACAAACGGTCTATAAAGTGTGATGATGATGATGATGATTCAATTTTTACAAGACAAAAACTTGACTTTATGTTACTTTCATTCGAAGAAAGCACAATCTATTTTGATGTTTGCTTTAGCTGACTTCAGCTGCGTGCTTGTACGGGTATGTCACTACTACGTGCATGTGAGAGACCAGCAAAAACGTGGATGAACACATCCAAATGTCTTTGTGAATGCAAACCAGCTCACGAAGTCCTCACAACGAAAAATCTATATATTGTAGAAATTTGCTAAAATTTCGTCGCAAGATAATGTATCTACTCCTTTTAATAAAGACAGTGCCCAGATGTTCCAAAAACTTAATCAAAGTTTGATAATGTTAGTAGTAGGCCGCTACTAGCGCGCTAGTTTTTTTTAGACTAGCGAATCAGTTAGCGGCGCTAGTATTTTTTGAAACTAGCGCTAGCGTCGTTAAAAAAAATGACTAGCGAGCACAACCTTGCTGATTACATAAATTATCTAAAAGTCAGAAAATTTTGTGGATTTCTTAACGAAAATCACAGAGAATGCCACAAAAATTTCAGATCTTTTGTAAGCAGACAAAAATACTTGCGTCAGAAGGGGTTTCTTTGTGTGGATATCAGTACTTTTGTAAGTTTATCTCTCTACAAATATACGAAATCTACAAAAAAAAGTTTTCAAGTTGTCAATTGCTAGAGAAAGCCACCTTCATCACAAACCCCTGACAAACTTTATTGGATGACCTTGGAAGTTGAAGAGTGTTGTGGAACTTCCCAATTCTAGAAGTGACTGCATCCCGGCATTCGGTCATTTTTCCGAAAAACCCTAAAACACATGTTCGCTAAAATTTAATTCTCTACAACTTCGCCTTTTCAAGCAACCTTCTAACTCTTATAGCTTTAGAGTTATTGAGTCGCCACGACTGAATCTGGAAGCGACTAAATCCCAGAAATCGCAGGAATGGTCAATTTAAGGATAAAAAATATGTGTCGACTAATTTTATGATCTGAAGTTACCCTCAAAATTTCAGCAAAATCGTCGGAGCCGTTTCCGGCATCATAAAAATTAACCGCACAAAGTGGTCGAGTGTGGAATATTTCCCTTGAGGGAGTCTAAGGGGCAAAGCGCACAGTGGGGTTCGGGGTAGCTACCCATGATAATAAGGCATCCTGCAGGTCGTAATCGAGCTCACCCCAGGCGTAATCTAACTCGCCGCAGCATAAAATAAATACTTTTGACCACACAATCAAAAGCATGACTCATTTCGTGTACGCCGCCGAAAAAGTATCAACAAAGGGCGTTGCAGCCGCCGCAGTTTTTTTTTTACGGTGAAATGTGACGCAGATGAGAAATTGAATAAAGAAAAGCGAAATTGAAATAAGAAAATTCTCTAGCGGTGGAGAGCTAAAAACGTTCCGGCCGCCGGCCGTGGCCCCGAAAATTAGTTTGACTCAAAAATTGGTTTACCACGCCCGAGATATTTTAACCGGTGGACGCACGGGTCTAATAATAAACACAAGGTTTTTGTACAATTTTGCACAAAACATCATATCATTTTCATCCATAATCAACTGGCTTTCAATATATGATACGCTACAACAGACCTCTTTCTGACTGCCTCGACTAATGTCCTTGCTTTAGTTTTCCCTGACCCGTTTCTTGTAATTCACCGCCAAAACTCTTCCCCAGTTTATTTTGGAAGCGAACTTATGGACTACGTCATATTTTACATGTGCTGATCGTCTCAAATCAAGAAAGCGAGGCGTGTCGACACACATCATTGATCCATCCCATTTCCCTGACGACGAACGCAACGCAGTGTCTATCAATTCAGTGAAATGGAAAGACAACCAACAAAAATTTTTAAAAAATGATTTAATTTGAATGAATTAACGATTTCCTAACCAACTCAGTTCTGCTGAATTTTGGTTTTAATTCTTCTGTTCGCTTAATGTAAATTAGACATCCATCACATTGGAGTTGTCCTCATCATGTACGATAGTTTCGGGATTCAAAAACAATGTTTTAGTAGATAATGAGCCATGTGTAATGTAGGAGCCTCGACCGACGCTAGGTTTTTCATGTGTTGTGAGTGTATTCAGTCTATGCCTCCAGCACATCTGTTTTTGAAAGAGTTGATCCCTCCTTTTCTGGTTATGTGTATTTAATAGGTCGCAACGACCGATGCCGATCAAGTCTTAATTTCAGGTCGGTAATTTTGATTTACTAGTCGACCATCGACCACTGCTGGGTCGGTAGACTGCATTTCTCTTTCGCTATTTTTCGTTGTCGATCAAATTGAATTTTTTCTCGATCACTTTATGACCACCCAAACACAAAGGGAACAGGGTCAGAAATATCCGATCCGCTAGTTAAACATTGTGTGTAAGAATACTAGATTTCGATATGGGATTGCTCTTTGTTGCTCTTCATACATTGTGATAAATTTGTGTTGTGTACATTGTCGAGTTGTATTGACAAGAAGAAAATTTTAATTTTTGTTTGTTTTTGACATGGGTATGGACTTTACTATTAACGGTGATGTGCTACAGGTATGTGGAGTTCATTGAAAATGAATTAAATCCAATGTTCATAGCATGAGGTGTTGAATTTCGAAGGACTTTTAAGTCAAATCTTAAAACCAGCGGCAAGTTCACGCGCTGCTTCGTCAATGTAAAACTCAACAGTAAAAGAAACCTTTTCATTGATCTCAGACTGTGAGAACATGAAGAACTTGAAACAACACTTAGCATTAGCTGAGCCTCCAATTTCAGATTTAGGATCAAGTAGCAGTTGACGACGAGCAAAACATCTGCAAAAAAGTGACTCATAGGACTTTCATTACAAAGTGTCAAATTTCCCTCAATTGTAATTTTTGATTTCGCTGCAACGTAAGTTACGTGCTACACCAAGAACACAAAGCCGTTTTGGTTTTTGGTAAATTATTTGATTTGTAAGAATGGAAATTTATCATGCGCGAAGCGGTATAGTAGCCAGAAAAAGTCACAAATACCAGACCCACCAGCGCGGCGCAATAATTTTCCAACACTTTCAGTTTTCACTTGCAAAAATTTGAAACCAAAAACAATTTGCACAAAAAGAACCGAAAGTACAAACATGTTGGGCCTGGTATTTGTGACGCAATTTTTAAACACCACGCAATTTTGTAAATATAACCAAAGACCCGTACGTATCAGAATAGATGTGGCAAAGAGAATCGATATGGCAAACAGAATAGATGTCACAAAAAGACTCGAACGTATCTAAAGATACAAATAAGCAAACAATCCAACGTTTTCTGTTCTTTTATAACTGTAAGAGTTTCAAAGATCTATAGAAATTACCCAAGGTAATGTCAAAGGCCCTGCCGAAGTACGTCTCAAACCATTCAAATCTAGGAAAGATTATATCCAAGGATAGGGCTTTTTTCTCCTAAAACCCTGAAACATGTGTTCGCTTAAATTTAATTCTCTACAACTTTGCCTTTGACAGTAAAGCTTCATATTGCATAGTTAAGAAAATATGGACGAAAAACTGTTTTCGTATATGGCCAAGAACGAAGCTCTTCGAAAAGAGGTCCTATGCGTTTACCTCGACTTTTGTAACCAGTCGAATTTCGACCCGGGTGTAGGGGGGGGGGGGGAGAGCGTCGATCATGGTTCTTAGATGACGAATCAGCAATAAAAAAAATGTCCGTCCGTCCGTCCGTCCGTCGAGTAAACTTTTTCCGATTTTCAAATTTTTGTTTGTTTGAAAGATCTAGGCATGACCGACAGTTACGGATCCCTTCATATGTTTTCTATTGTTGATTCGTCATATTTAGGCGATAAAAAATGCATCCCCTCAACTGCCACCTCGATCTACCCCATGTTACATTAATCAATTTTTTACTACATCAAAACCTTGGTTTTTACAGGTTTTCAGTGGCTGAAAGTTAAGTGAAGTGACTAAAATCTGACTTATTTAAGTTATTATCTTGATACTTTGTCTAAAAAATGAACTCAACGTAGAATCAACTTAATTAAAAAACACTTCATTTCACGTAATTTCGCCCGGAGGGTCGATTCCATGCAAAAAAAAAATGATTTTAAAAGGGTACAGAGATCACAATACCAAAAAAGGTCGAAAAATGGACATTTTTGTAATTGTACATAGGAAATTCAACCCAAATTGGGAAGGTTGGTATCCATAGGTATTGAGTGTAAGCTAGGTCATGAAATGCTATTGTTTTGAGTCAATTGTATTGTATTTAGAGATCTTTTTTTTTAGATTTATCAGCTTGGGACGATCGTTTTACCAATTTTGAAACTCAGATCTTACGATCCTTTGTTCCCGTTCATCATTTAAATCAGCTTCCCCACTCAAGTTAGTTAAACCTCCTTGTCGCCTCCAAGAACTTGCTCAAAGTAGCTGGTTCTAGGTTTGCAACTTCGAACGGTCTCACAACATTCCCTCCCAGCATCCTGCGCCTCAGTTGGAAAATACTGAGACATTCACATAATACATGAAATCCCGTTTCTTCCTCTAAACCGCACGCACACATAGAGGTCGCCGAGAGCCTAAGCTTTTTCATGTGCCCATTCAGCCCGCAATGTCCAGTGATCGCACCTACCACTCTCCTGATGCGATTCTCGTCCATCCCTAGCAGAGATTTGGCCCATTTCACATTGGGTCTTGGGAAAAAGCGCTTGGTGTGGATACCACCATAGTATCCTTCCCAGCGCTCCACATGCCTCATCATCACCCAGCTCCCCAGCACTTCTATACGCGCCGGTCGAGTGATCGGAAAAAATGGCTCAGGGCCGTTACCGAGAGCTTTGGCACCCGCCCTGTCTAGCTCATCAGCTTTTTCATTCCCCTCCACGTCAGAGTGCCCAGGTACCCAAACTAAAGTGATCTGATTCCTCAGACCCATTTCGTTCAGGTAGTCTCTGCACCTCTTTCACTAGCTTGGAGGTCATTCCAGACGACATCAGCGCCTTGATCATTTCCTTACTGTCCGAACAGATAAGCACCCTCTTGCCGTGTGTCCCAACAGGCAGAGTCTCACGAGCTGCTGACAGCACCGCGAAGATCTCCGCTTGGAGCACACTGGCAAGAGCCCCCAGATAGAAGCTATTTCCCTCTCCAGAGCCCATGCCATCCACTAAGCCATTCTTGCCTACTGGGAACTTTCGCTTCAAAATTCCTGTCGAAACAGGTTACCACAGCCATATCTGTGCAAATACACACTAGCCTTTGAATCTCACTTGACAGTTTCCTAGCGCATTCCACATCTAGTATTGGCCACCACGCCACGCAACCGTGGCTAATCATCGGCCTCATAACAGCCTCATAAATCCACAGAATTGCCTTTGACGGTTGGCCCCAGTTTCTCCCGATGGAGTTCCTGCAAAGCCAAAAAGCCGCTACCGCCTTCTGCGCCTTATCCTTGACATGAGCAATCCAATTCAGCTTGCTATCAAGCGTCAATCCTAAGTATTTCACCTGCGGAGCTAATTCCAGCACGTTATCAGCCTGATTTCACCGACCAAATTTGATCCTTAGTAGCATAAGATCTGTTTTGGCCGGATTGATTTTCAGACAGTTCTCACGGCACCATCTCACGACCACTCTCAAAGCTGTTCTGACTCTGTCACCCAGCGTGCTCTCGAATTTTCCCCTAACTAAAATCATCAGGTCATCCGAAAAGCCCTGCGCATAGATTCCTTCGTCGTTCAGCTTTCTGATGAGAGAGTCTATCACTACACACCACAACAAAGGCGATAGAATCCCGCCCTGAGGGCAACCTTTCGCTACCCAGAGATTTTCTTTGTGACCACAAACCTCCGCCTCAACAGTCCTATCGTGATCGGCGAATAACATCAAAATTCGTATTGTCGAAGGCACCTTCAATGTCCATAAAACATCCCAGTGCCACCTCTGCAATCGAGAATGATGTTTCCACCATTGCTACCAGCTTGTGCAGGGCGTAATCCGTGGATTTGCTTGACTGGTAAGCATACTGATTCAAGTGTAGCGGGAGAACCGCCTGAACTTCATCCCTGATGCGGAAATCTATCAGTCTCTCAAGCGTTTTCATGACGAAAGACATGAGGCTGATCGGTCTGAAGTCCTTGGCAGTGAAATGCGATGGTTTTCCTAGCTTAGGAATAAACGTAACCTCCCACCTGGTTGGAACGTAATTGTATTTAGAGGCATTTGTAACTGTTTGTCCAAGAAAAAGTGAGAAAATTGGCATCTTTTCACTAGAGGTACCATAAATAACGCTAGAAATCGACAAGTCCGTCAGCTATCTAGGACTAGTCGGACTATTTTTGTCAGAACTATCAATTAGAGTCAGATTTTAGTCATTTCACTTAAGTTTCAGGTACTGAAAACGTGTAAAAACCAAGGTTTTGATGTAGTAAAAAATTGAGCCGGGGAGTTCTACGAAGCATTTTACAATGCGGAGCTTCTTGCGCTGAAACGTTAGGAGCAACTGTTCATCAGTTTTCTTCATCGTCTAATATTCGCGTCAGTAGATCAATACTGGACGAATAACCGTTTTGTAAATATGGCACTACGTTTTCTGCGATATTAACTTTGATCGTAAATGTTTAATTAGAACAAAATAGCAGCTGCTTGCCACCATAATACGTCTATGTAGCATTAGCACTATCTGCATCAAACTAGGTATTGAAGTCATTAGAGCTCTGATATTCTAAGGTCTTGCTCGCTTCTTGTTTGATTACTTCACTCACTGATTGCCAGTCGAGAGGAGTATCATCTGGTTGACCTTGCTGTAATTGTTGAAGCTTTGTACTAACGTTTTCAGCATATGTTCCAGGATTATGTAATAACCATGGTTGGGTTAGCGTCGCTTAACACTAGTGTCGCTGCTAGCGCCGCTAATATTCAAGACTGCTCGCTGGTAGCGATTAGCGCTCGCTAAAATCCGATTAGGGAATATTTTTCTCTAATCGCTAATGGAAACGCTAAAATATGGAGCTGTTTATGACAAGTCATCAGTCTATTTTCGACCGAATGCCAGTTTTTCAAAAAATTTTATTGTTTTTTCTAAGATTTTGGATTATTAGCGAAAAATTAGCGACCGCTAGTATTTTTTGAAACTAGCGTTAGCGTTAGCGTCGCTAAAAAAATGACTAGCGAGCACAACCTTGGTAATAACTACACGTTTTCTGATAAGCAATTACAGTTTTATTATTAATATTTAAAACACGGTGTTACTCGTGCAAAGTAGAGTTGCAAAGTGATTTCTTATAACAAAGGACAATTACAATGGTATAATTTATGTATAAAAATAAATGCGTGCGGCGATGCTATTTAAGTCTTGAACAGCATATGTCGCCGCTATCTGTGGATCTCTTAGTTTATCCACTGCAAAAGGCCTCACAGTTTCTCGTTGTCCATTAAGAAACTGGGAAAGATGTCATCGCGGTGTTGACCATGTTGACCCCACAAGACAGTCATCAGAGAATTGCCGAACGAGCTGGGTCTGAATTACGCCCAAAGCAAATCGGTTTCGGCACACGTGGCGGCAGCGAAGCCGGTGTACACGCAGCACGTCATTTCGTAAATTTGGCTCACACTACAACAAAGGTGCTGGTCAGGCTTGATTTCCGAAATGCGTACAACGAAATCGAACGACATACACTACTCCAAGCAACCAAAGAAAAATGTCCAGAAATGTTACGAACAACCGACATGGCTCACTTTCGGGGAATTCAGTATGCTTTCGCAACGGGGCTGTCAACAAGGCGACCCATGCGGCCCGGCGATTTTCTGTTTGGGAATTCACGACATGGTAGAATCACTGGTTTCGGAGTTCAACATCTGGTATATGGATGACGGGTCTATTGGTGGTGACCCCGACACAGTCTTGAGCGATCTCCAAATAGTTATGCAGAAATCATCTGAATCAGGGTTGCGCCTGAATTTTACGAAATGCGAAATTAAAATTTTAAGTGCAGAAAGCGAAGGCCAGCGTTTACAAATCATGGATAAGTTCCATCAACTTGTTCCAGGAATTGTCGAGAGACAAAACGACATAGAACTTCTAGGATCGCCACTGACAATCACAGGAATACGGGTTGCAATTCGGCGAAAACTGAATAAATTGAAGACCATGGTTAATAGAATGGACAAGCTTAATGCCCACCACGCGTATTTCCTCCTGCGAAATTCCCTTTCAATCCCGCAACTGAGCTACATTCTGCGGTCAACTCCATGTTGGAAGGCGCTGGACGTGCTAGAGGAATACGACCGCACTTTAAAATCAGCAATGGCAACCATAGGCAACTGTCGTTTTTCCGGTGTATCATGGGACGAAGCTACACTTCCCGTCAAATTGGGTGGACTGGGACTAAGAAGCGCAACAAACCTCTGCTACTCCAGCTTCTTAAGCTCTATTCACTCAGTGTCGCCTCTTGTCAGCAGTATAGTTCCAACTTTTTAGCTTGCGTCAAACTTACACACAGTAGAAGCTATTACAGCATGGTCTGCGATCACAGATTCAGAAATTCTACCAGAAGCCGATCGGAAATTTCAGCATAAGTGGGACCTCGAACTATGTTCCAAGCTGCACCAACGATTATTCGAAAACTGCACAAACGATTTATCGAAGGCAAGAATGCTTGCAAATAAAGAGAAGGAATCGGGGGCATGGTTAAACGCTTTCCCATATTCCACACTTGGTACTCTTTTGGACAACCAATCGTTCAGAATCGCGATATCGCTTCGATTAGGAATTCCGGCTTGCGTCGCACACACATGCATTTACGGAGAACAGGTGGATCAAATGGGTCTCCACGGTCTGACATGCCCAAAAAGTGTAGGACGATACTCTAGACACGCAATGGTCAACGACTTAATTAAGCGTGCGCTTGTCACCAGCAAAATTCCTGCAATCCTAGAACCAACCGGCTGCAATCGGTCAGATGGGAAGAAGCCCGACAGACTCACATTGATTCCATGGCGAAACGGAAAGCCAATGGTATGGGATTACACATGCGCTGACACCCTAGCAAATTCATACACCAAAGGAAATTCAAGTAAAGCAGGCTCTGCTGCCCAGACACGTGAAAACTACAAGAAATCACTCTACAAGGGCGTAGAAGCAAATTTCCATATTATCCCAGTGTGTGTTGAGACGCTGGGAACGTTTGGTGAGGAAGCTCGTAAGCTAGTTGAGCGAATCGGCGAACTGATGCAAAATGTAACAGGAGAAAAACGTTCAATAAATTTCCTAATACAGAGAATCAGTCTGCTTTTATGTTGGTGGATGCACTGTCCTTTTTCGTTCGTTTCATCACACTACCATTCTATTGAAAAAAATTTTTGCGATTTTCAGCGATAGCGTCACCTCAAACGATATCTTTAGCTTTGGAAGAGGACTTACAACTTCATCACAATTTACCTTTAAAGAAGTTTTTTGTTGTGATAGATATTTACCTCTATTTTGAATTGTGTTCTTCAATTTTTCAGGCAAACCAAAATGCCAAGAAAACATTTAAAGCCGTTCTCATGGCTCGTTATTTCCGTGAGATCAACAGTTGTTCCTCTAATGCGTCTCTACCCGAAAGTAACCACACAAGTTAGTTCCAATTTTTTTCTTCAAGTCGCATTCGTTGTAAATTTACATTGTAATTTAGGCACCGGGACCTTAATTTGCGACATTTGCAAAAAATCCTTTCGTTTCAAGTCTGATCTCGTGAGACACATGAGAATTCACTCGGGTGAGTAGATTAATGACTAAAAGTGGGACGTCCATAAATCTCGTCAGCTCCAGAATGGAAGGGCAGGGTGTTAGACGAAAAGAAGACGTGATGGGAGGAACTGTTTTCAAAAATAGTACGATCCTATAATTACTCTAGCGAAGTCCACACATTTCGTAAGAAACATTTCGTTCATACAATCGATAACAATGATTTAGAATCGCAACCTAACGATTTTGGTGAAAAATAGCCAATAAATGAGCTTTTTCGATTGGCGACGCGAAAATCAACTCTTGAAACGAAAACTGCTTATTTTAGAGATTGTTTTAAAGCTGAAAACTTAAAAAAAAATTCCAAATAGCTGACGTCCACAGGGGCGATGGGAGTCGCAAAAGTGAGACACAAGAGGACAAGGGGGGTGAAAAATCATCGAAAAAGGCTGTGAGATTTGTGGATGTCCCCTCAGGTTTTGAACAACTAGAAAATTTTTCTTTCAGGAGAAAAACCGCATTCTTGTCCCCAATGCAAGAAATCTTTTACACGAATTTCCAGCTTAAACTTCCATCAGATGACCCACACAGGTGAGTACTTAGGATACTTTCATTGCATGATGAAAGAATACGAATAATTTTTTAGGAGAAAAGCCGCATTCTTGTCCCCAATGCAAGAAATCTTTTACACAAATTTGCAACTTAAAAACTCATCAGCTGACCCACACTGGTGAGTAGTTAGGATTCTTTCTCCGCACGAACAAAAAAAAATAAAAATAATTTTCAGGAGAAAAGCCGCATTCTTGTCTTCAATGCAAGAAATCTTTTGCACGAATTGGCGATCTAAAAAGCCATCAGATGACCCACACCGGTGAGTAGTTAGGATATTTTCACTGCATGAACGAAAGAATAAAAATAATTTATTAGGAGAAAAGCCGCATTCTTGTCCCCAATGCAAGAAATCTTTTACACAAATTTGCAACTTAAAAACGCATCAGCTCACCCACACACGTGAGTATTTAGGATACTCTACCCAATAAATAAAAGAAAAAAAAATATTTTTTAGGAGAAAAACCGTATTCGTGTCCGCAATGCAAGAAATCTTTTGGACTGATTTCCTACTTAAAAAAGCATCAACTGACCCATACAAGTAAGTAGTTAGGATACTTACCGGATCAACAAAAGAATAAAAATCTCTTTTTAATAGAGAAATCTTAAGAAATGTAAGAAATCTTTTTAGTACGTGGAGAAGCATCAGGAAACGCACAAAGTTGAGTAGATATAGCAATTTCATTTTGAAAGAATAACAAAATATGGAAAATATGTAAACTTTATGACTCAGTCAAGTAAGAATCTAAAGCTGTAGTTCTAAGTTCTCGTGCATTAAAAAAAATTACTTCACTAAAGCATGATTTGTATTTCTGTAGATGATTCCACCTGAACCGACGAGTCATTTGATTTATATATAACTGTAAATTTTTGGTAGTCAAATGTAAGTGACGAATCGCGATTGAATGTTGCTTGCGTTCAGCCAGGAAGACTTGGTCGATACTTTGCTTGAAGCGAAACAATTTTTTCCATTTTTTCTGTTGATTTTGTGTTTGCTACATGAGTTCTTTCCTATGCAAATGTGTTGAAATAATTCGCCAATATGTTTAGAGCAAATAATAATCTCAAAATGACTTAACGGTCTTATCCCGTCGATATTTTGTTCGACGAAGTCAGGATGACATGGCCGCTTTCTCATAAAAACCGTTCATTTTTGTAGCTTGTCCCGACACCCAGGGATATTCTTATGGAAACATGATGCGTCGAACATCGAGGTGCGGGTCGCCCGTCATTACAGTGGAACCCCGGCATCTAATAACCATAAAAGGGATCACAGGCCCAGATAAAATCCTAAATTGCTCCGGTAAAATCTTTAAATCCGGTATAATCTTTTGAAATCCTTAAAATCTTCTAAAAAATTTTAAAATCTTTATAAAATCTTAATGAAAACTTAATAAAATCTTGGAAATCCTTGAACGTGGCGTTCGCACGTATATAAATGGCGTGCAAACGTATAGGAGCCGCTTGCGAACTTATAGAAGTGGCTCAGGAACGCTTGCACAATTCACTATTTCGTGCATACTTTACAGCTCTTGCAAAATCGACTAAGCGTATTGTGCATATCACAACGCTTGCACAAGCGATCTAGTGAATTGTGCACACTTTAAAACGCTTTTACTATTGACCTAGCGTATTGTGTGTACTTTGAAAAGCTTGCACAACCGACCTAGTGAATTGTGCATATTTCAAAAAGCTTACTCAATCGACCTAGCGTTTTGTGCATACTTTCAAACGCTTGCACATGCGACCTAGCGAATTGTGCACACTTCAAGAGCTTGCACAGTCGACTTAGCGTTTTGTGCATCCTTTAACACGTTTGAAAATCGACATAGTCTTTTGTGTGTACATTAAAACGTTCGCATAATCAATGCACTGAATTAGGAAGCGAAGAGGAGGGCCGCCGAACAAGCACTCCGACTTTGTATTGTTTTACTTTTGTCTGCCACTTCAACTTTGCTTAAGTGTATCTGTCAGCAAACCAATGAATTTTAACAAAGAGGCTATTCGGACAACATGACAAAACTAGAGAATTTTTTCCTTTTACTAAATATCACAATATAAGTTTTTAAAAAATAAATTTGCCGCCACAAATTTGCTGATTTTAGCATTAAAGTTTGCTGATTGAAAGCAATAAAATTGTTTCCAGTAAAATAATAAATTTGGTAATAAGGGGCTGTTTATAAATGACGTCACGCTTGCTATAAAATCCACAAAGTTCATAACTCCAAACTGGTGAGACATTTTGTTTGTAGTAATCCGGCTACCCCCCAAACATACCCCCTATTTGGGAGAGTAGACAGATTCCTATAAACATAGTTTGCTGTCCTGCATGAGTTATGACCTTTTTATGGATACTCATTTTTTATAGCAAGCGTGACGTCATTTGTGAATGGCCCCTAAGGCATGATAAAATTTGCTGGTAAAAAAAATAAATTTGCGAAAGAAAAAGAATAAATTTGCCGAAAAAAACATTAAATTTGCTGGTACAGTTAAGAGATTTCTGGAATTAACACATTTATGATATTTGCTCGTTATTAAACTTACGCAGCAAACACGAAAAGTTCAGGAGAGAAGAGTTGCTGATTTGACTCCACTTACGTTTGTTTTTTCTGTTTTCATTTCGTACGTTTACGTCACTACATATACGAAAACGAGTCAAATGAGCAACACTTCTCTCCTGAACTTGTCATGCTTGCTGCGTACATAAAATAATGAAGAAAATATAAAATATGATAATTCCTAAAATCTCTTAACTGTGAAAAGAATAAATTAGCAGAAAGATGTAATAAATTGGCGGATGAAAAAAATAATTTTGCTGCTAAAAGTAGAAATTTGCTGCGAAATAAATAAATGCCGAATTTTTTTTGAAGAATTTTCGTCTGTTGTGGCTTCGCAAAAAGCAACCAAAAATGTTTATTAAAGAGTAAAATTTGTCTTTGAGTTGCATTTTTTAATTTTCGCGTATCATTCGGGATTTAAATTTCAAATTCTTCCCTCGCATCAATTCTAGAAAGCCAATTGAAGAAATTTTCAAAAATGATTATGGCCGGAGCGGTAGTGAAGGCCGTGACGCAAATTCCATTTCAAAAAAAAATAAAATAAAAAGAATTATATATGAACAAGCGAACTTTTTGACTTCCCCCTAGTGTTGAATGCCCCTCAGACTATTTATTTCAGATTCTCACGTTCCAGTCAAAATCGCCGAATCGACCATCAAAATTGGTTTAGTCGATCCCAAAATATGAATTTATTAAGATTCTCAACTTCAAAAATTTACTATGGAAAATCACAACAAAAACCTCTTAAAAGGCAGAGTGTGACGCAGTCTGTGAGTCTGCTTCCAAAATTAATGACATCGCTTGAGGTGACGCTATCGCTGATAATACGCAGAAGTTTGTTTGAATGGAATCTTGTGTTCAAAGTTTTAATTTCCTGGAAAATTACACGCTGTTTTCAAAACAAAATTACGTTATGTTAAAAAAATTGCGTCACAAATGCCAGACCCAACGACGAAATAATTTTTCTGTACTTTCAGTTTTTGCGCTGCAAAAATTTGACTTTTGTTTCTTATTGCGTAGATTGTTTATGGTAAATTTAAATTTTTCGTGTAAAAACTGAAAGTGGTGAAAAATTATTTCGCTGGTGGGTCGGTCCGGAATTTGTGACGCAATTTTTTTAACAAAACGTAATTTTGTTTTGAAAACAGCGCTGTAATTTTTCAGGAAATTAAAACTTTGAACACAAGGTTCTATTCAAACAAACATCTGCGTATTATCAGCGATAGCATCACCTCAAGCGATATCATTAATTTTGGAAGCAGACTCACGGACTGCGTCACACTCTACGTTTTAAGAGGTTTTTGTTGTGATATCAATCGTTTTGGAAGTTTTCAGTTGTTGAAAAAATTTATATTTTTTGAAAAAAAAATTTTTCTTAGAAAAAAAGTTTCTCAGAAAAAAAAATTTCTCCAAAAA
>CM055404.1:111596254-111614345 GCA_029228625.1 Pseudolycoriella hygida | reverse complement strand
TCATCGGGAAGTAAAACTCATCGGGAAGCTAAACTCATCGGGAAGTCAGTCTTATCGGGAAGTAAGACTCATCGGGAAGCTAAACTCATCGGGAAGTCAGTCTCATCGGGAAGTCAATCTCATCGGGAAGTACAACTCATCGGGAAGCTAAACTTATCGGGAAGCTAAATTTATCGGGAAGACAGTCCCACCGGGAAGTCAATCTAATCGGGAAGTAAAACTCAACGGAAAGCTGAACGTATCTAGAAACTAAACTTATCGGGAAGTCAGTCTCATCGCGAAGTTAATCTGATCAGGAAGTAAAACTCAATGGGAAGCTAACCTCATCGGGAAGTCAGTCTCATCGGTAAGTCAGTCTCATCGGAAAGTCAGTCTCATCGTGAAATCAGTCTCAACGGGAAGTAAAACTTATCGGGAAATCAGTCAATTAATACAATTCTCACTTGCAACGAGCCCTACAATCAAAAATTTTCACCTCAGGCACTTTACTCGTCCTTAAATTGATATTGAAAATCCTACTTGCAAATTAAGGAACACTATTCCGAAAAAATACTAACTTCAACAGAAAAAAATGTTTGCCACAAATTGCAGGAAGAATTTTTCCCCGTTTCTTAAGCATTTCAACTGCTGCACCTGCTGCTGAAACAGCAAAGTAAAATTTTTGGCTGGAAGTGCTCTTGACACTGACGTAGAGACCCTACAAAATGTCTCAAACTAACTTTAACAGAACAAAATGTTCCCCACAAACTGCTAGAAAAATTTCTGCCCATTTCCTAAGCATATCAACGCTGCTGAAACAACAAAGTAAACTTTTCGGCTGGAAGTGCTCTTCACACTGTCGCACAGACCCTACGAACTGTGTCAAACTAACTTTAACAGAAAAAAAAATGCTTCCCACGAACTGCTAAAACAATTTTTGCCCATTTCCTAAGCATTTCAACGCTGCTCCGAAAAAAAATGATCCTAGCCCTAGGCATGTTTACTTGCATCTCTGCAGAAGAGATCCCCGATAGCCTGTTATCCCGCATTCTCTGCATGTGCTCGAGCCAAGGGGCACTTAGAACATTTCATTATGTTCGATTAGATTAGTCTAAGTTTATGGATCGCTGTGATAGAGGACACCTGTAAAATTATCAGTGGATCTATAGTATACAGAGGATCTTTCAGTCGTTGACCAAAAGTAAAGTAATTTGTGTTCTCAACTCGACTCAACCTTCGCTTTGATTTATAGTTAGTTATAGCACACGATTTCCAATAGTTCGCATACGATTTCCATAGTTCGCACTCGATTTCCATAGTTCGCACACAGTTTCCATTCTTCAAACATAGTTTGCACACGAGTTCCGTAGGTTGCACACAATTTCCATAGTTCGCACACGATTTCCATAGTTGGCACACGATTTCCATAGTTCGCACACGATTTTCATCGTTCGGACACGATTTTCATTGTTCACACAGGAATTAAATAGTTTTCACATTGTTCACACACGATTTTCATACTCCCAACATAGTTCGCACACGAATTCTATAGTTCGCACACGATTTCCATTGTTCGCACACTTACTTAGTTCGCAACACTATTTCCACACTTAGCACAAAGTTTCATAGTTCGCACTAGGGATGAGCGGGACGACCATTTTTCGAAACCCGACCCGGACCGAACCCGACCCGATAAAATTTTTCGAAACCCGAAACCCGAAACCCGTACTGTTTCTAAACCCGACCCGGACCAAACCCGACCCGATTAAAACTTTCGAAACCCGAAACCCAAACTGTTTCAAAACCCGACCCGGACCGAACCTGACGCGATAAAATTTTTCGAAACCCGAAACCCGAACTGTTTCAAAACCCGACCCGGACCGAACCAGACACTCAAGTTTTTCGAAACTCACAACCCAAATTACATCGAAACAAAAATTATTTCAAGGCCCTACGTCTGCATTCTTTACGGACCTTAGACTAAAACAAAATTCGTGTAATGTAAGATGATAAAATTTAGACAAGGGAGCGTCCATAAATGACGTCTGCATTTAGGGGGTGGGAGGGGGGTCATGAGGGGGGTTTCTCTAGCACACCATAGTTATCCCATTCCATTTTCGAACAAAAATTTTATTCGTCATTTCATTTCGAGAACTACAAAAATTGTAATTTCTCGATATTCAAACATGAAAACAACAACCAACGATATTGGCGATGAAATCCCACTTTGGCTTTCGCATTATGACCTTTTTCTTTTCGCATCAATTTTGTGTTGACTTTGCGCACTATGCACGAACGCATAACTTGACTTTTTTTATTTTCGGTTCTCGAACGGAGTTTGAAAATTACAGTTTTCGCGTTCCAGCAATAGAAAAAAAGAAATTTAAACTTTTACAAGTAACGCAAGATCGCAAATGAGTGAACTTTTTGGATATTTTTTAGGATTTCGCCCCTTTGCATGTAAAGTTTTATATGCATCTGTTTTGGACGACGGTTTTTAGGCATTTTCGTTTGTAGACCTCACTTCTTTCGGTCTACAACTCGCAAAATTGCCTAAAGTAAATCTTGGAAAACAGATTCACAAATAACTTTTTTTTTAAAAAAATCAAAGAATCTTCAAAAATATCGGAAATAGAATATTAAAAAATGACGTCAGTTTTCGGGGGGAGGGGGGGGGGGGTGTATGGAAAATAGACAGGGGGGTAGGGGGTGTCTAAAAAAGCCGAAAAAATGCAGACGTCATTTATGGACGCTCCCCAAGTTTTGTAAAATATAAAAAGTCAATAAAGGATCGGGACCCGAATACAACAACCCGACCAGATAATATTTTTCGAAACCCGAAACCCATGAACCCGAAAAAAACAATTCGGGTTCGGGTCGGGTTTTTCGAAGTTTCGGGCAACCCCAGGGACTAAAATAAGGGTCATCGCAGGTGGGAAAATTCCCACCTGCGCCCCCCCCAAATCCCACCTGCGAATATAAATTTTCCCACGACAAAACATTAAAAAATTGAGTATGTAAAATGACAGAACGTACGCAAGTATAGTGATATCGCAAAAGTACTGTCACTTTATACACACCTTTTATACCAAATTGAAATACATTAAACTCATTCATTTAACATTATACAAGAGTAAAGTCTAACCATTTTTGTTGAAGAAAACGTGTGTAAATGCAAATGTCTCAAAAATGAATTCTTTTAAGAAAAGTGGCTCGCAACGAAGAAAGGATCGTAAAGAAAACCTTCGGAGTGAAGTAGCCCAAGTGAAAGGACAATTGAAAATTTCCCATTTGTTTACGAAGCCTCCGCTTAGTTTACAACAGCAGACTACAAAAGATACCGACCGTTTAGATACTGGTTCAACTGCTGTCAAAGGTAATCTATTTTTTTAAACAGAACAAAGCTGAGACACCAATCTAAAAACAAAAAAATTTCACCCAAAAAAATAAATCACTCCCTTTTGTTGCTATCCAGACCATCAAGGTATACAAAACATCGACGCACAGTATAATGTTATACGATCAAAAGTGGCACAAAAAGCAAGAGATTCCATTTCTCAGCGCTTAGATATTGAGACGGAGAAGTCAATTGATCTGATGAAAAATATTCTAGGTGCAATAACATGTGAGGCACTCATTTCCAGTTCGGTTGACGCTATGAAGCAATTTATAAGAAGCGATGAACAGGACAAAATAACAACGCTTGTTAACGACATTTGCAATCAATGGCCAGTCTTGAAAGAAGTACCAACGTTGAACACATCTGACTTTGGTTGTAAATATAGTCTTCGGGTGAGACAAATGTTTGTTAAATCTACCGGACTTTTCCAATGGTTGCTCGGAGTCTTTGCTGTTTCTTGTCCTCATAGCATGGGCACTGAACGTGTCGTGAGTCATTTTAATCTAATTAAACCGACATCTCGACAAAACGCGGACTTGAAAACTGTAACACATCGATTGACCATTTCTCTAAATTGTGCTGGCACTGCATCTTATGATCCACGCAACGCTGTTGCAGCGTTCCTTCAAAAAAAAGATCGAAGATTTCGTCCGGCCGACGTTGATTTGTACAAGTCTCACGACTTTTCAAAGAAATTTTTTCGAGTCAAAACAACGATTTAAATATTAAATTCTAAAAACGAAAAAAAGTTGTTACACGGAGCTTCGACATTTCTTGGCGCCCCAGAACTAGAGATTTCGGCGCCCCATCGTCGAATTTCCCACCCTGGGCAACCCGCTCATCTCTAGTTCGCACATTTGTTTATTGCAAACATTAATTTATTTCAATGTGTGCGAAATTCTACCCCTGGAGTGAATTTCGCACAAACACAGACGCGTCCAAAATTCCACTCCTTCGTTTGTTTTTATTTACTGGAGTTATTATCAATATAAAATTTTTACGATTTTCTTACATGACCCTTCAAAGTTACTTCCAGAACCTGAATGACATGATAAAAGTCAGCTGTCTTTCGCTTCATAATTCACAAAAAGGACCAAGAAATCGAATGAGCCACCTGGCTTCGATATCTGGAACCGCTTGTATTTTAATTACCTGAACTTTTCGCGAATTGCCTCAATGCTTTTAGTGTCCAAAATATTTTCTATTTTCGGTTTCTAACGTTTCTGTTGCGCGCTCTAATTCAAATATGATTCGTGCCATTTTTCTCAATGTCGGCGACTTTTCATATCCAATTTGATATGACCACACACACCGAAATAACAACTGTCATTCTCGCGTCGGATTTTTTTAATTTTAGCCTCCGTATCTTTCACATACAGCAATTCAGCACACTAGAAATGTAAACAAATTTAATGCTTTGGTTTTTGATGTTGTTTGAAAATAATGTTTCTACATAAATTTAATGTGTTTTCGTGTACAAATTATTGAAAAAGTTATTATTAAGTTGAATTAATGCTAGACTAACAGTGACAATTAAATCCTAAATTGTTTGATTCAAATTGGATTGAAAAGTTATTTGTTTTTTGAGTACATTGTTTTTGTGTTGATTGCTCGTGTAATTCTGCAATTTATTGTTGTATTGGGATAGTATCGTGCGGATAGGGCCGTCAAATTTTAGTATCAAAAAAGTGTTTCTTAAAATCACTTTAGAAACACTTTTTTGGTATACAACTTGCCAATCTCGGGTTCCAAACGTTTATTTAGGTCTCCAGAAGTTACAGTATTGTTTCAACTCCAAAAGAGCCCGTCAAAGAGGTTTCATACTGTCCATGTCCAGACTCATGGGCCATTGACTTATTGAAAAATGTTCTTCTATGAAAGTTTAGGCATAGATAGTTCTTCAAAATAACACACAAACAGTTTGCCTCGGTAGCATAAATTTCAAAAAGTTTGAACGAGGATTGATTTTTTCGAGTACGTGAGTGAAATTTCATGAATTTCATGAGTTGCCCTAAGTGCTACGTGGCGTTTTACGACATGTTTTAACTATTTCAGGACAAGTTAGTATCATACAAATAGAAAATTTTCAAATATTGCAGTTATTTTACAGTGAAACATTAAGTTGGTAGCAGAAATAAGAGCCATAGAAGGTTGCCATGCCATCAAAGATAGTAACACCACTGATAAGATCGTCTTCTTCTGCTCGAGATAGTGAAGTGGCTTTGAAAGCTCTCTCATCAGTTGAAATAAAATTAGCACCAACTTTAGAATGTTGGAATTTACTAAACAACCTTGCTTCTGACAACCGCATAGACTTATTCTGGGTACCAGCTCACTCAAACATAGAGGGTAATGAAACAGCAGATGAATTAACGAAAAAGGGAGCCTTGACCAAATTCATAGGTCCAGAGCCAGTAATGGGAACACCATATTCCAATATAAGACGTAAAATAACAACTGTAAGGTCCAAACGGTTTGCTTCGCACTGGCATAGTATCACAAGTTGTCGCCAGGCAAAAAATTGCATTAGAATTGACAAGAAAACGTCGAAATTCCTGTTAAACGTAAGTAGAACTAAACTGAAAAAGTATGTTGGCACATTAACAGGACACTTTGGTTTCAATAAACACTTGTCGACAATAGGTAATCGATCGGATCCAAGCTGTGACCTATGTGGGGAAGACATGGAAACAGCTGAACATTTTTTTTGCTACTGTCCTGCTTTCATTACAGCAAGAAGAAAGCATTTAGGCAGTTACACCATTAGGTATAGTCTAATTAGATCTTCGCAACCAAAAGACTTCCTGAACTACATCGTTAGTGCAGGAAGGTTCGATACAACAGCAAACGTCTAAACAATAATATAGTAAGCACAATGGGCCCAACGGTGGCCTCCGTGCGCGTTCTATCATAGAATAAAACTACTAATTTTAATAAAAAAAAAAGTTAGTGATGCCTAACATGTAAAAATGACGTTCTACTCGAACATTACATGCATTTTCAATTTTCACGGATATATCAAAAATTTCAAAGGAAACATCTACTTTGTATATTTTTGTTTCTATCGAGTGATAATTGAGAAAAAACAAGAAATCATAGTCTTCATATGAGTTTGAGTACAACGTCATCCTTACATGTTAGGCATCACCTCAAACTAATATTTTCTTGTACACTGCTGCACAATTTGGCAATTTCATATTTTTATGATACTAATCTGTCCTGAAATAGTCAAAATATGACGAAACACGCCAAAGAGCGCTAAGGGCAGCTCATGAAAGTTCACGAAATTTCATTCATGTACTCGAAAAATCAATCTTAGTTCAAACTTACCGAAACAAATGGTGCCGAGGTAAACTGTTTTTTCGTTACATCGAATACGAAACTTGTATATTTCTCTTCCCAAATGAGACGCGAAAATTAAAAAATGCAACTCTCAGAATGCTATGGGAAGCGAAAATATTTTCGGCCCTCTAAACAGAGGTGCGAAAGTAAACAGAGGGGCGAAAGTACTTTCGGTCCTCTAAACAGAGGTGCGAAGGTAACTGACACAACAAAAAAACTTCGACACTTCATTGAGTTTACTTCGATCAAAGTGTAACAAATCTGTGCGCCAGTGCTATCGAGATTTTTTATGCGGAATTAAACATGATATTGTTGACGAAGGAAGTATTATTTTTTTGAAATTAGTTTTGTCTTTCTAGTTTTGTAAGAAAAAACTGTGGGCTGCAAATTTCGCACACGGTTGAAATTTTTCACTTTCGTCCCTTGTGATCCAAATAACTATTGTGTTATTTTGAAGTACTATCTATGCTTAAACTATCGTAGAAGAACATTTTTCTATAGAAGCCATAACTTTTTCGGCATTGGTCCATGAGCCTGGACAGTATGAAACCGCTTTGACGGGCACCTTTGGAGTTGAAACAGCACTGTAACTTCCGGAGACCTAAATAAGCGTTTTCTTTGGATGATTTTGAGCCGGTTTCATCCAACTTGCTATAATATGACTCTCAATATTTCACGCATTTCATGCAAATTTCGGTAAACGACCTTTTTCACGATTTTCGCTTTTTTTAAAGGTTTTTGGAAAAATTGCACTTTGGTGCTTTTGACAAGAGGGGGAAAGAAGTGGGGGGGGGAGTTAGATAGTTATTTTGATGACCCAATTCTTGGGGCAGAAAGACGTAGTCGGGCATACTCCTTCGATACCACCCTTAAAAAAGTTACCTTTCTTGATGGGAAATCAAAACATTAAATGTTAAGTATGGAGTGAAGGGTAAAATTGCACTTTGGTGCTTTTGACAAGAGGAGGGAAGGACGGGTGGGGAATTGTGGTCCTTTTCAGGACCAATGGGATGCACGTAAACAGTCTCCTCGTATCCTGGGTGAGTATATACTTAGCGAATGTTTACACAAGTAAAGCGCTGAAATTTCCAGTATTACGCGCTTTACATATCAAAAAACTTTCAAAATACATAACACACCAGCGCCACCTACAATGTACTTACCTGTTGTCTGGCATTCGTCCCCTACAATTTCCATCCAACAACTCCCATCACCCTACCATCCTTTTTGGTGTAAATACGTTAAATACAATTCTCCATATAAAAACTTTTAACTCCTTCCCCCTCCCCTACTGATCCGACCGTCCCCTATTCATTGTATATTTGTGATGTGGGGATGGTCCCCCACAATTCCCCCCCCCCAAAGCCCTTTCTTGTCAAAAGCACTAAAGTGCAATTTTACCAGGTTTTTGTCATTGAGTACCGGAAGATGCGGTAATTTGTGAAAAAAGGCATTTATATCACTCGTGCATATAATTAGCCATTTATATACCTTATACCCCTAAATGACCATATTATATAGAGATGAGCGGGTTGCCCGAAACTTCGAAAAATCCGACCAGAACCCGAACCCGAATTGTTTTCTTCAGGTTCATGGGTTTCGGGTTTCGAAAATTTTAATCGGGTCGGGTTCGGTCCGGGCCGGGTTTGGAAACAGTTCGGGTTTCGGGTTTCGAAAAATTTTATCGGGTCGGGTTCGGTCCGGGTCGGGTTGTTGTATTATTTTATTCGGGTCCCGATACTTTATTGACTTTTTATATTTTACAAAACTCGTCTAAATTTTATCATCTTACATTACACGAATTTTGTTTTAGTCTAAGATCCGTGAAGAATGCAGACGTCGGGCCTTGAAATAATTTTTGTTTCGAAGTAATTTGAGTTGTGAGTTTCGAAAAAGTTGAGTTTCTGGTTCGGTCCGGGTCGGGTTTTAAAACAGTTCGGGTTTCGGGTTTGGAAAAATTTTATCGGGTCGGGTACGGTCCGGATCGGGTTTCGAAAAATGGTCGACCCGCTCATCTCTAATATTATAGTCGAGTTTCATACAAACTGGGAGGTATGTAATAGGCATTTTATGGTCGACTCAACTATAATTTTCATTATAATCCGACTATAATTTTTGATTCGACTATAATTTTTCAACGTCAAATCTCAAAGGAAACCAAAAAAAGCCAAGAGTCAAATGGCGAATTATATGCACAAATGGTATAAATAGCTTGATTATAGTCTCGGTACGTGAATATTCCTCGGGCATAGCCCCTCGGACATTCACTTCACCTCGACTATAATCGCGCCATTATATTTCTTGGTTAATAATATACCATTTCAAATTGAACACATAATTTTGTAGTAAATAACGATTGCTTCGAATTCACTAATCGTTGAAACATGACTTAATTTTCTCAATTTTTTTCTACTTTCTTTCTCCATTTAGTCATATGTACGACATATAAGAAATACTACGTTTTTTCAAGGAGTTCCTGAGCTTGGATATGCGAACCTAAGGACTTCGAATTGGAACATATTTTAGGTAAGAATCAATAGCGAAAATCGGTGAACTTTTTTACGCTCTTTCGAGGTTCGCAAGCTGAAAAATTGAAATATTTCCAGCCGTCTTTGAAAACGTATTAGTTCGTAAAAATTTGCGACTTGCGAACTTCGAAAGATCATAAAAAGGTTCACCGAGATTCGTTATGAACCTTGACGAAAAGTTGTTTCAAGTGGTTAAGGTCATTCACCGAACCTTGCGAACCAAGCGAAAACTGCGTAAAATTACGAGGTTCGGTGAACAAACCTAGGCACTTGAAACAATTTTTCGATAATGTTCATAGCAAACTTCGGTGAACGTTTTCATTCTCTTTCGAGGTTCGCAAGTCACGAGATCAACATTTTTACAATCTTCTCTAAAATTGAAGGTGCGTTTTTGTGACCAAAACGAATCTGCAATGTAATCTTGTGACGTCAGTGCACCTTCACTTTTAGGTAAAACTGTAAATATTTCAAACTCGCAACTTGTGAACCTCTTACTTTTACTTTTTCGGCGCTACAGCCACTTGTGGGCCTTTGCCTGCTGGGGAATTCCGATCCAACGTTGCCTGTCGTGCGCCGCGTATTGCCAGTTTTTTATTTCGAGCGTGCGAAGATCTTGTTCGACGCCATCAATCCATCGAAGTTTTGGACGACCAACTCCTCTTCGCCCTTCTGGATCGTTGCGGAATAATTTTGAGGGGGAACTGTTTTTGTCCATGCGTGGTAAATGCCCGGCCCACTTTAGCCTTTGGACTTTCACCACTGCCACTATATCCGACTCGCCAAAATCACGTTCCAATTCAAAGTTATATTGCCGTCGCCACCTCTCCCCCTCGCGGATCGCTCCAAATATAGTGCGAAGTATCTGTTCATCACTTTTTTTCATCGCCCAAGATTCGCATCCGTAGATCAATACTGGACGAATAAGTGTTTTGTGAATATGGCACTTCGTTTTCTTCGATATTAAATTTCAGCATAACTCTTTGATTAGACCAAAATAGCATCTGCTTGCCGCCATGATACGTCTGTGAATTTCAGGTGTATTATCACCATCTGGCCGTATCAGCGCTCCAAGATAAATGAACTCATCCACTATCTCGAGGCTGGACTCTCCAATGCATATTATGTCTCCTTGTTGACTAGCTATTGGATTCGGCTCGGTTTACATGTACTTGATTTTAGACTCGTTTATCATCTAACCCATCCTCTCAGCTTGGATTTTCAGATTTGTGAAAGTGTCAACTGCTGCTGCTTGTGTACGACTGGCGACGTCCAAGTCGTCTGCAAAGCCCAGAACTTGAACTGTTCCATTCACCAGCGTTTTGTTGGTTTGGATACCAGCACGTCTCATTGCGATTTCCAAAACCAAGTTAAAGAGTAAGCAAGATAGAGCGTCTCCCTGCTTCAGTCCTTCTCTAACAGCAAACACATCTGACATGTAGTTTCGCACCTTGACACATCTGGTGCCATCCAATACTTTGTTTCAAAGGCCAGCTCCTTCATCGCCTCATACAATTCCATACGCTTGGTCCTGTCGTAAGCTTGTTTGAAAGCTATGAAAAGATGGTACGTCCGGACTTGAAATTCTCAGCCCTTTTGCAGAATCAGACGAAGGGTGAATATTTGGTCAGTTGTTGAGCGATCTCGTCTGAATCCGCCTTGATAGTTCACAATGACATTCTCAGCCCGTGGATTTAGTCTTTCGAATAGCACTCGAGCAAAAACTTTGTAAGCCGTTTTCAGCAAAGCAATTTTTCGCATTCGGTTTTATCGCCTTTTTTGTGTAGAGGTAAAATGGCACCCTCTAACCACTCGCCAGGCAAGTTTTCTGTGTTCCATATTCGTTTTACTAAATCATACATCACTTTTGACAATTCCTCACCGCCCATCTTCAGCAGTTCCGATGGAATATTATCCAGACCGGACGCTTTGTTGTTCTTGATTGAGGTAATTGCTGCTGAGACTTCCTCCATTGTTAGCGCTGATACGACCGTCATCGTCAAGAAATGAAACATCGCTATCATCAGTCACATCATCCTAGTTGTGAAATGCATCAATATATATCAAATATCAAAATATATTGAATCTCTCCAAGAAATCCGTTTACTGTTTCGCATATGATTATTCGGGGGTTGAATCCTTTCCTTTGATTGTTTATACGTTTGTAGAACTTTCGTGACTCATTTGCGCTACACAATCTCTCTAGCTGAAGTAGCGTCCTATCTTCGAGCTCTCTCTTCTTCCGCCGGTGCAAACGTTATTCCTCCTTCTTAATCGCGCAGCGCTTTTACATTCTGTAACATCAGCACACTCTGCATCAAATTAGGTATGGAAGTCATTAGGGCTCTGATATCCTAAGATGTTGGTCGCTTTTTGTTTGATTACTTCACTCACCGATTGCCAGTCGATAGGAGTATCATCTGGTTGAGCTTGTTTAAGTTGTTGAAGCTTTGTGCTAATGTTTTCAGCATATGTCGCTGCTATCTTTGGATCTTAGTTTGTCGACTGCAAAACGCCTCACAGTTTCTCGTTGGCCACTATGAAACCGGGCAAGATGCGATCGCAGTGTTGACACCACAAGATAGTGATCAGAGTCGACATTTGCTCTCCAACAAGTTTTGACGTCAATTACATCAGTGAGGTGTCTTCCGCTAATCGATTTGATTAGGTGACAAGTTGTCATTGGGGTGCTTCCAGGTAGCTAGATGTCTGCTTGTTTGTTGGTGGAAGGTACTTTTCACTACAAGGTTTCTTTCGTCCGCGAAATAAATCATGAACTGCCCGTTTTCATTCGTTTTATTCGTATCTTCCAATTGTTGGTCTGAACAGTTCCTCTTTACCCACTTTGGCGTTGAAATCTCCCAAAACAATTTTGATGTCGTGTGCCGGTAGTTCATCGTAGATATTTGCGAGCAATTCATAATATTGGTCCTTGACTATGTCTGGCAATTCATTATGTGAAGCGTGTACATTAACTAGGGAGTAGTTCTTAAAACGGCCTTTAAGTCGTAGCACGCATAATCGCTCGTTGGCCTTTCGGAAGTTTAGAACCAGGTGTTCAAATTTTCTAGCTACCAGGAAGGCAGTACCAAGTACATGGTCTCGACTTTCGCTGCTATGAAAGATGATGTAGCTATTATAGCGGGAAATTTGTGAGTCTTTATTATATCCGCTCTCTTGAATAGCTGCAAAGTCGTCTTTGGCCTTTTTCAGTTCATTTGTCAGTTTTGTTAATCCTCCTATTCTCTGAGTCTGACATCTCACATTCTATGTTCCTATTCTCATATCCTTTATCCGTTTCCGAGTCGTTGCCGAAGGCCTCCCAGCATCCGAATGAGACTGCATATCATGGGCGCGCGGTAGCATTGCGCCCGTGACGCAAGTCCCCATACGATCAAAAAAATCAGAAATTTTTTTTCGAAGACTGCGGAATCATATATACAGCTAAGTTTTGACTTTTTTCCTTTACGTTGGTGGATCCGGCATTCGTGACGCATTTTTTTAATCAAATGTGAAAATATTTTGAAAGTTTTTTTGCGTTTCGAAGCGTTCAGCGTCACACAAATCGATATCAGTTTTTTTGTAAGAAGGGACAACGACTTGCGTCACATTTCCTTTTTAAAAGGGTTTTTGTTGTGATTGTCTCTTTCTTCTCCTGCTTTCGTTGCAATAGGTTTTCTAGCTGTCATGTGCCCCAGAGCCAGGTTGCAAGCCTCGACTCCAACCCCCTATTCATCGGAGGACCAATTTTGTTTTTTTTGGTGATGGTAGCCCAACTGACTGTGCATGCTGCCGTTGCCTCTTGCCTATGAGATCATCCGCCACCATACTAAGTCCTCACCCCATCTTGATAGCGCCTAGCTGCTTTCGGCCCTATGCGTGACGTTAATGTACTACCCGAAGACAGCCCCCGTCATCCTTATGCTTAGTGACCCACACTACTACACCAGGGTTGGTTACCTGATCATGCGGATTGCTCACCTTAACAGTTGTCACCACGGTTAGGGGCTCCAGGTAAAAAATCCCCGGACAAAAAAAACCGGACAAAATAACCCGTTATATATAGGGGTTATATATATAGGGGTTATTTTGTCCTGTTTCAAGAAGTAATGAAATGTTGTTTTTATGATGTAGGGGGCTCTGCCCCCTAAGCCCCCGCGCCTGCGGCGAGCTACAATATTCCCTGCAGGCGGTCTTACAAGCATGGGGCTCTTCACCAAATCCCAATAGACCCCGCAAGGGGGGTCCCATAAAGTTCAGGCCTGCGGCACGGAACCTTTCTTGTTATAATCCGGGTTTTTGGTCATCTGGATATTTGTCCGGGGGTTATTTTGTCCGTTTTTTTTTTGTCCAAGAGTTTTTTTGTCCGGGGTTTTTTTGTCCGGGGTTTTTTTGTCCAGGGGTCGTTTTGGCCGGCTGCCCGGGTAGGATAGGATGTAGGAGTTGGTGGACAGAGGCTAAGGAACATAAGGAGTACTATATTACGCATAGCACACTATTTGACACCCACCTGAAGAGCACAAAAAGGTTCGCCAAGGTTCGCTCACTCATTGAACTTTGCGAACCTAGCAAAAAATGCGTAATATTTCTATGTAATATGTCGGTCAAATATATCTTAGAATTTTCGTCTGAGTTAACTTAGCAATTTTGTGAGCGATTTGTTTCTCAATTCACTGTAACCACATAATCTGGGCTTCGATGAAGATGGAAAATGGGAAATGAAAGATACACTCACGGAAATATATTTTTGCATTAATAGAATTTTGTACTTCTGCGCAGGTTTTTAACACTGTAAAAACCTGCGCAGAAATACAAAATTCTATTTGATGCAAAAATATATTTCCGTAAGTGTAAGAAGTTAAAATTTTAAGTACACTGTTTAAACATTACTTGAGAAATATAAATCATGTTTCAACAGTTGCGTCAATTTAACGCAATTTGTTACATTTCCACGAACTAAATTTTGTCTTTAATTTAAAAATGTCTGTTTTTCACAAATTCCCGCCTAAACTCACTCGGATTCGGTAGCACCCATACACAATATTCATCAGCTTTGAAAAAGTTTGTTTTCCCATATAATTTTGAACACCCCTAACCAGACTGGAGAGCCTTTGGCGGCTGAAAAACGGCAGCTGGCGGCTAAATGTGTTGCCGCCGACCGACGCCGAGTTATATTGACGGCTGAACAACGGCGACGGATGCTAGTCGCCGCCGAGGATTTCAATCGGCTGACATGGCGGCTGGAGTATTTTCGTTTTAATATAATGAAATAAATCTGCGACTTTATCTTCTAAATAAATACATTTTCAAGACCTTCATTGGTTACAAAAATATTTATTTATAAATGTTACGAATTATGTAAATAATGAGGCTCATGAAAATTCATCATTCATTGATGATTTCGATGCTCTTTTTTTGCTTCAAACACCAAAAATTTTATTCCTTAAAATGTTCAACCGAAATTCTCACTCTTCTATAATTATAGCCTACATTTTTGCGTTACACAAATGAAATACTAGTGAAGATTTTGAACATTCTGAGAAAAACATTGAGTTTACAGAAACATTCGATCAATTCAATAAACTGCTCGTTTTTCTCAGTTTAATGTTTAAAATAATCTTTGTAATAGTTGTCCCACTTTTTCCACAAAAAGATGTTCTATCGAAAAATAAATGGAAAATGTTTCTGTAACGCCAAAATCAAAGTTTCAATTTGCTTTTAAGTTGAACGAGTTTTATTCAACTTTTGTTCAAGAACATTTAACGATTTATAAATTCTTTTGATGTTTAAAAAATTGTTTATACAATCAGCAAAATTTAATTTCACTAGCTGTCGAACTTCAGCTGTTTTGCCCGTATGAAATACATTGGAATAACAGCTGATATTTGACAGCAAGTAAAATTAAATTTTGCTCGTTGTACATGAGACTTACAAAGTCTTCCGCGATTTTTAGAATCCACACCTTCAGTGCTGAAATCGGCTTGCATCAAAATTTGAGTTTTTTGGTTCTTTGCTGAACTGTCAGGCAGTGAATTCGCCAATTTTATGTCAAGAAAAATTATGAAATGGGATATGTGAACATCTTAGTCATTTTTATCGCTTTAACTCGCTGTAGATACGTTTATCTCACAGCACGACATATGCCATTCGATAGTGTCCCGTTTAAAAAACATAAGGGGTGTCCAAAAAATTAAAGTTGCAAAAACTTTGGGGCACCAACCGGAATATTACGCTACGTGTATCATTGCAGAGTTATGAAAAAATGCACGATATTGGTCGAAGATGAAGAGTTATGTTAGGGCAAGTTTAGTTTAAACCCTTCAGAATATTCCAGAGAAAAAGGTTTTTTAGTTGGTTGGAGTATCCATGGTATGTCTGTGCCAGGAATGCCCGTCAAAGAGGACATGTCAAGCTGAACTTCTGCACTCTAAGCCGTGGCGAATATTATAGATCAGGAAAAAAGTTCTTCTATGGAATATTAGGCACAGACACTACTTTGAAACAACGCAAAAACCTTTAGTGAACTTAAGCCTAAATCAGACAAACTCGACCAAAACTCGTTTTATTTACATGATATTCACTTTACAGATGGTTTTTTCGTTAAAAAACTGCGAATTTGCGCGAAAACTGCGCCACATTATTTTGAACGGCTTAGCCTATTTAGCCGCCGGCCGCCGTCGATAATTTTTCAGCTCTCCAGTCTGCCCCTAACCAACAGTAACGGTCATAACAATCCGTTATATTCTTTCAGTCGAGCTGGGCCTCTTTTTCAACATTCAGTTTTTATTGCGAATTTCACGAATATTTGAATATTGCGGAGTTTAGGGATTTATTTGAAATGTAATTGTTTAGACAATCAAGTGAAGGAGTGGGGCACTTAGGGTTGCAAATTATTAATGCTACAAAGTGTCAGAACAATTGAATGGGATGCATGGTCTGCTGGCGTGAATTTTTTCTTAAAACAGAGACGACAAACTAGTTTTCGTGTTTAAATTTTTACTTTCAATAATTTCTAACATTCGAAACTCACCCACAACTATTTGTTTTTCGTTGCAGAGAAAGTGCAATAGTTCGATTCGTGGATCATTCGGGGACTCGTATATTTTACAGACGCGAAAACTAAACGAAACTTTGGCCAGTCAACTGCAGATTAAAATATAAAATGATTTTGAAGCCTAAAAGCATTTTCAATTTTGTAATTAGTTTGGTGTTGGTTGTGGTGTGAAATTAGTTGTCACAGAAGCATTTTCCTTTGAGCTTGAAGTATACCACTTAAACGTAATCATAACTCCTTTCCTTTACAGAGTTCAACATTAGACCACAAATCGTTAAAAATCGAAAAGGTGGTATAAGTATTAAGTACAATGGTTTTTCATACGTGCAACATCACAGATCTGGACTCTACGACCGTGTGCATTGGAGATGTTGCCACTTTCATCATAATTGCAGAGGCAGAGCGATTACAACGCAAGTTAACGGTGAAATTATGATGAAAATTACTAACAATCAACATAATTGTCGTGATATTTTCACGACGAAATAAAATCTATTTAGAGATGAAATAAAATCTCTTTGACTTGGAAGAAAAATTACTTCATCATTAGATCTGGCTCCTAATGCAACGTAACATTACTTTGACAGAATTCCATAGATTTAAATCGGAGCAAAAAATACGCTCTACTTCACTACTTCACAACTTAAAGACGTAAGCCCCGTATACTGCGTACTGGTATAAAAAACAAAATGCCAATTTCCTTTCGTTTTTTCGTTCCGTTCTGTCTTGATTTTTTGCGTACCTAGATTCAGACTCAGACTGCGCAATCCAACCAGGCAAAGCATTTTTTAAGAATTATCCCCTCCCAGGTTTGACCCTGTGTGACATAAGTACTGAATACTGAGCTCTCCAAGACCGTTATGTATCGAAACCAGCGCGCTCATAGTTTCTATGGTTCTATTATTAGCTCGTTCCGATACACCACAGTCAGCGCTGGACCGCTACTTGTGGACGCTGTACACTTATATATCATGCTCAGAGCGGTAGCGGAGATTGTGACGCAGTCCCCACACCCCCAAAAAAACGTCCACAAACCCAAAAAACTCCAAACAAAAACCTTTGGGACAACTCACGATGTATAGGCAAATTTTTGAGTTTTTTCCCTTCGCCCCCTCCCCCTCCAAAATATTAAAAAAACTACGTCACAGTAGCTTTCAAACAAGCCCTCACTCATCCAAATCGGTTGGAAACGAGCCGAGATATCGCCTATCAAAGATGACCAATTTCTATATAAAAATGGTAAAATTATCTTTGAAAATAATCACAATTTCACTCCTGTGTTGTGTGTCAACGATCTGTCTATGTCTCCATGTCTCTTTATCTCTATGTCTCTATGGATGTATGTATCTATCTACTTTTTTTTTCTTGAGAACCGTCCGAGCGATTTCCTTAAGATTTTCAGAGAACGTCAGTCTCGGCCCCAAATGAAAAATTTCTTTCAATCAGAATCGCGGCAACGGCTTCATATAATAGATGCAACGACAACGAAGAATCTCCGCTACATCTCACCAGGAGATGACAACAAATCCTCGAGAACAACTATACATCAGAAAGCGAGTTAAAACATATGCAAGGGACCCGTACGTATCCGAATAGATGTGGCAAACAGAATAGATGTTACAAAAGAGCTCGAACGTATCTATGTAAATATTCCCTCAACTCCAATCTGACAGGAAGTTGTGGAGATATATTTAATTTTGTCAATAAAATTCTTGAGAAATATGGGCGTAGAAAAACAACTATTCCGATCCATGAAGTAAAACTTTGAGTGGAATTTCTTCAAAACACCCA
>CM055404.1:111584164-111595754 GCA_029228625.1 Pseudolycoriella hygida | reverse complement strand
AGATAGCTTGCAATTTAAATGGGGAGGAGCTGGAGCAGGTTTCTGAATTCAAGTACTTAGGAACCATTTTTTCAGAGGATGGCAAGTTGGTTAGGGAATTTGAGGAAAGGAGGAAAATTTGAAACGCGGTGGCCGGTCAGTTGAGGTCGCACGTGTTCAACAAGAAGGAATTAAGTAGCGAAACGAAGTTAGCTATTCACAGGTCAATATTCCGGCCGACGATTCTGTATGGTAGTGAGAGTTGGGTGGATTGCGGATATCTAGTACATGGCCTGGAGGTTTCTGATATGAGGGTTCTTAGGAATATAGCGAAAGTTAATAGGAGGGAGCAGTGGGATAATCATATCAGGAACGACGACATTAGGGAAAACTTAGGGATTGCGTCAGTGGAAGAGGAAGCAAGGGCCAGTCGTCTACGTTGGTTTGGGCACGTTCAAAGGATGGGTAATAACAGGTTACCGAAAAGGATCTTGGGTGCACAGGTCCCGGGTGTTAGGCCAAGGGGTAGACCAAGGAGAAAGTTTATAGATTCAATTAAATCAGATTTAGAAGTTTCTCTGGGCGAACAAACCATCTCCTTGGCAGGCGATAGGAGGGCATGGAGGACGATAGTTCACCATTCTGGGGTTGTGACATAAAGACCTCACACCGGAGGGTAATAATGGTCTATAAAGTTTGATGATGATGATGATGATGATGAGAAAATCTCAACGTGTTAAGAAAATTTTATATTTTTTACAAATCCGAGTACAAATCGCAGAAAATCACTTGTGGTACAAAAAAATCTGTATAAGTATCTATAAATCTATATAAATTTTTGTGTTTCAAAAGTGAGTAACTCCTCGTTTATAAATATTTAAAAATCTCAACAAATCTCAACAAATCCCAAAAAATCTAAACAAATCTTCAACAAAGAAAAAGTGAATAACCCCTCGATTTTAAGTGAAACTTACAATATGATAACTTCAACTTAAAATTGTATAATTGTTAATAATGAGGATGAGCAGAGGTGGCCACTGACTCTGACGGGTCGACTGGGTCGGCTGCTCACTTCCGGTTCTGCTCATAATTTATGTTTTTTGTCATTGGACCCGTACGAAGTACAAAGGTCCTACACTCACGGAAATATATTTTTGCATTAATAGAATTTTGTACTTCCGCGCAGCTTTTTAACACTGCAAAAACCTGCGCAGAAGTACAAAATTCTATTTGATGCAAAAATATATTTCCGTATGTGTATACGTTTACTAAAAACAGTTTAATTGTAACATGGGATAGATCGAGGTGGGACGGGGGGGATGCTTCTATTATCGTCTAGAGATGACGAATCAGCAATAAAAAAAATGTCCGTCCGTCCGTCCGTCACTCTCCACTTTTTTTTCCAAACGGCTCAACCGATCAGCCTAAACTTCTTTCCCTGAAAGGCACATGCCTCCCATGATTTAAGTTCGAATATGAGCAAAATCGATGAAGTGGTTCCGGAGATATGGTCGAGAAAGTGACCAAAATCATGGTGCACGTGAAATATGCACTGAAATATCCTCAAAGCCACTTCAATGTTCGGAAACGTCGTCTCGATCTTGTGTTTTTTTATGTACGATAACATCTTTGCTGGTTTCGAAACAAGCTTTTTCTTTGACTCTCCGGACTCTCCGGAACTGTCGTATTCTGACTCCGAATCCGAATGATGTTGGAAATACTCAGCATCCTTCAGGATTTCGGCTTGAATATCGTCCATAAAAAACTTGAAATGGATGCATTCCTCACGAAAGTCTTCGTCCAAATCGTTTATGTAAATTTGTTTCAAATTATCGGCACCGCTACGAATGTCATCATCACTTAAACCTTCGAGGTTGAAGAGAAAACTAAAAGGTAGAAAAACGTTTTGGTAAGCATCTGACCTTGATTTGAGTTCGACTGCTACAAGGTCCAACGTTGCGTAATATATTTTTACTCTGAAGCTCTTAGAGTCATCGAAAAACGTGTCAGCACCGCTTCCAATGTCAAATCTGGTGTTTCGCTGTCTTTTCCGTTTACTGTAGCAGTTGTATATTAGTGACTCATTTTTCATTTCCCATTTAGAACAACTTTGAATTAATGTTTTGCCCCGTTCTTCAAATTCAGCGAATGCCACTTCATTTCTTAATTTTTTGATATACGTGTTAAGTGATTTGTACAAAGCAATTGAAGTCTCAATATCAATGTCAACTTTTTGTAGTGTTTTGCTGACAACGTTTGACTTGTGAAGTATGCTACACCAAAATTCGAGTAGAATTGTTGTCTCTAACTTGAAAAATTCGTCGTATAAAGACTCCGCTTCTACTGCAGCAACCTGTCAAATGACAAACATTATTGTAAGCAACTTATCTATTTACAAAAGCGTGATACGAAACGGGTACCTTTTTCTCGGTAGGGTCCTCAAAAATTTCTTCCAAAGCCGAAACATACGCTGTATATCCAGCTCTCAAAGCTCGACATGCATCATCACGAGCTGACCACCGAGTATCACTTAGCTTCTTTGGGACCAGCAACCGAACTTTCGAATCGATTTCTTTTCGTCGCATAAGATCACGTTTTAGATGTTCGGTTAGGATGCTCCATCGTTTCGTCGACTTAGAGAAAAATACGTAGATGTTTTGGATGAACAAAAAAAATCGTACAATTTCAGATGAACTTCCAGCTGCATGCTCTAAAACCAAATTAAGCGAATGTCCGCTGCATGGAACGTAGAGTGCCAGAGGATTCAACGCGACGATTCGTGATTGCATCCCTTGGTAAATGCCTGACATGTTACTCGCGTTGTCGTACGATTGACCTCTGCAATCCTAAATTACCAAACCGGATTGTTCCAAGAATTCCAAAACAGCTTTGACAATTTCTATTCCTTTGTGCCCAACGTTTTCAAGAAAGGCCAAAAAACGTTCAAGGGCAGTTCCGCTACTGTCGACATGTCTAACTACAACTGTTAGCTGGTCAATGTGCGCTACGTCGGGGGTCGAATCAACAATCAACGCGTAGTACTTGCTGTGCTGAATTTCTTGTAGTATTTTTGCTCTCAATTCAGCTGCCAATAAAGCGATGAATTCATTACAAACTGTTGACGACAAATACGATGTGGTTCCTCTTCCTTTGTTACCATAATTTTGCAGTTAACTTTCTTGTGAAAGCATAAGCCGCCTCACAATGCGACTTTGAAGTTTCGTGTTCATCAACTCTATTTGAATGCTTCCAGTCGTCAAAGCCATCTACCACAAATGGTCCACTACGTCTACCAGAGAAAAGAGTGCAGAAACTACAAAACATTTTTCCCAGCGACTCACTGAAATAAATCCACGGTCGTTGGTGAACTTCTCCGTTTATCTTCTTCTTATAAAATAGAGAAGCTGTACAGCTTCTTTGTGCGCTGCCGATATACCTTTTGGATCGTGAGTAATCCAAATTGTTGGGCATTTGTTGCATTCTCTTCTTTACGAAGTATTCAACGAAATGGTTGTCTTTGCTTGGCCACTTTGTAGGGTCATCAAAAATGGATTCAAACGAATATTCGCCGGCTATAAAATACAAAATGTGATTGGAACGTACGAAATTAATGTAGAGGTGAATCCGGTGTAACCATTTTCTGATTGTGTATCCGTCGTGTCTCCTCCTTCGTTTGTTTCGACATTGTAATCCGGTGGACGAGAATCAGACAGCTCTAGAAGCACATATCATAGTGTCACAAACAATTTATCTTGAAAGAATAAAATCACATACCTTCATCAAACAAATTGTTATTGACTTTAGAGTTGAACTTATGACACGGAGAATGTTGAGATGTGAAAAAGCTTTCAATTTTCTTCGTTTTACTTATAACGTCCTTGACATTTTGAATTTTTCGAGCTCTAGCTCTTCTATTTTGAGATCCCGATTTTTTTGAGATCGGTTCAGTCATATTTAAGCAACCAAAACAACAATGAAAAACAGAACATATGAAATTAAAAAACAATTTTGTATCTGCTAATTTTGATTACAATCATGATACTTCAGAAGTATTGTTCTAAAAGACAAAAGCGCTCGATGTAGAAGTGTCATCGTAACGAATGTAATGGCGTTGGAATGACGTATATACTAAAATAAGTGCCAAAAAAAAATCTAGTCACTTTTTGTTTCGTTTGCCGTTTTTCAGCGCCCCCCATTTTCCAGCGCCCTGGGCAGCTGCCCCGGTTTGCCCATAGGATAATCCGCCTCTGATTTAATATCAAAGTTGTAGAGAAGTTTCAGGGTTTTGGGGAAATATGGCCCAATCCTGGTATATGGCCACTTCCATAATTGGGCAGGATGACCCGAATCTCCAGAACTATGAGAGGTAGAAAGTTACTTCCAAAGGCAAAGTTGTAGAGAATAAAATTTTAGATAACATGTGTTTCTGGGTTTTAGGGAAAAACGACTTAGTCCTTGGATCTAAGCTTTTCTAGATTTGAACGGTCTGAGACGTACTTCGGTAGGGCCTTTGACATTACCTTGGTTAATTTCTATGGATCTTTGAAATTCTAACAGTTATAAAAGAACAGAAAACGCTGGATTGTTTGCTTATTTGTATATTTAGGTAGGTACGTTCGAGTCACTTTGCCAAATCTATTCTGTTTGTCACATCTATTCTGATACGTACGGGTCTTTGTTGGTTATGTTTCTTATTTGTATTTAGTCAGGGGGCTTCGGCCATTGATGGAATAAATAAATAAAACATAACCAAAGACCCGTACGTATCAGAATAGATGTGGCAAACAGAATAGATGTTACAAAAAGACTCGAACGTATCTAAAGATACAAATAAGCAACCAATCCAACGTTTTGTGTTCTTTTAGAACTGTATGAGTTTGAAAGATCTATAGAAATTACTCAAGGTAATGTTAAAGGCCCTACCGAAGTACGTTTTAAACCATTCACATCTACAAAAGATTATATCCAAGGATTGGGCTATTTTCTTCTAAAACCCTGAAACCAGTGTTCGCTTAAATTTAATTCTCTACAACTTCGCCTTTGGAACCAACTTTCTAATTCTAATAGTTATGGAGATTTTGGTCATCCTGCCCAATTATGGAAGTGGCCATATACCACGATTGGGCCGTATTTCTCCAAAACACTGAGACACGTGTTCGCTTAAATTTAATTCTCTATAACTTCGACTTAGGAACCAACTTTCTAACTCTCATAGTTCTGACGCCAAAATGAGGAATTTCCGTGCTATACTTGCTGAGATATTTGCGAAAAAGCTTTAGCGACCCCCGAAAAACCATGTTTTTGGTCACTTCCTCGACCATATCTCCGGAACCACTTGATCGATTTTGCTCATCTTCGAACTTGAATCATGGGAGGCATGTACCTTTCAGGGAAAAAAGTTTAGGCTGATCGGTTGAGCCGTTTGAAAAAAAAATTGGAGACGGACAGACGGACTGACAGACGGACAGACGGACGGACGGACAGGCGGACGGACATTTTTTTATTGCTGATTCGTCATATTCAGACGATAATAGATGCATCCCCCCCTCCCACTTCGATCTACCCCATGTTACAATAAAATTGTTTGTAGTAAACGTATAGGACAAGGGAGGACAAATTGGGGGCAAACTTTTATTAATATCTGATTTGCAATGTATAACTTATTACGGGAATTAGCGGTTGCGAGCTTTTAGTCCTTTTAGTACACACCTTGGGCGGGTGCCTGGGGCTAGAACAAATTTTTTTAGTAGTACCGACGCAAAGGACAAATTGAGGACAATTTTTTTAGCTAATAGAAATAAGAATCCACGTCCAACCCCTACGATTTGTCACAGCACCGCTTAATGCGTCACCCACCTATGATTTCAGAACTTTTGTAAGTGGAAATAAAGACTTGCGTCACGCCTGCTCTGTAAGAAGTTTTTTTGTGTGGATTTAAAAACCCGTCCGAAACAATTGTGAAACCTCACAAAACACCCAAAATGTCAACATCTAAAAAAGACAAACAAAGGCTAAGGCAGACTTTAGGTCGGTCTTTACACGGACAAAAGTTCCCCTTGATTTTTTAACAACTCCACAAAAAACCTCATCAATAAAGATATTCATGAAAAACTACCAACTATCGTGTAGAGTAGCGTAACGTCAGATAGGCCCTCACTATGGACCCTACAGCCCAAACCCTTCAACAAATTATGAGATGCATATATTGCCGTCTTTATTTTCTACTCTCCTGTTGGATTTACAATTTTGCAGCAGCAATCACTACCATCACTAATACTTACATTACATAAACTTTGTAAGCACAAGAAGAGTAGCGCCATTGTGCTTAATTCACGAAGGTTGCGCTGAAGTAGAACTTAAGTTGTATTCAGAGCCAAACCCAAACGATGAAACAATTCTTCTTCTAAAAGTCAAAGAGTTTTCATTTCTTCTCAAAATAACTTTTATTTGAAGTCCTGAATATTACGGCACGTATGTGGAGTTTTCGACAATTTCATCATAATTTTACCGTTAATCGGCTTTGTAACCGCTCTGGCACTGCAATTAAGAATACCCCACTGGCTACACACCCAATATAAACGATGACCGGGATTCTTGAGTGAACAGTTTCTTGTGTATGTAAAACCACTGTGCGCAATAGCCATACCACCTCTTCGATTTTTAATGATTTGGGGTCGAATGCTGAACGCTGTAAAGGAAAAATATTTGTGATAAAGTTTTGGTTACATAGTTAATATCAAAGAAAAGGGAAAATGCGGGTACATAAAAACCACAATCACAATAAACACTAACTACATATTTGAAAGCGCTTTTAGGTTTAGAAAATCTTTGTTTTAATGAGATCTGAAATTCATTGGCCAAAGTGATTCGGTTGTGCGTCTAAGATTTGCAAGTTCGTGTAGAATGATCCACGGATCGAGTTGTACCAGTCTCCAGCTGTAACGAAAAACAAAGATTTGTGGGTGACTTTCGAATGCTAGAAATTATTGAAAATGAAAATTTGTAGACGAAAACGAGTTTCCCGCCGACAGAAGATGGCCGATTCAATTATCAACCTAACCAAAACATTTAAGACTTCTGGCTATAGTTTTAGTAATTTGAAATTGGAACTTAATTTCGGATGACACGATTTACTCTTTCTGTCGAAGTCCTAAGCCAATTTATTTCAACAAATCCACAAAATGCGCAATATCTGAACACTAGTTTAACGGTTCTATTTGCGACAAAAACTGAATGTTGAATAATTGACCCAACACGACTGAAAGAATACGATGAGATGAAAAAATGCGTGTGAGCCAGGGCCGAACTGAATATGCAAAGTCGCCGAAATTTTAAGAGCAAAATTTCGAATAAATTGTTGTTGCACAAACCCCATACACGTTAATGCATTGCCGCTTGCAAGTATTCGATTTCCGACCCCAAAGTTGATGAGTTTTTCGTTTTGGGGTCTCTGAAACTTTTCAGGTGATCAGGGCCGGCCTGGCTCGAAAAAGCCGTTCGGGCAAACCACCAAAGGGCCCGTCAATTCGGGCGACTAGTTCGAATGTTTATGGCCATTTTTGTGACCATTTCTGCGTAGAAAATTTGCGCTGAAAATTTATTCTGTTGTTTTTGATATGTTAACCATACATAATGTATTATTGTTAGACTTCAATAATGCCAAAATATTTGTTTACAAATTTTTTGAGGAAACGCTAAATGCAAAACAAATGTTTTTTTTTAAAAGAGCATTTCATTAGCTTCCAACGATACACCACACGATATATCTATAAGCAAGGATAAGCAAGAAGGGCCGCTTAAGTGATTTTAGGTCTTATGGACAAAACTAGAGTAAATTTCTACCGATTTTGATAATTTTTCTTTTAATCGATAGGTTAATGAGTGCACAAAAATTTATGGAAGAAACATTTTTGACTTTGGGCCCACGGGCTTAGGTAGGGCTCTAAAAATAAGTTACGGCCCTAAGCCCTAAGGGTTTTTTGTACATATCTTGAGTTAATCTTATACGATTTTCATGATTATTTTTCTATTTAAGTGGTAAGCAAATGCCTGACCGTACTCAACAAAAAAATTGGGGCCAAGGCCTCTACTTAGGGCCCTAGGTTGGTCCTAAGGTCGGCCCTGGCCAAAAAATGTTTTAATTTGCTATGTTGTAGAGAAAATTTAAGGAAACATTTTTGTGCACGGAAATATGGGTCATAGGGACTTAGGGCCTCATGTCGGTGCTATGGTCGGCCCTGGCTCAAAATTTTCTTTCCTATGTTGCAGAAAAAATTGAGGGGAACAGTTAGTAGAGTTTCGTAGGTCTCTACTTATAGTGGCAGTGACAGTTGGTGACACGTGCTTTCCTTAGGGCCTCGGCTTTTACCTGAGGACGGTACTTCGGACGGGCTTTTCTATGTCGCCATTTTGGCAATTTACAATGCAGCCTAATATGTAATGAGTAATTTAATAAAACGGGAATCTTTGTAACATGAATCGATTGTACGGGGTTCGTACGGGTCCGCGAAGCTTATTTTTATGTATGTATTGCATGATAGTGTATGATCGGTGATCGTTTTAACAGTGGAAGTATTGCAGGGCCCATTCGGGTATGATGCCCGAGTCAACCAAAGGGCCTTTCGGGCGTTGCCCGAATGCCTATTGGGCCAGGCCGGGCCTGCTTAAGACGGTAAAACCTCTGAAGGAAAAAAACTGTGTTTTTGAAAAAATAATGATGCCAAGAAGATTAGCTCAATTTGTTATTTTGGGATCAACTTTCAAAATATCCTAGAACAGGACTGAAAAGTATAATTTTCTGTTTGTTTTTACCCGTACGACAGACAACTTTTTTGTAACATGTGATAGATCGAGGCGGTGTGATGGGATGCATTTACTACCGTCTAGAGATGACTAATCAGCAGAAAAAAAAATTTTCGTCAGTCCGTCTCCACTTTTTTTTCCTAAAAGGCTCAACCAATCACCCCAACTTCGTTGCTCGCACGACAAACAGAGGTAAAATTTAAAATCACACTGAAATTCCATTTACGGCTTTTTGTCACGAGAGCGACGATGTCCCATGATTTAAGTTCGAGGAAGAGCAAAATCAGTCAAGTGGTTCCGGAGATATGGTCGAAAAAGTGACCAAAAACATGGTGAATTTTTTTCGCAAATATCTCAGGAAATATATGGCATGGCAATCGTTCATTTCGGTGAAAGCATTTCTTCTCAAAAAACCGTGAATTTTTTTTTTTGTGGATATCGAGTCAGTGCTCTGGGCACTGGGACCAATGGAGTGGACGAAATTGAGATTCTTGGCCTTTCTTGTTTTCTTGGTTTTTCGTCTATATTTGCTCAACTATGCAATACCGAGTTGGAGATAGCAAAGTTGTGGAGAACGAAATTTTAGAGAACGCGTGTTTCAGAGTATCAGGGAAAAATGGTTCAATCCTCGGATGAGTCATATCTCTAGAACTATGCCAGTTAGAAGGTTGGTGAGAATTACATTTTAGAGAAAAAAGTTTCAGGGGAGAGCATTTCAGCCAACGAAATCAATGGTCTCAGGGTGATATAAGAAATACCGGCAGGGCCTTTGTCATTACCTTAGATAATTTCCGCGCATTTTTTAAATTCCTATAGTTCTAAGGGAACATACCTACTTTACTTTTTCGGCGCTACATCGGCTTGTGCTCCTTGGCCTGCTGGAAAATTCCGATCGAACGCTGCCTGTCGTTTGCCGCGTTTTGCCAGTTTCTTATTCCGAGCGTGCGAAGATCTTGTTCGACGCCATCAATCCATCGAAGCTGGCGACCAACTCCTCATGTGCTGAAAATTTAAGATTATTTTCGATCAGGTGCTTTGATAAAAATTAAAAAGCCTGTTCGCTGCTATTTAGAAAATGATTTTCAGACCCGTACTATGGTGCCATTCATAAATTACGTAACTCAAAAATGATGACTTCCAGACCACCCTCCCCCCCCCCTGTCACGCAAAAAAGGAAACATTTGATCCAATTTTGTTCAGACTCTCACGCTTGCCTTATACACATTTATGAACAACCACTGTGTACGAGGGTTCATGCTTTTACGCACACGTTTGTAACACATCGGCTAAGAATCGCTGAGTAACGGGAACCTTTGGTGGCATGTAGAAAGTTTGGGTGCAGTGTTTTTGTACTTCGGACGGGACTATCAACATTGCTTTTAGCAATTTTTGTAGTCTTTTATAGTACGTGGTATATCAGATCAAATTGCAGTCCAACACAAATTTATACTTTCTATAAAGTTATTGATGTAATTATCGACTTGAATATTCAAAATCATTGCATTAAAGCGACAAGAACAAAAAACGAAGTGACTATTTGCAGTTAGCTGCAAATAGTCAATATAAACACTATTTGCAGTTGACTGCAAATAGTCAATATGGACACTATTTGCAGTTGACTGCAAATAGCCAATATGGACACTATTTGCAGTTGACTGTCAGTTTTGTCTTGTCAAATTGCATAATTATTCACACTAAAACGTTATGGGCAACTTGTTCAAATATGCTGAAGGAGTGGTATTTGCTGTCAACTCCAAATAGCTATTTGCAGTCGACTGCAAATAACTATTAAAAGTGTTCTATGTAATTCATTTGTTGTGTTAAATACTGCCTACAAAAACTTAATAAAATCCCAACCCAATTCAAGAGAGGCAGTTTATTCCCCTTATTCCCTCTCGTGAAGTGCAATTTATTCCTATAACAAAATACAATGTGAGGAACTATTTACAGAACAGAATATCTGGTGAGGTGCAAGTCATCGCCTTATTGCATTCGGGACATTATGCATATTATGTCCTAGCTGCCAAAGTGTGAGACCCTCTTGCAATAATCTATCGTATTTTACAAGGGATGTAGTTTGATATCTTGCACTACGGTGAGCAAAAGTCCCTCGGGCTTACGTCATCGGATACTTTTACTCTCCTGTATTCGAGATATCAATTAACATCCCTTTGACCTTATTGAAGGCTCATGTGATGTAGAATTTGAAAAATTTGACAAAAGAGGCAACTAATTCATTTGTTGAAGATGAAGGGCAAGTGAGAGGCAAATTATTTCTTTTTCATGATACCCCCAGCGAAAAATCTATTTTTCGCCCCTATTAAGAGGGGCGAAAAATAAAAAATGAATGCCTTGGGACGAAAAATAGAATGAACAAAAAGAATGAAGCCAAATGTCAAAAATGATGTATTTTTATTTATGTATTAATATTTACATTTGTGGAACCTCCAAAATAAAAAACGATGTTACGTTTCTTATCACTTTGACACAATTCTGCAACATTAACAGTTTGGGAAGATGAAACGGGTTGAAAATTTACCGCAGTAGAGGAGGAAGCAATTTCAGTATTTGTCATGGGGTTCGTCGGCAAATTGACGGCTGAAGAAATTAAATTGCTCACTTTTCTCTTCTGGGCCAATGATTCTTGTATATACCCCTCGCATACAGAATCGGATTTCCATCCACCATGGCGCTTAAGCGTTTCTTTGGAAGCATCAGCGTCTGCCAAAATTGTGGTAGACGAACGGCGAAAGCTGTGTCCGGTAAAATCCTTCGGATTCGGAAGTTTTAGGAACTCTGCGATTTCGTG
>CM055404.1:111570669-111583350 GCA_029228625.1 Pseudolycoriella hygida | reverse complement strand
GTGGGACGGGCACGTTCAGAGGATGGGTAATAGCAGGCTACCAAAGAGGATATTGGATGCTCAAGTCCCGGGTGTGCGTCCCAGGGGTAGGCCAAGGAGAAGGTTTATAGACTCAATTAAATCCGATTTAGAAGTTAGGGTACTTTCTCTAGGCGAACAAACCATCTCCTTGGCACAGGATAGGGGGGTATGGAGAAGGGTGGTCCATGATCAGTAGTAAAGACCTCACACCGAAAGGTACAAACGGTCTATAAAGTGTGATGATGATGATGATGATGATGCGATTGCCGCCCTTGCCTTCGGCGCGGGCTGCAAACTTCGCACACGTTTGAATTTTTTACTTTTCGTCCCGTGTCATTCAAATTACTATTGTATAATACCACGTGAAGGGCAATTTATTGATTTTACAAAATACAAAGTGTCCCTAAAGTTGACAGTATCTCAATGTGCTCTACACATTTGATATTCGCAATTAACCAGCGTCGCAGGATGTTTTGTAAAGGTCATTAACAAAATAACACGTGAAAAGCATTTCATTTCTTTTACAATGTATTTCTTTGCCGAAAGTCAAGTGAAGGAAATCTATTCCTTTTACAAAATCTCTGGAGAGAATTATTCCTGTTTAAAGATGTAACGTGACAGGCAACTTTTTCTACGCACCGCGAAATGAATAGTTGGCATATTTGATCATCCAACACAAATTTTCAACAACAGAAACGCTCATACGCTTTTTATGGTGTTGCTTAGGCTTTCTTCGGGAACTGAAAAAACTTTCGGTCCTCTTTAGAGAACCTGAAATATTTTACTTAAAATAGGTTGCGATTTTAACCTAAAAAATTGTCGATTCCAAAGCTCAAAAAGCTTAAAACTCACTTCTTTACTTGCTAAATTGCAGATTACAATATGGTAAAATTCAGATTTTATACATAGAGTTTACCGATAGCGCTTATTTTCCACTAACATGTTGTTTAAATACTATTACTACAAATTTTTGTATACAAAATTTCAGTATTCTCAGTATTCCAAAATAAATTAGTTTTGTATTTCTTTTCTAAATCTACAGTTTATTATATTAGTTCTTGAAAAGTAAAATCTCAACCAGTTGGGAAGAGAAAATTACGATTTTCGTTGTTGGAGTGATGAAAATGCTATTTGCAGTTGACCAACGTCGCAGTGATGATGAAATAAGATTTTTGCGCCGCGAAAAAATCTTATTTCATCATCACTGCGACGTTGGTCAACTGCAAATAGCATAAATATTGACTATTTGCAGTCAACTTCAAATAGCACCTGCCAACAAAAAAATAGGGTTCCATGCAATGTTTTTGTTTCTGTTCAAAGTATACTCGTCGGAGGTGCACACAACAACAACAGCAGTACCATAAAATTTAGCAACATTTCTTCGATACTATGAAATGAGAATTGCGTGCGTACTTTTAGGGAGGAGGGGGGGGTCTCGAAAAGCGTGCAGGCGGAGGGGGAGGGGGTCAAAAATCCGTCTTTTTTTGCGTGCGTACTTTGTGAATGGCCTCAAATAGAAGTTGAAAAGCGCTATAGAAACCCTCCCAATTCTAGAAGTGACCGCATACTGGCATTCGATCATTTTCCCAAAACCCTGAAATATGTGTTCGCTAAAATTTAATTCTCTACAACTTTGCCTTTTCAACCAAACTTCTAACTCTTACAGTTTTAGAGTTATCTCGACTGATTCTGGAACGTGTGGAAGTGACTGAATCCCAGAAATTTCAGGAATGGTCATTTTTTGAAAGAAACAGAAATACGTGTCGACTAGTTTTAGATATGAAGCTACCCCCAAAATTTAGCAAAATCGTCGAAGCCGTTTTCGAGATCCTAAAAAGTAACAAAGTAAGAAGGTTTGCAAAATATCCGATTTTCACTCATTTATATGAGAAAATGAAAATGTCCAAAATTCATATCTCCGGATCGACTGAACCGATTTTAATGAGTAAAAAGGCACGTCGACCTAAAGGGGGAGGAATAGCTGTTGTATATGGTCAGTCTACGAAAAAATTTCTTGTCAATTTTTATCGTGTCGTCGTGAGGCCATGATTCTGTTTGCCACATCTATTCTGATACAATGGGTCTTTGGTTATGTTTTAAGTTAAATTTCACATAGAGGAAGTTTTCCAGACACACCGATCTCGTTTCCTTTACATTTTTTGAGTGAACTAAAACATTTTTTTGGTGTAAGTCGTTACATACCTTTTGAAAAAGGAAACAATGCATTTTGCACTTCAAATAATTTGCACATCGTTCGTATTACCGATACTCTGTAAGCGTCACCAAAATCAGTTGTTTTGGAAGAACGGACGAGGACCTGCGTCGCATTTCCCTTATAAAAAGGGTTTTTGTTGTGATATCAGTTCTTTTGGAAGTAGGAAAATTGTTTTGGCGCCTCTCTTGAGAGAATTCGTATGAAATTCTCTCCCATTTCGTACACAGTTTTTAACCTCAGATTCCTTCTATTTGGTGGCAGGTGTACCAGCTTATCATTTTTCTGACGGATGGCTTAGATCAGTTTTTAGACCCGTACAAAGAACGAAGTTTTTCGAAAAGGGGTCTTATTAAGGGGTGTGCGGGTCGAGCTTTTTTCGAAAACCGACCCGACCCGAACCTGAAAGAAAACATCGGATCGAGACCCGCAGCCCGAAAAAATATATAATGAAAACCCGACCCGGCCCGAACCCGAAAGTGAACAACGAATATAACGGAAGCCCGGCCCGACCCGAACCCGATCTCAAATTTCGGGTAAAACTCGAAACTCGATTTTTTTGTTTTATGAAAGCCCAAACTGACGCGAACACGATAGCAATATAAAAGTTTGTAGTATTTGTTTTAACTTTTACTTTCGAAAATTTATGCCTGTTAACATACGCTAAGGCTTTAAATGCTCCACAGAAATTATCCTTGGTAATGTCGAAAACCCTCCCGAAGTACGAGCTAAGGCCGCACAGGGCCATAAATCTTGGGATCAGAACATTTTTCGTGTGAACTCCGAAACTACTTTCACTAAAATATAATTCTCTAAGCTTTGCCTTTGGAAGAACTTCCTAACTGCCATACTTGTAGAGATGTGAGACATTCCAGAAGTGGCTAAATCTCAGAATTGGGACGTCTCTTGGGGAGACCCTGCCAAGCTTTTCGTTTGAACTCAACTCTCTAATATTTTGTCTTTGGAATCATCTTTCTAACTGCCACAGTTATGGAGGTATGAGGCACCCAGTTCTAGAAGTTGTTAAATTCCGTGATTGGGATGTTTTCCGGTGAAACCCTGAAACAGCTTTTCGCTAAAAATCGATTCTCAGCAACTTTTCTTTAAAAGTAAGTCTCTATATCTTATACTTAACTAAATATTGACGAATATTGACATTGAAACACCTTCTATCGTATGTGGACGAGTGGACTTTTAGTCCAATCCTAGGGCGCTAGTGCCTGAACCGAAAAGTTTCGTGACATCAAAAACTCCAACAAGACGCCGGCAAGAACAGTTTCCATGAAATACTTGTCTAGATGCGAAAAAGTTTCACCGATCTTCAAAAACCACGTTTTTGGTCACTTCTTCGATGATATCTCAGGAACTACTCGACGGATTTTGCTCATCTTTGAACTTGAATCATGGAATACATATACCTTTTAAGACAAAAAGTGGACACAGACTACCGGACGATCAGAGGAACAGACTTACGTTGTAAGATTGTAAGCCACATAATGTGCTGTCACGTATTATCGCGCGAATGTCAAATTTAAAACTGAGATAGCAAATCTATATGGCTTACAACCTTATAGTGTAAGAGTGTCGAGAGATGACTTGGTGCTTTGTTTGGTAGTTCATTAAGGGGATTAACAACCTGACGTGACCAAACTTTAATCGGGTCTGATCCGTGACCCGACAAGATCAAAGTATTACCCGACCCGATCTGTGACATTATACCGGTCGGGTCGGCTCGGGTTCGGGTCAGGTTCTTTTCTGATTTTCGGGCGGTTCGCTCACCTCTTTATGCGTTTACCACGACGTTTGTAACCACCCTAATTTCGACCCGGGAGTAGGGGGGGAGTATCAATCATAGTGCTAAGCCCAAGGGCTTAAACCCAAAAAAGTTTCTTACATAAATTGTCGGTCATGCCCAGATCTTTCAAACAAAAATTATGAAAATCGGAAAAGATTTACTCGAGTTATGTAACAAAAGAGTTAAAGACCAAAAACCACTCAAACTAGGGCCGGCAGCCCTTCAATCCCATAAAAGATATTTCGATTACCTTTCAGGGAAAAAACAGTTTTTGAAAATCGGTTGAGTTTTACTAAAGTCATCGCGGTGACGGACGGACATTTTTTCTATTGCTGATTCGTCATCACTAGACCATAATAAATGTATCTCCCTACCTCCCAGCTCGATCCACTTCATGTTACAATAAAATCGTTTGTAGTAAACGTATCTGACCTTTGTACTTCGCACGGGTAGAGTAGCGTAACGTCATTTAGGCCCTAACTATGGACCCTACAGCCCGAACCCATCAACAGACTTTTAGATGCATATTTTCTACTCTTCTATTGGGTTTACAAATTAGCAGCAGCAATCACCACCGTCACTAATACTTGCATTACATAAAATTTGTAAGCCATTGTGCTTAATTCAGGGAGATATAAGCGAGAAAGTTTCACTGAGCTTCGAAAAACTCCGCTTTTGGAGTGCACTGAAGTACAAGTAATTTTTTTTTTTGATCGTATGACAAAACGTTTATTTTCTTAACAACAGAGTTTTTTGAAAGTCATTACAAATTTCACTAAAACATTCAGAAAACATTGTTCAGAAAACACTTCCACTTTCAAATTTCAATGTCCAAATCGTCAATCCAATTTATTGACTCAGTTGTTACTTTATTGAGAGTTTGCAGGTCCCCACTGAATTTTCGAAGAGGGCAGTGCTGCAAGACATGTTGCATCGTCTGTATCACACCATCTCCACAGTCACAATATGGAGAATCTTTAAACTTCCATCTATACATTCGATCTCCTGCACATCCATGTCCTGAACGAAAGCGATTCAAAATTTTCCATTGCCTCCGTTGAAGATTGAATCCTTCCAGTTTTTCGTACGGGTTCTCGATTAGGTGTTTGTTAGTGAAATCCGGACTATCATTCCAGACTTTTTTCCATTGCTCGCTTACGTCATATTCTGTAGATTGAATCTCTATGTCGCTCCAGATTGGCGTTCGTGACATGAGGCGCGGTGGGGGAGGATGTTGAAGCATAGTTTTAATTGGCAAGTCATAGGAACGGGTATCATCCAAACATTTCTTCCATTCTTTGTGTGCAGCCAATTTTCTTCTGATTTGAGGGGGTTCTATGTTTGATAATACATGAAGCCACGGCACAGGGATGGAGTCGACTGAACATTATTGAAACATTATTGTTCGAATGGCGACATTTAGCTTAGTATCAATTTTGTCGGTATGACAGCTTCTATACCAAACCGGTGAAGCGTATTCAGCAGCCGAGTACACCAATGAAATTGCTGCTGTTCTCAGCACGTTGCCGTTAGCCCCCAATTCGCACCAGACAACTTTTGAAGCAAATTGGTTCGCACTTTCAATTTTTGTGCTCTTTGTTTGAAAGTCAATGCCCGATCCAATGGGAGACCAAGGTAAGTGGGACTAAAGTTGTGTGTTAATCTTATTCCATCGATGTAAACGTTTAGCTGTCTGATAGCTGAGCGATTATCAAGATGAAACATTGTCACTTCTGTCTTATCGTCATTTAAACACAAACACCAGCGACGATAATATGTTTTCATGATTTTCAAGTCGTGCTCCAGATTTTCTTCGCCTCGTTCAAACGTTTTGACTTGTGTAGCCAGTCCCAGATCATCAGCAAACAAGAGCTTCAATGACCGGGTCGCAGGCATGTCGCTGGTGTTGATGTTGTAATATACCGGCGCGCAAACACTTCCCTGAGGAAATCCATTGTTCAATTTTCTTGGGCGGCTGCTTTTTTTATTAATAAATACACGAAAGATTCGATTGCTCAGCATGACATTTACTAAGCTGCCGAGTTTCTTGCTAGGTATCGCGCTGTAGAACTTCCACATGAATCCACATCTCCAAACAGTATCAAATGCTGACGAGAGATCAACTTAAGCTAATGCTTTCTTTAGTCCCTTTTCGAAGCCAGCCTCAATGTGTGTGGTTAACGTCAAAAGTTGTTCAACACAACTTCGGTTCGATCTGTAGGCGGCCTGCTCAGCTGGAAGTATGTCATCGATCGATCAAGTAATTAAATTGTATTCAGTGCCAGACCCAGGGAAGAAACAATTTTTCTTCTAAAAGTCAAAGAATTTTTCATTTCCTCTCAAAATAACTTTTATTTAATCCCTGAACATTATGGCAAGTTTGTGGATTCCATTTGTACAATTTCATCATAATTTCACCGTTAATCATCTTTGTAGCCGCTCTGCCTTTGCAATTACGACGATTATGTTTACACAACCAATGTATTACACCATCGCGATACGCTCCGCCGCCGCCTTTTCTGTATGAAAAACCATTGTGCTCAATATATATACAACCTCTTCGATTTCTAAGATTTCTAACAATTTGTGGTCTAATGTTGAACTCTGTAAAGGAAAAATATTTGTAATTGAGTTTTGGTTACATACTTAATGCCAATGAAAAGGGAAAATGCGTTAGTAGATCAAAACCACAACCACAATAAACACTAACTATATAAAGCGCTTTTAGGCTTAGAAAATCTTTGTTTTAATTAAATCTGAAATTCATTGGCCAAAGTGCTTCGGTTGTGCGTCTGTAAGATTTACGGTATCGTGTTGAATGATCCACGGATCGAATTGTTCCATTTTACCATCTGTAAAGAAAAACAAAAATCTGCGGGTGACTGTCGAATGTTAGAAATTATTGAAAATAAAAATTTGGAGACGAAAACGAGTTTCCCGTCGGCAGAATGGTACCGATTCAATTATCAATCCAACCAAAACATAACTTCCGATGATACGATTCACTCTTTCTCTCCATTTCCTAACCCAATTCATTTAAAGAAATTCACAAAATGCGCAATATCTGAACACCAGTTTAACGGTTATATTTGCGACAAAGATTGAATGTTGAATAATTGACTCAACCCGACTGAAAGAATGCAACGACGAGATGAAAGAATACGTTTGAGTCAGGGCCGAATTGAATGTGCAAAGTCGCCAAAAATTTCATCGAAAAATTGTTGATGGAGTCATTGATTCGTCGTTATTTGTGTGCGGGTACATACACACACTACGATTTTTTGATTTTAGCGTTAGAGATATGCTGCATAAATTTGTAAGTTGTGTAATTTCTAATGCAATTTAATGTGGACGTAATTTCATACACTTAAAAGTTAAGGCAATATTCACTTAGATACGTTCGAGTATTTTTGCAACATCTATTCTGTTTGCCACATCTATTCTGACGCGTGTGGGTGTTTGTAAGATGTTTCACTTATTGTCCTAATCTGTATTGTATTGACCCTTACCCTTACTTACCTCTCTTATCTATAGGACCAACCCTAGCCTCTACTCTCTGTAAGATAAATCGTCAATCTCTGCCTGTATGCATGGCCAATGGCCATTCTTGCTCTCCGACTATATGAAACCTACCTTAACCCATGCTACACAACTGTCTTAGCAACGACCCTCCTACTATTAAACTCTCTAGAACCGATCCTATCGCGACGCGAGTAAAACTCAACCGATTTTCAAAAACTATCTCTTCCCTGAAAGGTAGTCGAAATATCTTTTATGGGATTGAATCTGGGCACTGTCGGCCCAAGGACCGCCGAGCTAGCGCCGTTTAAGTGGTTTTTTCCAATTTCCAATACAATTTAATGTGGACGTAAGGCAATATTTACTTAGAAACGTTCGAGTTTTTTCGTGAACCAATGTGGTGGCCATGTCATCACATATTTTATATTTCATAATTTTTTTTCATTTCGCGTTCCGCTTATCAGAAACCGGCTGAACATTCTGTTGAGTTCCGACAAAGTTTCTTAGAAAATAATCTTTTATTGAACCCGTACGAAGTACAAAGGTCCTATAAGTTTACTACAAACAATTTTATTGTCACATGGGGTAGATCGAGGTGGGAGGGAGGGGGGATGCATCTATTATCGTCTAGAGATGACGAATCAGCAATGAAAAAAATGTCCGTCTGTCCGTCTCCACTTTTTTCTCCAAACGGCTCAACCGATCAGTCTAAACTTTTTTTCCCTGAAAGGTACATGCCTCCCATGATTCAAGTTCGAAGATGAGCAAAATCGATTAAGTGGTTTTTCGAGAGTCGGTGAAGCTTTTTTGCAAATATCTCAGCAAGCATCGCACGGAAATTCCTCATTTTGGTGTTAAATGAAAGCATTTGATGTCACAAAGCTGGGAAAAAAATTTTGTGGGAATCGGTATATTGGTGTGGGCACTGGGACCAATGAAATGAATGAAATTGAGATTCTTGGCCATACGAAAAGAGTTTTTCGTCTATATTTCCTTAACTATGCAATATGGAGATTTACTGTCAAAGGCAAAGTTGTAGAGAATTAAATTTAAGCGAACACGTCTTTCAGGGTTTCGGGGAAATATGACCCAATCCTGGTATATGGCCACTTCCATAATTAGGCAGGATGACCTCGATCTCCAGAACTATGAGAGTTAGAAAGTTGGTTCCAAAGGCGAAGTTGTAGAGAATTAAATATAATTGAACACGTGTTTCAGGGTTTTGGGGAAATATGGCCCAATACTAGTATATGGCCTCTTCCATAATTGGGCAGGACGACTCAGATCTCCAGAACTATGAGAGTTGGAAAGTTGGTTCCAAAGGCGAAGTTGTAGGGAATTAAATTTAAGCGAACAGGTGTTTCAGGGTTTTGGAAAAATATGGCCCAATTTCTATGGATCTTTGAAATACTTACAGTTATAAAAGAACAGAAAACGTTGGATTGTTTGCTTATTTGTATATTTAGATACGTTCGAGTCTCTTTGCCACATGTATTCTGTTTGCCACATCTATTCTGATACTTACGGGTCTTTGGTTATGTTTTTTTATTATTTTCAATTATAATAAATTGTCATGTAATACAAATCGCTACAAGCGTTCAATGCAAATTGTACATAATGCTATAGAACAATTTGCATTTAAATGGAATAAATCACTCCAAATTGTGGATTCAAAGATAACACTTCTTTCATTTCCCACACCAACATACGTCCGACCTGCTGTGTGTGTGTGTGTGTGTATGTTTGTGTGTGTGCAAATATGGAATGGAACAAACGAAAAAACTATTTTTTGCACGTGGCTTCATTCATTTATATTCTCAATGTATTTAGGAGGGGCAATATTCACTAACACGCGTTCTGTTGTGTGTTACAATAAAAATTTTATGTTCGTTTATTAAGTGGCGTATTCAAATATTTTTATCACATTCGAGCCTATAATAAGCCAATTATTGCACTAATAATGGGGCTATAATCGACCTATTATAGTCGACTTTCTTGTTAAAAGTAGGGTTGTAATGACGTTATTATAACCCGGTTCTTTAATGATGACGTTGGCTACACTGAAACAAAACGAATGAATGAGAATGAGACGTGTGTTGTTATGACGAAAATCGAAAAATCAATCTAGTAGACATTTTTTGCAACAAATTCGATGAGTTTTGATTTTTGATTTATGTTAATTTTGTTGTCATGTTTTGTGCATAATTGGCAATTATAGGCCCAAATATGATAAACTATCGTATAATACAAATCGCGCAATTATAGTCTTGGTGGGTGAAAATTCACGGGGCTAACGCCCCTTGAAATTTCACCCCACCTCGACTATAATTACGCAATTATTCCTCTTGCATTATAGTATACTATTAGAACCGTACGAAGAACGAAGTTTACCACGACGCACAGTGGCTGATTTTGTAGTAGTTGTGGACTAAATTCATTTGTGAAGTCATTTCTTGACCGATTTGCATAATTTTTTTTAATGAAAGCTAATTAACTAGGCTTCAATGCGCCGGCATAAAACTTTGACAATTTGAAATAACTTGAAGAGGAAGAGAAGCCAAAGATGCTTAAAAAAAAGAACTCGAGAACGTCGCCTCTGTTTGCGCTTCTATAATTATTTTTGGTGTTTCTTTTAATGGAAACTTATACATAAAGTTATTATGTAGGAGTTTTGAGGGTTATAGTGGTCGTCTTTGTTCTAGGAGTGTTCTATTCTTCCCACACGAATAATTACGGGAGTTCATTTACTTCCTCCAGAATTTTTAGCTTCTGTCTTGGTCTTAGGTCATGTTTCAGTTTTTTTAAATAAAGTTCTTGGAATTACTCATCATACAGTTTTTAGCAATCTTAAGGACAAAACGTCATCCCTCTTGCAATCTAATTTAGTTTATCAGGTTCAATGTGAGTGCGGAGCTGTTTATATTGGTCAAACGCTTCAACAGCTTAGAGAACGTTTAAAACAGCACAAATACCACATTAAATCAAAAGACCGAGAACACAGTTCCTTGGTGAGCCATGTATTAGATACCAACCACAAACCGTTATGGGATCAGGTTAAAATTCTTAAAAAAGAAATAGTTAAAAATAGGAGGGAAATTCTCGAAACTATTTGCATTAAAAAAGCTCAAAACTGCATGAACACGCAGAAAGAATCTGTTTACTTAGCAGCTACGTACGAAAACGTTATTTAAATTCGAATTAATGCGCTTACAAATGTCGATACCCGAAGTTTTGTTATGTTTAAACTTAGATGGTGCCATAATTAAATTGTTGTTGACAATTTAAATTATGATTCAAATAGAAGAGGAAACTTAATCTGAAACATATTTTTGTAGTCAAATTGTTATTTCGTTCTAAGTGTTCCAAATGTGATAATTTTGTAAGTTGATAATTTTGTTTTATCCTCGTAATTGTTTCTTGGTTAATAATTTCGTGGAATTTTAGATATCGCGTGTTGATGACATAGACTCGACTTTCAGAGTCCAAATAACGACTTACATATGTAAAAAATCGTTCATTTCTGAGGCACCTTTTTTCATATAAGTTACAAAATTTTGTTAATGTTTTTTCAGCCACTGAAGATGCCCTTAAAGTAAGGGAGAAATATTTGGCTATTAAAATTATTTACTGAGCAAATATCCGAATTTCATTTAATTTGATTGCTGAAGCTCAATTCAACAATAAAAACTTGGCAAGAATGTTCTGAAAAACTGTCATTCGTGTTTTCATCACTAAGCATTCAGCATTGACTATTTGTTATTCCCTAAGTTTTAGTCACATTTTGTGTACCTTTCTACAAATAATTTTTGTAAATTGTAGATTGAAATTAAATTCGACTGATGGTGCAGCAATAAAGCTGCGGAACGTCTAACTGTGCTGTGTTTTAATCGCCATATTTGGAGTAATCAAGTAGAACAATTATCACTTATTTCTTAACACACGGTCCAATATGTCACGACGTTCACATTCATCCGATCGTGGTCACAAGGGTACAAATTTGCATTGTTCAAACCGCATGCAGAAACCCAAACGTCGTCGCTCCGTAGATCGTTGCCAGAAGGACACTGGTTCGCGTTCTTCAAAGCGTGTCCAGGAGCGCAGACGTTCACATTCGTGTGATTGCAAAATGTGTGAAAATGTCACAGATCTTCTCACACAAAAGGTTGAGATATTGGCAAAAACTTTTCTCAAGAATTTTATTGACAAAATTAAATATATCTCCACAACTTCCTGTCAGATTGGAGTTTAAGCTTTGTTTCATCAAACTAACAATCGAAATCTGAATTTGCAATTGGGTGTTTTGAAGAAATTCCACTCAAAGTTTTACTTCATGGCTCGGAATCGTTGGTTTTCTACGCCCATATTTCTCAAGAATTTTATTGACAAAATTAAATATATCTCCACAACTTCCTGTCAGATTGGAGTTTAAGCTTTGTTTCATCAAACTAACAATCGAAATCTGAATTTGCAATTGGGTGTTTTGCAGAAATTCCACTCAAAGTTTTACTTCATGGCTCGGAATAGTTGTTTTTCTACGCCCATATTTCTCAAGAATTTTATTGACAAAATTAAATATATCTCCACAACTTCCTGTCAGATTGGAGTTTAAGCTTTGTTTCATCAAACTAACAATCGAAATCTGAATTTGCAATTGGGTGTTTTGAAGAAATTCCACTCAAAGTTTTACTTCATGGCTCGGAATAGTTGTTTTTCTACGCCCATATTTCTCAAGAATTTTATTGACAAAATTAAATATATCTCCACAACTTCCTGTCAGATTGGAGTTTAAGCTTTGTTTCATCAAACTAACAATCGAAATCTGAATTTGCAATTGGGTGTTTTGAAGAAATTCCACTCAAAGTTTTACTTCATGGCTCGGAATAGTTGTTTTTCTACGCCCATATTTCTCAAGAATTTTATTGACAAAATTAAATATATCTCCACAACTTCCTGTCAGATTGGAGTTTAAGCTTTGTTTCATCAAACTAACAATCGAAATCTGAATTTGCAATTGGGTGTTTTGAAGAAATTCCACTCAAAGTTGTACTTCATGGCTCGGAATAGTTGTTTTTCTACGCCCATATTTCTCAAGAATTTTATTGACAAAATTGAATACATCTCCACAACTTCCTGT
>CM055404.1:111519615-111570169 GCA_029228625.1 Pseudolycoriella hygida | reverse complement strand
CACGCTCAAGAGCGATATCCCCCTGTAATTACTGCAAACCTTACGGTTGCCTTCCTTATAAATTGGAGCAATAACACCGAAGCTCCAGTCAGCAGGTACCGTAGAAGACCTCATGGCCAAATTGAAAATCCTACAAAGCCATTGGATCCCACCTGATCCGCTATATTTAATAAATTCTGTCCTAATTTCATCCACCCCTGCGGATTTTCCTGCCCTTAACCTGCCTACCTTCCGGGACACCTCATCCAGTGTAATTTCCTCCTCCACCTCCAAGCTAGGACCCGCCTCCCTCCCATTTTCTTCTACCAGATTGACAGATGTAAATAAATCCTGAAAGTAATCCCGCCAAGTCTTCAAGACTTCACCCTTATCTGTAATTAACTCGCCGCCTTTATCTAAAATGCTACTACATCCTTCTTTCACGCCACCGCGCCTAATGTCCTTAATCACCGACCAAAATTTCATACCCCTGCCTCGACCTGCCTTTTCCAATTCCTCCCCAAACTTCTTCCCCTCCCTGTCCTTCGCTTCAATGACTAGATCCTTAACCAGTTTACTACAAGCCTTGTAAGCATCCCACTTCTTCGCCGTCCTGTCCTGTAACCAGATCAAGTAAAGTTTCCTTTTTTCCAATACAACATCCCTGATATCGGCGTTCCACCAACCCGTTTTTTTGTTTCGACCCCCGCTAGTGACACTGCCTAGACATTCCTCAGCCGCACCCAAGATAAATTTCTTAAAATTCGCCCACTCAGTCCCAATGTCCCCGCAGTCAGCTGGAAGCCCCTCAAACCCTTCGGCGAATTTTGCCATAAAACGAGACCTTACTGCCTCTTCCCTAAATTTGCCCACACGAAATTTGCGACTTACCACCTTCTTCCTTTTAGTCTGACAGAGTTTCCCAACCGACAGATGGGTACCCAAAAAGTAGTGGTCAGAACCAAAAGTGAAACCCCTGAAAACACGTGTGTCCCTGACCACCTGTCTCCTGTCCTGTTCTATAATCATGTAATCAATGATGGATTTGTGATCCAAACCCTCCTTGACGTACGTATACCGATGGATCCATTTGTGCCTATAGAAAGAGTTGGTTATTGCTAACCCATTGAAATCACAAAAATCTAACAACCGTTTACCATTTGAATTCAGAGTTCCTTCCCCAAATCTACCCACTACCCTTTCATAACCTGAGTTGTTTTTAAAGTTTCCTATTCTTGCATTAAAATCCCCCATCAAAATCAGAGATTCATTTCCCTTTTTGCTAACCACGTCCCCCAACTGTTCGTAAAAAATGTCCAAGCCAGCAGCATCACTGCCTTCGCAAGGGCTATATACGCTAACCAGGCGATAAATTCCCCCCGCTAACTTTACAGAGACCCACATCAGCCTTTCATTTACGAAACGAACATCCAGGACAAAGTTGATCAACTCCTTCCTGATTGCGATTCCAACCCCCCAATTTGCCCTACCAGACTGAACCCCGGACAAAAACACCTTATACCCGCCTACGTGCTCTTCCGTCTGTCCCTTCGTCCTAACGTCACTCAACGCCAATATGTCTATACCGTAGTCCTTTGCCAGATCCACTAATTCCTCCCTGCGATTCCGAAAACCCCCATTAACGTTTAGACTCCCAATAAACAAACCATCAACCATTTTGCATTGCCTGACCGTCAACGAAGGGGTACCTGTCAAGTCGAGCGTTGGTCGTACCCCGTATCCAACACAGAGATTTTCTCACTGAATTTTTTTTTTCTTTATTTTATAAAAACGGTTAATGCATTAAGCATTACGTCATGGTAATTTAGTAAACATATTCACTTCTAAATTAAACATTTTCCAATGAAAAATCATTTATTTAATTATTACGTTTCTATTTTCGAAAAGACTCCTCGCACATTGTGCAAATAGTCTCTTCTATTGTTGGCTATTTGCACATTGTGCAAATAGTCTCTTCTATATATTGCTGGCTATTTACACTGTGTGCAAATAGCCGAAGGTATATAGAAGAGACTATTTGCACAATGTGCAAATAGCCGACAATATATAGAAGAGACTATTTGCACATGGAAAGACGTAACATTCAGCCAAAACTCTTACACAAAGAAGAACGTTTTCAATGTAATTTTTCATCAACTTCATAATATGTACGTGATATGTATATGTATTTGTACATGTATATGGAAAAGCTTTCCTTTTACGAAATGTCACGAAAACTAGGTGGCCTACGAAACTAGGGAATCTGCGCTTTAATGAAACGTTACGAAAAGCTAGTTGGCTAACGAAGCTAGGGAACTTTTACTTTTACAAAATATCACAAAAACTAGGTGGCTAACAAAGTTGGGAAACTTTTCCTCTTACGAAATTTCACGAAAACTAGGTGGCCTACGAAACTAGGGAATTTGCGCTTTAATGAAACGTCACGAAAAAGTGCTATCAAAGCTAGGTAGGTAACGAAGGTAAGGAAGTTTTCCTTTCTCAAAATGTCACAAAAAGTTTTTGGGTAAGTAAACTAGAATTAGGACTACGTCTAAGTGTGCAAATAGTCTTTTCTATATATTGTTGGCTATTTGCACATTGTGCAAAAAGTCTCCTCTATATATTGTCGGCTATTTGCACATTGTGCCGACAATATATAGAAGAGAATATTTGCACAATGTGCAAATAGTCTCTTTCTTCTATTTTACGACGTTTTACAATTGAAAACTCTGCGTAGCCTTCATTTTCAGCCTCTTCATCTCGCTCTTCATCCATTACTACCTCAAATTGGTAGTCATCATCAGAGGTCCCCTTTCTAAATTTATTTTCCAAAACATTCAATCAAGCTTTCAATGTTTTTCTTATTTTTATTTCTTTTTAATTTTTTTGGCTCTTTCTCCTCCTCGGCCTTTTGTTGCGTCTGTCGATTATTCTCTTCGTACGGGTCTAAAGAATCAGAAAAAATTGAATTCTCAGTCAAGGGACCTGATCCATCCAAGAGACGGGGCCTAGTCAAACGGAAAAGAAGTAAAATAAAAACATTTCAAACCATCCTTTGATTTCTCAAAATGTGTTACAATAATCAATTATTTTGTTCAAAAATCGTCAGGTAGACTGCATTCGTATTCGATAATACATTCTTTAGTCTGTATCTTTTGTCTGTCGTTCTTGTAACGTTGTATTTCTCATGTGCTTGTTGTACAATAAATATATGATTCCAATAGCCCCGATGACGATGGCAATCCATTGCAAGATTTGAAGAAATCTAGCAACAACAACAAAAAACAAAATAAATATAAAAATGGGAGAAAGGGATCAACCCAAGACTAGATCCACTCACACTCGCAATCGTTGATATTGTAGCATGAGAGGAACGAAATCATTTTTATCGTGAGTTATAAGCTGTTCTAGCCAAAATAGTGGCATTACGACTGCTGGCAACTGTTTCATGCATTCAACATCATCCACAGGAACTACTTGCAAATTGAATTGTATACGCCTTGCAGCATTGACTACACTTCCAGTGATCTAAAATGGAAACCCAAATATTTCAATTTTCATTCCCAGAAATGCAATCGTTTTTTACCGGCTCATATTCCATGTAGGACGAATGTTTAATTTCATTTGGATGCAATCCCGATTGGCTTTCCGTAAGAAGCAATGGATCGGCATTGTAGAAGTGGGGTAAACTGATCACCACTGGAACATCGAGACAGTCGAACAAATTAATTGTTCCTAAAAAATAATTGCCAAAGACTCTTGAACAGAGAAATGCTAAGTTGGCACCATTGTGCCTGGATAGAAGACGTATGTTGAATGACATCTTGGTTTGCATGGAACCAACATGTCAATTTCGACCCGGGAGAAGGGGGGGGGGGGGAAGATTCGATCATGGTCCTCAGATGACGAATCAACAATAAAAAACATATGAAGGGACCCGTACGCATCAGAATAGATGCGGCAAACAGAGTTGATGTAACGAAAAGACTCAAACGTGTTTAAGTAAATATTGCCTTAACTCTTAAGTGTATAATAAATATTTAAATAGTTTGCTGTTTGCCGTTTTGCTCATGCATTTAAATGTGCTCTCGCGATATACGATCAAATTAATTTAGTATTTACTTAGTCGTGTAACACTAGCAGTGTCGCATTTACTCATGTATATGTTTAGTATATAGGATCAATGGCAATGTGCGACAAACGTGCATTTATCAATGGAAATAAAATGTAATGTGAATTGAAGGAGGAATAATTAGTTGAACTGAAATTTAAAAAGACACAAAGGGGATGTAGTTTTGTGAGAAATAATTTGCGTATGCGATAAACGATAAGTAAAAAAAAATTAGTCAGCCGTAATTGAATCCACGATTGTGAAATAAAAAAACTATTAACAGAGCTACACCCTAACAAGCACGGCCGTTTTGCTTACAGATTAAGAGGTGTTTTCGTTTATGCAATAAAATATCGTATTGTCTTGTATGCCAGAGTCTCGCATTATTGATATGTATTTATTGTATAAAACTCGCTCACTACGTTCGCTCGTTATATACAATAAATACATATCAATAATGCTCGACTTAGGCATACAAGACAATAAAATACTATTATTTTTTTTTTTTTTTTTTAAATATTTTTATTTTATTTCTATTATATTGTGTAATTTGAATAGCATAATGCTAAATAAATAAATCATTCATTCAATTGCCGAAAGGGCAATATTGAAAAACCCGTCCGAAGAAACGATGTAAAAAAAAATCTCCGAACGCACAAAATTGACCTCCAAATAGAGAAAAATGTTCTCCTCAATTTTGTCTACAACATAGAAAAAAGAACTATTTCTTGTCCGTCAACACGATAACTTGAGTAAATCTTGACCGATTTTCAAAAACTTTTTTTTCCTGAAAGTTAGTCAAAAAATATTCTATGGTATTGAATCTGGGCACTGTCGGCCCAAGGGCCGCCGAGCTAGGGCCGTTTAAGTGGTTTTTGGTTGGTCTTTTGCACATAACTCGAGTAAATCTTTTCTGATTTTCATATTTTTTTTTGTTTGGAAGATCTGAGCATGGCCGACAATTTATCGAAGAAACTTTTTTTAATTTGAGTCCTTGGACTTTGCTACGGCACTAAAAACGAGTCTCTGCTAGGGCTCTATGTGTTTTTTGTACATAACTCGAGTAAATCTCTTCCGATTTTCAACAACTTTTTTTGTTTGAAAGATCTCGGCACGGCCGACAATTTATAGAAGAATTTTTGCCTGTGCTTAGGGCTCAAGTGGGCCTCATGTCGGTGCTAAGGTCGGCCCTAACATAAAAAAATGTTTTTTGCTATGTTGCAGAGCAAATTGAGGGAAACATTTTTGTCTATGGAAGTATGTATCCGAGGCCTCTATTTAAAGCCCTAGGTCAGTACTAAGGTTTTTACACCATTACTTCGGACGGGTTTTTCAAAATTGCCCTACGGGCAATTTCCAATTCAGTCTAATGTGAACGCAATATTTACTTAAATACGTTCTAGTCTCTTCGTAACATCAACACTGTTTGCCACATCTATTCTGATACGTACGGGTCCCTTGCATATGTTTTATTGAGAGAATTCTCTCCCATAAAAAATATGTCTTTGGACTTGCGCATTCTATCCAGGCACAACGGGGCCAAAACTCAGCATTTCTCTGCTCTTAAACAATGCCGTAGAGCATGATAGACAATATAAGTAAGGCTTTGATTTGCACTTAAAAAAATATACTCCGTTTTGAAACGGCGCATGCGCATAGGGAGAATTTTGCTTTATGAGCGTGCGCAGTTTCAAAACGAAATGATTTTTTTTAAGTGCACATCAGGGCTTAACTGAACGAAAATCTCTCTTCGTTAACTCTCTATTGGTCGAGGATGAGAGAGAATAATTCACACAGTTTAGGTTGTCACTAAAATATTTCGTGCTTTCTGGTATACCAGAACATTTTTCCAAGAAAAATTTTCTTGATTTTCGCTATGGAATTTTCCTGATTTTCCCGAAATTTTGCTGTATGAAATTTTCGTGATTTTCTTTAGGAGGAAATAGCGAAAATTTCTGGAAAATCAGGAAAATGTTGTGAAAATCAAGAAAGTCACCATCACCAACCAAGAAAATCACCAGAAAAGGCTCTGCTTAGTATGCAACAAAATTTAAACATTCCAGTAACCATTACCTTGCCTCGGACAACCAATCGGTAGGTCGGAGCAATAACACTGCAACTCATGGTTTTTGGTCACATCACCGAAGTCAAATCCAAAACGAATCGTTGGAACATCTTTGTATTTAGAGACGCTGTCGAATCGAGCACCAAGTGACATACATAGTTCCGGTTCATAAATCCATAATCCATCGCTTTTGTTTATTCCTGATGGAAATATAGTCGAATCAGTGCCTCTGTATCTATTACATTCACCGTCCCAAGTTGACATTTCCATTTTCTTATTGAAGCTCACAATGCGGCCCACATTGTCGACATTCTTAATACCACGATCAACCTTATACACACCAACTCCAGTTGCGTTTAACTAACAATAAAACGTAAATTCTCTGAGAAATTAACCGAAAATTTCAACTCACAGCTCCGAAAACTGAGAATTTGTAAAAACCTTCACGCAATCGCTGAATAGTTTTAACCGTTCCTAGAATGGCACAAGTTGCTTTAGCAGCAAATTCCTCCGACGTACAGTCGATTTCAATCCCATCAAATAAATAGTCGAAAACTCTTCCGGTCCAAAATGGATCTGTTGGTTGATGGAAGATTGCGTTCACAGCTTGGCTCACTAATTTCAACATTGGCTTCCGATTGACGTTGATATTTAATGCCATTCCCTTGGAGGCAAAGAAAAAACCGATCAGTTAAGGAACTTGAATGTGAAATTTTGGAACACTTAGGTTGTGACTTGTTCACATGTGATCAACGACCTCATCATTGTGTTTCGAACTGAACTCATTTTAATCGCTGGATATAACTTTAGTTGAGGAGAAGCTATCTACGGTCATTTCGAGATCCTCTGAAGAGCTGGAAGAAGCCGTGAATAGCATTACGTCGCTGTTAACCGAGGCATACGAGAGCTCGTGCCCAGAACTAAAATCTAGTAGGAGACGGAAAGATAGACTATGGAGCCGAGCGATCGGAGAACTTCGGAAAACAGCTCGCAAAGCCTGGAATAAAGCCAGAAGAACCTCCAGGGATGTAGATTGGAACGCCTACAGAACATCACAGAGAATGTTTAGTAAGGCGGTCCGGTGGAAAGCGAGGGTGGTATGGAAAAACTTCTGTGCAGAAATGGATCGCGTTCCAGACTATGCCAGAATTCATAAAATCTTTGCAAAGAATTCGAAGCTTACACCAGGCTCATTATTGAGGCCGGGTGGGGAATTCACGAGTTGCGGGAATGAAACGGCTGTACATATTCTGGAGACCCATTTCCCGGGCTTCAGTAACGAGAAAAGCGACCTCGGAGAACCAGCTCTACACTCGCCATCAGAGGAGGACTGGGCTCTGGCTAGCCGGATTGCCACTGTGGACAGGTTGAGATGGGCCATCGGGAGGTTCAGGCCATTCAATTCGGCGGGAAACGACGGAATATTCCCTGGTCTTCTAAAAGAAGCCGGAGAGATTCTGTTGGAACCGCTCTGCAGAACCCTGCAAAGCTCGCTAGCTCTTGGTCATATACCAATGGCGTGGGAAACCGTTAAGGTAACATTTATACCGAAACCAGGTAAACCCTCCCGTTGTGAGGCTAAGGACTTCAGGCCTATCAGTCTCACATCTTTCGTACAGAAAACGTTAGATTTCTATATCAGGGACGAAATCCTTCCGAGATATCCGCTGCATGCGAATCAGCACGCATACCAGGTAGGGAAATCTACGAATTCTGCTCTTCACAATCTGGTGGCCAAGGTAGAGAGATCTTCTGAAGGTGGGGAAATTGCACTTGGATGCTTTATGGATATTCAAGGCGCTTTCGACAACACCAATTTTGAGATCACTCGCCAGGCCGTAGAGAGTAGAGGAGTAGCACCGGTAGTAACGAGGTGGATCACTAGTATGCTCAGAAACAGGGCAGTTGAGGCAACGGTATGTGGCCACAAGGTAAGTTTCTGGGCATCTAGAGGCTGCCCTCAGGGGAGAATACTATCCCCACTGCTATGGTGCATGGTCGTGGACTCCCTAATTAGGAGGCTGAACGACGAAGGAATTTACGCTCAAGGGCACTCGGACGATCTGACAATTTTGATCAGAGGTAAATTTGAGAGCACATTGGGCGACAGAATGAGGTACTCGCTGAAGATAGTGGAGGAATGGTGTCAGGCCTCATGGCCTCAGGGTAAATCCGGACAAGACTGACATTGTCCTTTTTAGTAGAAGGACGTCTGGTCACGAACGGGTGGGGAAATTGAGGCTGTTCAATAAAGATATCGTTCCTGGAGCGTGGGTGAAATACCTTGGAGTTATTCTCGTTCGTAAGTTGAACTGGATCGAGGCGCAGAATGGATATGCAGGAACTCATTTGGAAGGAACTGGGGCCTGCCGTCCAAGGCTATACGGTGGATGTATGAAGCTGTCATAAGACCTATGATGAGTCACGGCTGCATTGTGTGGTGGCCGATGCTCGACATTAGGAGTGCGAGGAAAGAGATGAACGAGATTCAAAGGCTGGTATGCATTTGTAGTACCGGAGCTACGAAATCGACAGCCACGGTGGCTATGGAGACATTAATTAACCTGCCACCGGTCCACGTGGCATTGAAGGCGAAAGCTTTTGCTACGGCGGATAGACTGTCTCAGATCTTTGGACTCCGAATTTCACTTCGGGCCATGGGAGAATCAAGAAGGCTATCACTAACGAGGTCTTTGAAGTGCCTAGGGACCGAATGAAACGGGAGACGAACTTCGTAAGGCGTTTTGAGACTGTCATACCCGATAGGTCTGAATGGCTGGAAGGTTGGCCAAGCTGCCTATCAGATGAAGTAATTGTGAGTTTCTCTGATGGCTGTAAAACTTCAGAAGGTACGGGAGCCGGAGTATTCTCCCCGGAACCGTTGGCGGAAAGGTGGTACCACCTAGGTGGGTATGCCGACGTCTTTCAGGCTGAGATTTTCGCGGCACTGATGGGAGCGCGGGAAGCAATCTCACCAGAGGCATGTGGGAAAAAGGTCACAGTCTGTTCTGATAGTGAGAAAATGATCAAAGCGCTCATCTCGCCTGTCGTTACATCCAAGCTAGTAAAAGAGTTAAAGGAAACCTTGAACCGGATGGGACTGAGAAATCAGGTGACGCTGGTCTGGGTCTGGTCTGGGCCAGAACCTCTCATCCCCATCCCACATTCGGCATGCGTAAAAGAAATAAAGAGTTGAGTGAGGTCGGAATTCGCTAAACATTAGAACACTTATGAAGGAGGAATGCACACAAAGCGTTTCTTCCCGGTGCCCGATGGGAAGTGAGCCAAAGAACTGCTAAATATGGACAGGACACGCATCAAGAGGGTGGTGGGTGCGATCACCGGGCACTGCGGACTGAGCAAGCACCTGGGGGTAAAAATGGGAATCTCTAATGATCCCAGTTGCACCTGCGGTCTAAGTGAGGAGACGGGCGTTCACGTCATATGCGAATGCCCGAGGTTCTTCTCACTAAGGCTCAGGACACTAAGAAGTCATGTAGTCCAACCCGAAAATGTCCCCAAAATGGGACCTGCCGCTCTAGACAGGTTCCTGGCAGGGACTGGGAGGTTTTTGAGATTTACATGATGAACGGGTTACGAAACAAAGGATCATAAGATCTGTGTTTCAAGGACCAGTAATGGACCGGCCCAAACTGATAAATCTATAAAAATAGATGCCTCCTAAACACACATAACATGTGCATATAGACGAAAAAAAAAATTGCGCATCTATAGTCATTCGTTAAAAATAGACTACTACGACATTTGAAGCAAAAGAAATGATGAAAACAATTTTTTACATTAAAGTTAATTGGGAAAAATGCAACATTTTGATTAAAAACGATGTGAAACAGGTGGAAAAAAAATTCGCCCTGAGTATGTAAAAGTATTAGTCTAATGTATAGCAACATTTTAAGCGAAAAAACAGAAAGAAAATTTTCGGAAAATTGTTTACGCCAGAGTTAATGGAAATTAGGCAAAATCGCTTCTTTTCATCGCTGTGTTGATGTAAAAATTGATTTTGATGTAAAAATGCATTTCCCCATGTCGTGGGACGCTTTTTTCGACCATAACACTCACAAATTAAGAAGAACGTTGAAAGCGCAAATTAATTGAAATCGCTTCTCGAGACTCATATGTTGACATTTATGAAGAAATTTGGATGAAAAAAAGATTTTCCATGACGTGGTACACTTCTTCCGGTTGCGCGGGTGATGAACTTCGTTCCAGTAGTGCATTGAAAGCAGCAGTAGGTTTTGAATTAAATTCTACTCACCATTATCAAGGCGTGAATTGTTGTCAGTTTTTCGTTTCCCGTCAATCCATTTGATAAATCCGATCGAAAGATGAATGTTCTCTTCATGTTAAATTCAACTGTGTCATCGTCATCGTTATCGGTGATATCAAACTTCTCCATCCATTCTCTAGAAGTAAAAGAATAGGCGCAACAGTTTTTTACGTACCTCTCTCTTTGACGATGAATTTAATCATTTTCGCTTCTTGTAGGTACAATAATTTTGAATGCAAGGAACGAAGTAACGAAAATGTGACATGTCTCCATTTTTATCAAGTCCATGTCTTCAGCTTCAACACGGTTCAAAGAGGGCAGCAGATTTTAACAATTCGAAAGCTAGAATTATACGCCCAGCCCGAATAAGATGGGCGGACGACACGCTCCTATCAACATTCCTAAAGGGCGTAAAGAAAATTTTCTAAATGTGTCACCCACTCGAAAACATAGGGACCAATTTCTTCAAGCATTGGCTTGGCTCCTTTAGTTACTTCATCTTTATTTGTCAAATTGAACAGATAGATTCTTAGTTCGTTTGGAACCGTAGGATTTGTATAAAATTTACGCGCTTCAGAGCCGGGAACTCCAATTTTCTGAAACACAAAATAAACAAAAATCAAATCAAATTTAAATAATCGAAAATAATTGGCGCCATGCAAAATGCACAGTTAAATTGAGTTATGATGAGACAATTTTATTCTTGCTACAACAAGCTGGTAACATATACTACGAAAATGAGAAAATTTCTTTCATATTTTGGATTTTTCAGTCATGTGACTTCAGGCGGTTGAAAATATTCAACTTAAACATAACCAAAGAGCCGTATGCATCAGAATAGATGTGGCAAACAGAATAGATGTGGCGAAGAGACTCGAACGTATCTAAATATACAAATAAGCAAACAATCCAACGTTTTCTGTTCTCTTATAACTGTAAGAATTTCAAAGATCTATAGAAATTACCCAAGGTAATATCAAAGTCCCTATCGAAGGGAACGGGTTGGCTCAGTGGTAGCGTACTGGCCTTCCACCAAGAAAACCCGGGTTCAATCCCCGTGAAGGCAAATTCTGTATAGGATTTTTCTTCAATGTCTAGCATGAAAGCAACGTTCCTAAGTGTACCCAAGCTTCCCAACACGGGTAGGTGAGGAATTTAGTGCCCTCAACGAACCGTACACAGAAGAATGACATGAATGACGCAACCCATTCACGATGAATTCTGTGTACAAAATATCTGAGTCTAAAAAGTATAACTTTAGGCGGAGATATAAATAATTAGCACTGAAAGAAATCCTATGGTGTTGCTAGCCTATAGGCGTGGTTCGGAATTCACGTTAAGCATGTGGTCCACACTCACCAACCCGCACTGGCCCGCGTGGTGTTTCATGGCTAAATACCCCTAATTGGGAGGCCTCATCCAGCAATGGATAATATGGCTACATTATATATATATCGAAGTACGTCTCAAACCATTCAAATCTAGGAAAGATTATATCCAAGGACTGGGTCATTTTCCCCTAAAACCCTGAAACACGTTTTCTATAAAATTTTATTCTCTACAACTTTGCCTTTGGAAGCAACTTTCTACCTCTCATAGTTCTAGAGATATGGGTCGTCCCTCCTAATTCTAGAAGTAGTCATATCCCAGGAATATGGCATTTCTGCCCAAAACCCTGAAACACATGGTCTCTAAAATTTTATTCTCTACAACTTTGCCTTTGACAGTAAATCTCCATATTGCATAGTTAAGGAAATATAGACGAAAAACTGTTTTCGTTTATGGCCAAGAATCTCAATTTCATCCATTCATTTGGTCCCAGTGCCCAGATCCCTGACCCAATTCGTACAAAAAAATTTTCCCAGTTTTGTGACATCAAGTGCTTTCATTTGACACCAAAATGAGGAGTTTACGTGCTATACTTGCTGAGATATTTGCAAAAAAGTTTCATCGGCCCTCGTTTCATGTCCGACCTCCACTTCTTCGACCATATCTCCGGAACTTGGCCGATTTTGCTCATCTTCGAACTTGAATCATGGGATGCATGTACCTTTCAGGGTTGAGCCGGTTGAAAAAAAGTGGAAGCGGACGGACAGACAGCAGACGGACATTTTTTTATCGCTGATTCGTCATCTCTAGACGATTATAGATGCATCCCCCCAACTTCCAACTCGATCTACCCCATGTTGCAACAAAATTGTCAACAAAAATGCCGACGTGGCTGCCAAAAGGCCCTGCGGGCGAAATCTGAAAAAGTCCATATCTTCGGGCGCTGTTTTCGTAAACAAATGGAATTCAATGAAGTCAAAAGCCGGCAAGCGCCGCAGGCGATTTTTTTTTAATTGTGGTGTTCAGGTAAGGTTATCATGCAAGGCGCCGCAGGGGAAAATTTTGAACTACCTTCACTTGTCCTTTAGGTAAATCGAGGAACGCTTAATTGCAGCAGACGCAATTTTTTGATCTTAGGGATCCTTTTTGTAAGAATTATTGAATGATTTCGTATAACGTGGCAGGCGACAATTTGTGGGCTCTTTGGCAGTTTTTAAACTAAATCGAGGTATTTTTCTGAGCGCCGCAGGCGAAAATATTGAAAATTTGGATTCGTTTTTCTTATTTTCAGCCACAGTTTGGGTCCCCAAAATGACAGCCCGGGCCCAATGATTTTACCTTTCTCCGAATCTGCAAGAAAAAATTTGTCCGTCCGTCTGCCTGTCGACACGATAACTCGAGTCAATCTTGACCGATTTCCAAAAGTATATTTTCCCCGAAAGGTAGTCCCAAGAGTGTTGTGATAAAATAAATAAAATCAGTCAAGAATTTTCGAAGTAACGATCGAAAAAGTAGTCGAAAACGTGACTTTTTGAAGGCCGGTGAAACTTTGTGGCTAATATCTCCGCGATTTACGAACGGATATTGCCTTTCAATGTTTTGAATTAAACATATGGAATTATAATATAAATTATATATATATATATTAAAACATATAAATTATTTTTGGTGCGATTTAGATGCGGTCGAAGGCTCAATAGAAAAAAAGGAGGACCAAAGCCTCTACTTAGGGCCCCAAGTCGGTCCTAAGGTCGGCCAAAGTTAAAAAAAAAAACTTTTTTGCTATGTTTTAGAGAAAGATGCGGGGAAAATTTTCATCCATGGAAGTATTGGTCTAAGGTAAGGCCACTCCTTAGTGCCCTGAACGGTGCGTTACTAGACTAGGGTTTTCCAATTTGTCATTTTGGCGATTTCCAATGTAATCTAAGACTTAAATTCAATAAAATTGCAAAGCATTCATCGATACTCTATGGAAGTTTAGCGTTTGTTTTAATATGCAGTAAGATTTTGTAACAGTTGTTCTCATACCCTATTTTTTGAAAACTGCATTTCTCAAATTTCTAAAGTTTCTCAAATATTTCTAAAATTTCCCAAATATTTCTTAAAAATCTCAAATATTTCTAAAGTTTTTCAAAATTTAAGGAAATCAATTAAAGTTGATTTTTTTGTTGTAAATTCATTTGCCCATGAAATTTTATTTGATTTTTCAAAATCTCACAATTTGCATATGTTTTCGTGCGAACAGCTCTTCCGCTTCGTCGAATACGCCTACAAACCGTTCCTGCTGTCTTGTCCTGGAGCCCTGAACTGGCTTTCTATTCTTCTGAGCCATCCAATGATGCACTGCAGGACTTGTGTCTAATTTTTCCACTGTAGGCATGTTCATCTTCACGTACAAGATGTTAAATAAACTTGATGTTGTATAAACCTAAACAAAATTGCGTTACAAAACAAGAATTAATTCGATATGCCAGATTATTACAGATGAATCGTTCAACATCTGCCGAAAGTAGTTTTGCTGCTAATCTTCCTAAAGCAGTTTTGATAGCCGTGAAAGGTCCAGTTGAAAGTTGCTGTAATGCTTTAATGGTGTCAGGTGGGCCTTTACATTCATAGTAATGTACTTTACTTTATATGCGACGATACGCCTTACATTAAATGCCAATTTTTGAGACGGAAAATGAGAATTTATTGCATTATTCTCAGTATTTATCCGTCTAGAGGGATAAATTCCACTGTCTAGGGCGATAAATAACCAGCTAGACTAGAAATATTAAATTAAAAAAACCGTCCGTTTGAGAATCGAACACAGAACGCCCGCGTTCCAATCAACGATGCTAACCACTACGCCCCATGATCTTATTAAATACATGAATTGCGAATTATATTATCGCAGCTAATGTGATTCAATTGAAAACTCTCATAATAGTAATTTGTCGACCATGTTGCGATACGTTGATTTTTTCAGCATCAGTCCTAATATTGTCCATACGAGCCAAAGGCGAGTTGGACAATATTTAGGACGTATGCTGAAAAAATCAAGTATCGCAACGAGGTGGACACACTGCTTTTTGCAACAAACAAATCGATTGAGAAGAAAATAACAACCAAACTTAAAAAATTCACTCCATAGAAACCATTATATTTTACAGTGTACAAACAATTTTTGATCAGATTGCAATGCACACATACGACATTGTAACGTCGTATCATAGCAACGGAGGGGTACTTTTCAGCACATGTATCAAATTTCAAAAGTCATATCGTTACAAGGTGTAAATTTGCTTCACTTCCCCTCACACTCTTAAAAAAATTGGAAACTGTTTCGATTTTGATCGCGTTACCGCATCGTGAACAACATCGAAAACAGTCGAAAATCGATTGTGCGTTGCAAAAAATGTGTTTTCTATATGCGTAAATGGAATCTCACATGTGTGTGTGTTTAATTCGAAATTTTGTTTTCGAATGCACATGCGCATTGTTCATTGTAACATAATCTTCTGTTGTGTTTTATATAAATATTTATATGAAATGTGCATTTAGGTTCAAGCTTACGCGAAATTTTTTTTTCACTTTCTTCTATCTAGATGTAACAATTTGATAATTTGAATATTTTGTGCATGAAACAAACATAAAAAAAGTAAAAAAAAAGTAACAAAAATCAGAATTGAACCTCCGACACCTCATCTCAAAAAATTAGCGCTACCGTGCCCTAGCTCGCTCGGCCATCAGTTCTTGTGTTTGATGTTCGGCGAATCGTCGCTATTAAAGTAAAATAATATACTTATACATTGTGGACACTCGAATAACCGTTTGCGTGTATATTACACACACTTGCTCGCTATCGCTCGCGCGTTGTGTGTAATATACATTTGAACGGTTATTACTCGCTTACCACAATGTATAAGTAATCTTATAAAATCGGCTGCAGCTCGGTACTCTTCTATGAAGGAATTTGATTCGAAATCCGTAGCAATGAATTTGTGACACAATTGAAGAGACTCTTCGGATGCCGCGATATTGATCGGATGAAGGGGTTGCAAATATTCCTGCATGAAATCGTCGAAGCCAAGGCGCTGATCTAAATGCTGCAACAATGATCGTACGATAGCTTCTCGTTCCTCAGATATCAATACGAGAGAACTATTGGTGCTTCGTGTCCTGTATCGTCGTTCTCACAAATAATCTCATTCAAAAAAAAGCTGCTCCCATCCATTTTCCAGACTGTTATCGATGCAATTAACCAGACACTCAACAAGCTTTTGCTTTTTATCCGGTAATTCCAAAATCGTGTCAGAAATGTAAGAAGATGTATTCGATGATAGTTGTCAAATGTCTTCGCGCAATGGTTCGTTTTCTGACTTGAAATACAACACTGAACATCTCCAATTTGTCAAAACGACGCGACGTAAGGTAGCTTATAGGTACATTGCACCCAACGAGTTGATTTACGGGGTACGTTTGCCAAAAGTGCGAAAAACGTACAAAATTGAGATGTCGAGGTTATGATGGTGGCGACAATGGAATTATCGGTGCACACAGATTTCCATCCTAAAGTGATTCGATGCGCTACGCACCAGATTTTGAAAAAAGGTAGATTCTCACTGTTTGACAGTTGATGTTCTCTTGTCATTCTTGATACCACTTTTTGAACCAGTGTTAAGTGGTTCGCCGTCAGCCACCAAGAAACTGCACAATTTCAAAAAATCCTTGTGGAATTTTGCGAAGAACCGCATGAAGACAACTTTCCACCAATAAATGAAGTCGACTTAATTCAAATTGCATCTGAAAATTCATTCGATAGGGATAAATAACTAACCTCAGGTTGTGAACAAAACCAACGAATTCGACATCGGTTCATCATCAAATATTAATATCTCACAAACAAATTTTGAGACGAACCCAAAAAATTTCAATAAAACGAAGAACCGATTTCCTGACCACTAAAGCCAAAAAATGTAAAAAATAAGTAATTCTATTTTCATTGTTAAAAGCTCGGATTTAAATACACATACACATTTATTGAAATCACAACCGATTTCTTTAATTTCCAATTCAGATTTCAAGTATTTCCAAAAACGCTTCTCAAATATTTCTAAAATTTCTTAAATGTTTCTAAAATTTTTCAATTATTTCTATAATTTCTCAAATATTTCTTAAGTTTCTCAAATATTTCTCAAGTTTCTCAAAAATTTCTACAAATTTCGTAAGTTTCTTAACATATTTTTAAAAAATAGGGTATGGTTGTTCTGATACTCACAGGTCTCTTTGCAAATACATGCGGATCGCCTTAGCTATGTTTTTAAAATATGTAATCATTGCATACACAAAAGAATCCAAAAGGCGCCGCCCGAGCGCCCATAGGGTCAGGCCGGCACTGCGTGTAGGACCTTTGTACTTCGTACGGGTCCAAACATATGCAAGTACCCGTACGCATCAGGATAGATGTGGAAAACATAATAGATGTTGCAAAAAGACTCGAACGTATTTAAGTAAATATTGTCTTAACTCTTAAGTATATACAATTACGTCCACATTAAATTGAACTGGAAATTACCGAAAGGGCAATATTGAAAAACCGGTACAAAGCGATGGCGCTAAAAACCTACCCAAACCCAAAACAAAAAATTTTGCTATTTTTTTCTTTACAACACTGCACAAAAACCTTATCATTAAATGAGTATTCACAAAAACGACCAAATATCATGTAGTATGAGTTTGGTCCATACTAAGGACACTACAGCCCGAATCATTCAACAGAATTTGACTTAATTAATTTTCGTGATTTTCTGATGTCCATATCTTTTATTTTGAATCTAAACGAGCGATTTCCGTTCTAATTTCGCGGAGATATAAGTGAAACAGTTCCATCAACCTTCAAAAAACCACGTTTTTGACCACTTTTTCGAAGTTCTTCGAAAAGGGGTCTTATGCGTTTACCACGACGTTTGTAACCACCCCAATTTCGACCCGGGAGTAGGGGGACCATGTCCGTCCGTCCGAGTAAAAGTCAACCAATCTTCGAAACCTTTTTTTTTCCCTGAAAGATAATCGAAATATCTTTTATGGGATTGAATCTGGGCACTGTTGGCCCAAGGGCCGCCGAGCTAGTGCCGTTTAAGTGGTTTTTGGTCTTTTGTACATAACTCAAAATGGCACTAAAAATGAGCTTCTGCTAGCGCTCTACAATGTTTTTTGTACATAACTCGAGGAAATCTCTTCCGATTTTCAAATTTTCTCTTGATTGAAAGGTTTAGGATGGTCTCCCGTTTTATGGAAGAAATTTTTTTGATTAGAAACCCTTGGACTCAGCCACGACCCTAAAACTGAGTTTCTACTAGGGCCCAACGTGTTTGCTTACATAAGTTGGATAAATCCTAACAGATTTCCTTGATTCTTTTTTGATTTGAGAGGTAATCGAGTACCGAATTATATTCAAAAACGAATTTGGACCCGGTGCCTGTGCTAGGGCTGAAGTGGGCCTCAGGTCGGTCTTTTTTTTTCGCTATGTTGCAGAGCAAATTGAGGGAAACATTTTTGTCTATGGAATCATGTGTTCGAGGCATTTCTTTATAGCCCTAGGTCGGTCAAAGGGTCTGCCCTACACAAAAAAATGATTTTTCACTATGTTGTAGAGAAAATGGAGGGGAATATTTTTGTCTATGTAATATTTATCTAACTATCAACTGCTCTTTTTACGTCCACGTCGTAGTCCCCGGGACCTCAATTCTCTTCGGAGTTTTGTGCTAAACTTAAGAGTGCTACCTGATGGCTGGCCCACGGGTCATCGGGGAAACGGATTAGTGGGTAGTGCGTGTGGCTAGCCACCATACCACACTCAAAAATGCGATATGGTTATGAATTCAACAACAGAGCCTCGGATTGGACAGGATAAACGGCAACGACTTAGGCAATGGAAAAAGGACAACGATTTACAATTAGGAACATGGAATGTTAGATCTCTGTTACGGCCAGGAGGGTTGAGATCACTCACTAGTGCGCTAAGGGCGACTAAACTTGACATTACAGCAGTACAGGAAACTAGATGACCTGGGAGGGGTTCTATGATCAGTAGAGACTTTACGTTTTATTACAGCGGCAAGAGCAACGACAGCCCAAGAGGATACGGAACAGGCTTCATCGTCTTCGGTGGAGCCAGAAACGCGGTGATTGGTTTCACTCCTGTCAACGAACGAATATGCACTCTACTATGCACTCTATTAACGTCTGCGCTCCAACGGAGGAAAAAGATAATGAAGCGAAGGAGCTATTTTACGAGAAACTGGTGAAAGTGTATGATGGAGCAACGAATCGAGACATCAAAATCATACTTGGGGATTTGAATGCCAAGATAGGTCGCGAAGTCTACCACCGTCCCACTATTGGTAAATATAGCCTCCACGAAAAGACACGCGAAAATGGAACGTTGGCAATTGATTTCGCAGCGTCAAGGAACATGGTTGTCTGCAGTACCTATTTCGAACATAAAGACATCCACAAAGCGACATGGGTATCACCTGATGGACGAACCAAAAACCAGATTGACCACGTGTTCATAGATGGGCGTCACTGTTCAAATGTTTTGGATGTCAAAAGTTGTAGGGGACCGAACATCGATTCAGATCACTACTTAGTAAAGGTGGTTGTTAGGGCTCGAGTTTCGATTTCACACAATCGACAGCCGGCATTGGAAAAGTGGAACGTCGAGAAACTGCAGGACGAAAATATTAAACGACAATATGTGGATAATTTGGCGAAGAAAATTATTGAAGGAATGGAAAGCGAACAACGAAACGTAGACGATGCATGGAATCAAATTAGACGAAACGTAGAGCAAGCCGCAGCAGAGACGATAGGAACGAGAACGGGAAAGAAAAGAAATGACTGGTTCGATGACGAATGCAGAAAAGCATTGGATGACAAAAATGCGGCTCGAGCGAGATATCTAAATAGATGCACTCGAGCTGGCATGGCAGAGTACCGTTTGAAGAGAAATTTTGAGAAAAAACTATTCCGAAGAAAAAAGCGACAACATGACAAGGAAGTTTTAATCGAAATTGAAAGGTTTGGTAATCGAAAAGAGACGCGGAATTTGTACCGGAAAGCAAACGAATCGAGGAAAGGTTACAGTCAACAACCTTTATTGTGCAAGGACAAGGATGGGTTGGTCTTAGCAGATGAGGAAAGGTGTATCAGACGATGGGCGGAGTACTTTAAGGAACTGCTGAATCCGAACAGACCACCGAACCGAAACGACACCAACAACAACTTACCATTTCAGACCGCGCAGCCACATATTGCAGAACCAACGCTACAGGAAGTGGAGCATGAAATTTTAAAGCTCAAAAATTTCAAAGCCCCAGGAACCGACAATATACCTGGAGAACTTTTCAAGCACGGTGGTAACGCATTATGTACGGAGATGCACGAGCTCATCAAGCGCATCTGGAATGTCGAGGAGTTGCCGGGAGAGTGGAAGACTAGCATCATCTGCCCTTTGTACAAGAAAGGCGACAAATTGGAGTGTGGCAACTATCGCGGAATTTCGCTTTTGAATATCGCCTACAAGATATTTGCGAATATTCTATACAAACGCCTTCTTCCATACATGGAATCTACTGTTGGTGAATATCAAGGTGGTTTTCGTGTAGGTCGTTCAACAACGGACCAGCTGTTTAGCATTAGACAGATCTTGGAGAAGTGTAAGGAGTACAACGTGGAAATACACCATTTGTTCTTAGACTTCAAAGCAGCATACGACAGCGTCAACAGGAGGGAGTTATGGAGAGTGATGGAGGAATTAGGGGTTTCCAAAAAACTAATCTCGCTAACAAAATTGACAATGGATGGAGCTAACAGCCGAGTAAGAATCCGAAGCAAATTGTCAGACGTTTTCGACATTGAGGAGGGACTACGTCAAGGTGATCCGCTCGCAACGCTGCTTTTTAATTCGACCCTTGAAGCAGCAGTGAGAACCATGGACATCGACACCAGCAGCACCATTTTCACCAAATCCAGTCAATTGCTGGGCTTCGCTGATGACTTGGATATCTTGGGCCGAAACATGGAAGCTGTTAAGGAAAAGTTCACGGCTTTGGACAGAAAAGGTACCGACCTCGGGTTGAAGGTTAATGACACAAAGACCGAATACATGATTGTCTCCCCATCGAATCGACAACACGACCAAAGCGTAACAATTGACACACACACATTTAAGGTGGTAGACAAGTTCGTATATCTTGGATCTCTGCTTAATTCTGACAACGTAATCATGGACGAAATCAAAAGACGGATAACTCTTGGCAACCCGAGTTATTACAGCCTGATAAAAAGTTTAAAGTCCAAATCAGTAAGCAGAAACTCTAAATGCGCACTGTACAAATCTGTGATAAGACCAATAGTTACGTATGGGTCGGAGTCGTGGTGCATGACTCAGAAAGACGAACAATCGCTGCTCACGTTCGAAAGAAAGGTACTGCGGACAATCTTCGGACCAGTATATGACGAAAACATGAACAGATGGCGCAGACAATTTAATCATGAGCTTATGCAGCTTTATGGAGAGCCGGACATAGTTAGAACAACAAAAATAAATAGACTACGATGGCTTGGTCATGTACAGCGTATGGACGACAATCGTATCCCGAAGAAACTTTTTATCACCAAACCGGAAGGCAAAATAAGTGCAGGCAGACCTAAATCCAGATGGTGCGATGCAGCTTTTGCCAACCTGAGAACTGCGGGAGTAACCAGCTGGAAGATGTTAGCTGAGGATAGGTCCGGTTGGAGAAGCATGTTGGAGAAAGCCAAGATCCTTAATGGGTTGTAGGGCCGGTTAAGTAAGTAAGTAAGTATTTATCCGAGGCCTCCACTGAGGACCCTAGGTCGGTCCTAAGGTCGGCCCTAGACAAAAAAATGGGTTTTTACTATGTTGTAGAAAAAATTGAGATGAACATTCTTGTCTGTTTGGGGTCAATTTTGTACTTTCAGAAGGCCTTTCTTACACCGTTTCTTCGGACGGGTTTTTCAATATTGCCCTCTCGGCAATTTCCGATACATTTTGATGTGGACGTAATTTCATACACTTAAGAGTTACGGCAATATTTACTTAAATACGTTCGAGTCTTTTCGTAACCTCTTGTATTCTGATACGTACGGGTCCGTTCTTATGTTTTTGTTTTGTTTTTTTTTTTTATGCAATATGTTTACTTGAATATCATATGTCCCTTCATTGACCACTTTCGAGATCCGGATGCTGTACAACTCGGAAGAATTTAAATTAATAAATTGTCCGAATTTTGAAGCATCCAGATTTTGTGAGACAACAATGATTGCATTCTTTAGTCTCTGCTTGTGGGGTAACCCTTTACATACATGCATTGTCTGTCCCAACCAATTTCATCAATCTTCTAATTTTGATTTATGATATTTTTACTGTGACTTACATTTGGAGTTACTTGAAATAGTAATGGAACAAATGCCAGTAAAATACCCAGCACAAGTAATCCGATGAAAATTAATGAATATTTTGTATTATTTATTTGATCAACACATATATCCTCAGATTTTCGTTGCATTATTGATACTTTCAACGAATGAAGAAACACACAATCCATTCAACGCTTTACAACTGAATATTAATAGTATGATTTTCCATACCAATCTGCACAGAGAGTGACTGGACAACTCATGCTATAATCATCCCGCCCATTTTTAGCCTTTTGTCTTCGGGAAATATTGTTGCTTGCTTTGTTGTTATTTTCCTTCGTCGTGTAATTAATTATTTTAATTGTTTCTATAAACAATGACAAATTACAGTAGGTTTCTCTATACCGCGCCACATATTGACATTAATAAGAACATATCTTTAAAGTATCATGCCCGCAGCGGTAGTGGAGGGCGTGACGCAGTCCCAACACCCCAAAAAAGAAGTCCACAAACTCAAAAAACGCCTTATATACGTGAGCTTTTGAGTTTTTTCCCCCTGCTCCCTCACCCTCCAAATAATTTTTTAAAAAAACTACGTCGCAGCAGCTTTCCAACGAACCCAGACTCATCAAAATCGGTTGGGAATTGACATTGACAATTGATAAAAGTGGTCAATTTTAAGGGTTTTTTAGGTATTGCTTGGAGTATTTTAGTTCCGGAGTGATAATACGTTGTTTCTTCGGAAAAGTTTAAGAGTTTGATCAAGCAAAAAATAAGTTTTTTTTGTTTTCGAATTTTAGATTTGGAATTACAATAATTAGAGAGTTGGTGTTTGTTACAAAGTTATAGAGTTTGATCAGAAGAATTTTTTGGGATCTTAAGAAAATGTCTGTGGCGCCATCTTAGATTTACACAGTTCCACAGTTACACAGTTACACACAAACTTACACAGTTACTTTCTTCGGGAAAGTTGTTGGTGAGGAAAATTTATTTGTGATCCTAAGAAAATAGCAACCAGCTGTCAAAGTGACGCAATCTAGGATTTTTTGCTACCTTCTGGATTTGAATAGCTAGACAGTTGGTTTCTTCTGGAAAGTTATAGAGATTGGTGCAAAAAAAAATTTCAAACGAAGTTTTTTTCTGAGAAAAACTCTTTCAGAGAAAACTTTTTTTGCAGAAAAATTTTTTTCTGAGAAAATTTATTTTCGGAGAAAATTTTTTCCGGAGAAAATTTTTTTCCTAGAAATTTTTTTGTGGGGAAGAATTTTTGGAGAAAAATTTTTTTTTGACAAAAATTTTTTTGGAGAATTTTTTTTTTTAATGTAAAAACTAAAAGTGTTGAAAAATATTTCCGCTGGTAGGTCCGGCATTTGTGACGCAGCGATAGCGTGACTTCAGCGATATCATTAATTTTGAAAGCGGATTTATGGACTGCGTCACACTTAAGCTTTTAAGAGGTTTTTTGTTATGATGTGATTGAGACCAAAGTCCAACGTTCATTTATGTTTATTCATGAATGATAAAAATAAGAAAATCTTTTTAATGGCTTTCCAAACATATTTACAAGGACTAAAACCAAAAAAATATTTAATTGGAGTTTGTATGAATGTGAATACGTTAAAGTTTGGAATAATTTCACTCAAGGTTAGTGTGTTTTAGTTGAAGATTCTCATTGAGCTAATATAAATTCAATGTAGAATCTTTAAAATTTCTCTTGCAAATATTGTGAATATTTTCCAAACACAAAAAACCAAAACATGCTACAAGGACCCGTACGATACGATTCCTGATTTATGAGTACATTCTTTTCAAAATGCAGTGGATCGAAGCAACAACGGTGTAAAACACTACCTGCCTTATAGAAGATTTCCGGTAAACTTAAATTATTTTCTTGAAATTTTCACGATTTTTGGCAAGGAATTTGTGAGTTTTTAGCAAACTTTACGGCATTTTCTCGAAAACTTCAAGTGAATCGAAAAAAACATTTCGCGAAATTTCAAGAAAATTTTCTAAAAATCAGGCAGTGGTGTAAACACCCTTTCAACCCCTCAAAAGACTGATTACTAGTAGAGATTCCCATACTCAAATAGAAAACATGCAGGGCCCACTTTTAGAGTCGTAGCAAAATCCCGGTTTCAACCGTACTGACCCTGCCACCCGGATGTTTTTTTACTCGAAGTCAACTTTATTCGGCTATTGTTGAGATTCGCATAAACTAAAAGTGAAAAATGGTGACTTTAGTGCACAGGTCTAACAGGTCTATAAAATTTCGCAATATTTTAGCTTGAATATTAAAAAAACACATAAAACACAATGTTTATTGATTGCAAATTAATTTTGATTAGAATACATAAGGCTATCTTGACCCGTACGAAACTCTAAAGTCTGAGTCAACGTCAACATAAGTTTTCTCAAGAAATGTAATGGCATTTTAATGAATTATTGATTACGTTTCATATTTCATTTCATATTTATTCATATTCATATAAACATCAGTAATCTTATCGAGTACAGAGGAAAAAAATATTAAATCTAGCTTATAATGAAAATCATAATATTCTGAACAAAATAAGCGTATTAAAATCAAAAGAGTTCTAGTATAACAAATAAAAGTTAATTCGAAAGAAACTCTTTACATCAGTCAACTCAAAAGAAAAAAATATCAGGCTAAAATCAAGAGGGAAAAAAAGTGAAAAATTTAGTAAATCAATGAATCAATAAAGTAAAAGAAGAGAAGAAATAGTTATAAGTACTAGATGTCGTGCTAAGCCATATGATGGAAATAAGTAGGTCAGCCACCAGCTTGGACTTTAGCAGCCGACAAAAACCAGATAAAGTGTGTGACTCACGAACAACCGCCGGTAATTTGTTAAATAAACTAGACCCAGAAAATAACAAGCTACGTTTACCTAGCTTAGTACGAACATAAGGAAGTCTGAGCAAACTTGACGCAGTTGTAGGGTACCAATGGGTAGGTTCAGTAAACAGGATCGTGTGATGGTTGAGGTCATGGATTGATGAAAATAAAAAATTAAAAACTGCATACTCGTACGGGTAGTATGTTAGAGCAAAAATCAGAAAATAAACGTTGTGTCGGAAAAAGGATGGGCAATTTATGAACTGCTTTTAGCGCGACTCTTTGTAGCCCTTCAAGATTTTTGATGAGAGAAATACTAGCGCTACCCCATACACCTACGCAATATGTAAGGTTAAAAATACAGCATCTTGAGGATCTTAACCGGAACAAACCTCTTCAGTTTTCTGAGTATCCCGATCTGACTGTATAATTTGTTCAGCAGTTCCGTTATATGACAATTCCAGTTTAGATGCTGATCAAGGATAGCTCCCAAATACTTAATTGACTTAACAGGTTCAATATTCTCACCATTAAATTGAATCACCGGTACATTTCTAAGGATTTTACCACCAGACCTAAAATGGACCACTTTACTTTTAGCTAAGTTAAGTGTCAGTTTATTAACATTGAAGTATTCAGCTATTTTTCTCAAGTCCTCATTCAAGTTAGGTTCGTTTGTCTCCAATACATGTAGAAGAAGTAAACATACATGTATCTTCTGCAAACAGATTAGGTCGTGACCGTAAGGGTAGTTTAAATTAGACGTCTCTAAGCTAAGGGAACTGTCCGAACTTATTTTGATGAAAACGATCCACATCATAAATCAGCACATTTACGATTAATCTATGTTATTATAAATAATTTATTTTACTTTATATCGACGATACGTCTCACATTAAATGCCAATTTTTGAGACTGAAAATGAGAATTTATTGCATTATTCTCAGTATTTATCCGTCTAGAGGGATAAATTCCATTGTCTAGGGCGATAAATAACCAGCTAGACTAGAAATATTAAATTAAAAAAAAACCCGTCCGTTTGAGAATCGAACACAGAACGCCCCGCATTCCAATCAACGATGCTAACCACTACGCCACATGATCTTATTAAATGCATGAATTGCGAATTATATTATCGCAGCTAATGTGATTCAATTGAAAACTCTCATAAAATGTGTTTTCTATATGCGTAAATGGAATCTCACATATGTGTGTGTTTAATTCGAAATTTTGTTTTCGAATGCACATGCGTATTGTTCATTGTAACATAATCTTCGGTTGTGTTTTATATAAAAATTTATATAAAATGTGCATGCGCGAATTTTTTTTTTTTTTTATTTCACTTTCTTCTATCTAGATGCAATAATTTGAATATTTTGTGCAAAAGACAAACACACAAAAAATAAAAAAAAGTAAAAAAATCAGAATTGAATTTCAAACAATTAGCGCTACAGTGCCCTAGCTCGCTCGGCCATCAGTACTTGTGTTTAACGTTCGGCGAATCGTCGCTATTAAAGTAAACTAATATACTTACACATTGTGGACACTGGAATAACCGTTCGCGTGTATATTACACACACTTGCTCGCTATCGCTCGCGCGTTGTTTGTAATATTCACTTGAACGGTTATTACTCGCTTTCCACAATGTATAAGTAATCTTATACAAAACTACAAAACGTCTAAGTCAGTTTGACGATTGTCTTTAGTGATAGATCGATACACTGTGTTTTTTAGCAACCTTACAAGGGAGTTCCCTTTATTTGTATTTTTTTTTTAATGTAAATAAAAGTTTCTATCATCATTAACAAAGATTAGGAACAATAAACGAACAAAATTACGTCTTCATTAAATTGCGTTGGAAATTGCTCAAAAAGCACATTAAAAAAATCTGTCAGAAGAAACGCTGTAAAAAGTTCAAATCTGGTGAGCTACAAAGCTGATGCACGCCTCGGTTGAACAAAAGTTATTTGAAATGTTGTTGCATATTGGTTTTCTTTGTTTATAATTCACAATTGGCATCTGCTGATCACATTTCAACAATGAAACAACAAATTTATAGGGCGCTTTTTGCAAAAAATTGGAAAAACTGTATTTTTGCATACATTTTGACACTTTTTCAGAATATCATAAAATTAAATTGCCGCGTTGAAGCGTATTTTCATTTTTTATCGATAATACTCACCTTTGTAGGCAAAAAATTGTTCTACGGTAGATCACAACAGACTCAGTTATCGTATGGACAGACGGATGTACTGTTAATTTCACTGAGTCCATTTCCCATATCCATTCTCTCAGTCTCATTTTTTATATGAACACTCAACACCTTCAAAACCATAAGCCCCCATGTTTTCGTAGGAGTCTAAAGAAACCTGAAATCGGTCTACATATCTTTCACGCATTTTGATGGGGCGCAGTTGAACACACATGTCCTAAACTATATTATTATTGTTGAGGTCAGTGTTTATTCGCCACGCTATTGATTTTCAACGATATTAACACATTTTTTTTTTGTTTCGGTAGCTTTCCACAGATTCAAAGTGTGGACAATAAATCAATCGTAATATTACTGTCACGAGTTTTATTCATCACTCCCGACTCTTAGTACACATAATTAAATTCGTACATTTTACTTTATTTACTATATTACCCTCTTGTGAACAGTTCTTGAGGCACCAGCAGATCAAGTTTCTAAAAGATAAATCGAAATGAGGTCATTTTCAGTGATCTCTTGTGTTATTTGGTGTTTAATGTACGTGAATAGAGCAGCAGGTTAGTGTTAAAACCTTTGATTCCACTAGAACTGTGATTACCTTTGAAGTAAGATTCGCGAGATTTCTGAACAGTATACGATTGCCTGATCCAGAGAGTATTGATTTCTAGAGAGTTACATTTCCTTATGATACGAAGTTATCGTTAAAATCTCTTAAAATGAATGTGAAGTAATCGTAAATCACAACAAAAACCCTTTTAAAAGGGAAATGTGACGCAAGTCGTTTTCCCTTCTTCCAAAACAACTGATATCAATTTGGGTGACGCTGAACGCTTCGAAACGCAAAAAAAACTTTCAAAATATTTTCACATTTGATTAAAAAAATGCGTCACAAATGCCGGACCCCCAGCGTTATAGTTTTTCTGTTCTTTCAGCTTTCACACTGCAAAAATTTGACTTTATGGGATGTATGGCGTATCAAAGGAAATCAAATTTTTGCGTATGAAAGCTGAAAGCGTAGAAAAATTATAACGCTGGGGGGTCCGGCATTTGTGACGCATTTTTTTAATCAAATGTGAAAATATTTTGAAAGTTTTTTTGCGTTTCGAAGCGTTCAGCGTCACCCAAATTGATATCAGTTGGTTTGGAAGAAGGGACAACGACTTGCGTCACATTTCCCTTTTAAAAGGGTTTTTGTTGTGATATCAGTACTTTTGGAAGAAATTGAAACCGATCAAAAATATCAAAAAAGCCTGATGGAAGTTGAAAAGTGCTAGAGAAATCCACAAAAATCCTTGAGAATCCCTTAAACCTAGGAAGCTCCATTGCATGACCTCACTCATGTCGAGAATAACCGAAAAATATCAAAAAAACCTGATGGAAGTTGAAAAGTGCTAGAGAAATCCACAAAAATCCTTAAGAATCCCTTAAACCTAGGAAGCTCTATTGCATGATCTCACTCATGTCGAGAATAACCGAAAAATATCAAAAAACCTGATGGAAGTTGAATACCTCACTCACCCATACCGTGAATACACTCACACACAAACACAAAAAAATTTTATATGGGATTTGTATGGGAGCTTCCAGGAGCCCTAACGCCCAAACGAAGCCGGTGACCCCACTTTTTTAAAATCTTAGATGGCGAGGAATGCCCATCCGAAGGTCCCTGCAAAATTTAAAGAAGATCTGACCGCCAGTTTTCGAGAAATCGCCAAAAAGTCGTTTTTCATACAAATGGAAATGCCACAACTAACTAACTAACTAACTAACTAACTAACTAACTCACCCACTAACTATATAACTAACTAACTAACGTAGGATATATACATTTTCTTTGGCTTCTATGAAGCAGCACATTTTGTATGGAAAATGACGATTTTCTAAAGGTCATATCTTCGGATCCACTGGACCGATTTTAATGAGTGAAAGGTCGATTTCAATCAAAATTTTACGTAGAATCCGATAAACTAGGTCTCAGGGGGGTACAACGCAAGGGAAAAAAGTCAAAATTTAGCTGTATATATGGTTCCGCAGTCTACGAAAAAAAATTCTGATTTTTTTAATCGTATGGGGACTTGCGTCACGGGCGCAATGCTACCGCGCGCCCATGATTACATACATTTCGTGGTGAGGAATTATGAGAAGTATGATTTTGGATTGGATTTATTGGAGGCTTAAGCCAATGAGTACAACAATATTACAACTCGCAAATTATTAAAGCAAAAAAGCAGCACCCCGGCAAGGTTCAGTTTCGGATCCTAGTCGTAGTACTAATAATTGTTGTTTCGAGATTTTTATTTCCGTGAGTTCATCACCGTTGTGCATATAATCTATAGCCGGTGAAACTAGTTATGATCCACGAATACATTACTTGTTTTAATCTCTGCAAATGAGCTATCTTCCATGACGATAATGAGCACTCAGACAAGGTGGAAATGTCGATATTTCTATTGGAATTTTAACATAATCGATTTTGTACCTCTATCTCCTCGAAGATGCGTCGGACATTGCTGATATTGATACCATTTGAAAGGTATTAGAAAGGCCTTTCAAACGATACCTTATTCGTTTCTGTCCGGCATTTGGTTTCAGGGATATAGGCAAAAACGTGTTTTCATTTAAGACCTCCTACCTCTCGCTAGAGACCTCGTAGAAGTTTTGTTTAGAAGTTCAGTTCAGAAGTTCAGAAGTTTTGTTCGTGATTCTGATAGGACCATGTATAAGCTATTCAACAAAACTTAAATCACAAATATCGCATCACCCAACCAATTTATTCTGTTAGTGCCGATTTTTCCGGAATTCAGACCACTGTGGGCCGCCGAGCTAGGGCCGTTCAAGTGGTTTTTGGTCTTTTGTTCATAACTCGAGTAAATATTTTCCAATTTTCATAAATTTTTTTATTTGAAAAATCTGGGCATGCCTGACAATTTATGGAAGAAATTTTTTTGGATTTGAGTCCTTGGACTTAGCTAGGGCACTAAAAACGACTCTATGCTAGGGCCAAAATTGTTTTTGGTACATAACTCGAGTAAATCTTTTTTGCGATTTTCTAAAACTTTTTTTTGTTTGAATTTGAAGGATCTGGGCATGGCCGACAATTTGTGGAAGAAACTTTTTTGATTTTGAGCCCTTGGACTTAGCTAGGGCACTAAAAACGAGTCTCTGCTAGGGCCCCACATTTTTTTTGTACATAACTCGAGTATAAATCTCTTCCGATTTTCAAAAAAAAAAATTTCATCGAAAGGTCTAGGAATGTCTCTCATTTAATGGCAGAAAGTTTCTTGATAAGATGCCCTTGGACTCAGCCAGGACCCTGAAACTAGGCCCAACGTGTTTTTGTTTACATAAATCGGGCCAATCCTAACCGATTTTGTTGATTCTTTTTCCATTCGAGTGGTAACCGTGTACCGAATTATATTCTTAAACAAATTTGTGCCTGTGCTTAAGGCTCAAGTGGGCCTCTGGTCGGTTCTAAGGTCGGCCCTAACCAAAAACATAACCAAAGACCCGTACGTATCAGAATAGATGTGGCAAAGAGAATACATGTGGCAAAGAGACTCGAACGTATTTAAATATACAAATAAGCAAACAATCCAACATTTTCTGTTCTTTTATAACTGTAAGAATTTCAAAGATCCATAGAAATTACACAAGGTAATGTCAAAGGCCCTACCGAAGTACGTCTCAGACCATTCAAATCTAGAAAAGCTTATATCCAAGGACTAAGTCGTTTTTCCCTAAAACCCAGAAACACGTTTTATCTAAAATTATATTGTCTACAACTTTGTCCTTGGAAGCAACTTTCTACCTCTCATAGTTCTAGAGATCTGGGTCATCCTGCCCAATTATGGAAGAAGCCATATACTAGGATTGGACCATATCTCCCCAAAACCCTGAAACAAGTGTTCGCTTAAATTTAATTCTGTACAACATTGCTTTTGACAGTAAATCTCCATATTGCATAGTAAGGGGAAATATTGACAAAAATTGTTTTCGTATATGGCCAAGAATCTCAATTTCGTCCATTCCTTTGGTCCCAGTGCCCAGACCCCTATACCGATTCCCACAAAATTTCCCAGTTTTGTGACATCAAATGCTTTCATTTGACACCAAAATGAGGAATTTCCGTGCTTTACTTGCTGAGATATTTGCGAAAAAGCTTCGGAAGCGTGTAGCAAGGGGGAGGGGGGGGGGGGCGTGCGTACTCATGTTCTGAAAATGTATCAGTTTCTTTAATATAAATTAAAAAGTCTGTTCGCTGCTATTTAGAAAATGATTTTCAGACCCGTATTATGGTGCCATTTATAAATTACGTAACGCAAAAATGAGGACTTTCAGACCAGACCCCTTGTCACGCAAAAAAGGAAACATTTGATCCAATTTTGTTTAGACTGTCACGCTTGCCTCATACACATTTATGAACAACCCCTATGTACGAGGGCTCGAGCTTTAACACACACGATTGTAACACATCAGCTAAGAAGCGCTGAGTAAGGGGAACCTTTGGTGGCATGTAGAAAGTTTGGGTGAAGTGTCTTTGTACTTCGGACGGGACTATCAACATTGCTTTTAGCAATTTTTGTAGTCTTTCATAGTACGTGGCATATCAGATCAAATTGCAGTCCAACACAAATTTATACTTTCTATAAAGTTATTGATGCGATTATCGACTTGAATATTAAAAATCATTGCACTAAAGCGACAAGAACAAAAAAAAATAGGGTTCCATACAATGTTTTTGTTTCTGTGCACACAACACAAACAGCGGTACCACGAAATTTAGCAACATTTCTTCGATACTATGAAATGAGAATTGCGTGCGTACTTTTAGAGGAGAGGGGGGGGGGGTCTCGAAAAGCGTGCAGGGGGGGAGGTCAAAAATCCGACCTTTTGTGCGTGCGTACTTTGTGAATGGCCCCTAGCCGGTCAGTTCAACAAGAAGAAACACAAAGTTAGCTATTGACGGATCAATCTTCAGGCCAATGTGTTTCTGTATGGGAGCGTTCATAAATGACGTCTGCGTTAGGGGGAGAGAAAGAAAACAGAACTTCATGCAAATAAAATCTTTATTTGTATGGAACATTGCAGACAAGGGGGAAGGGACTCCAAAAGTTCGGGCACGTTCAAAGGATGGACAATGACAGGCTGCCGAAGAGGATCATGATGCACAGGTCCCAGTAATTAGGCCTAGGGGTAGACCTAGGAGAAGGCTTATAGATTCAATTAAAACCGATTTTGAAATTAAGGGCTTGGGCGATAGGAGGGCATGTAGGAAGGTGATACACCTTCCTAGGTATGCGATATAAAGAACTCACACTGAAAGGTACTTAATGATCTATAAAGTTGGAATGGAACTGGGTTTTATTTCAACAACCTTAAAGCACTGAATGATGGCATTTTCGCATTTAGCTACTGAAAAATACACCCTACCAACACCTGAAGAAGGATGCGGTTTTTCAAAAGTGACTCACAAGAAAATCGTTGGTGGCACACCGGCAAAATTAGGTGCGTGGCCATGGATGGCTCTAATTGGTTACACTGACAATGAAGGCGACTTAACATGGAGATGTGGTGGATCCCTCATCACCGCTAAGTAAGTGGACACTCTAAGGAAGATTAATTTTTACATCTGCTATTTCATTCCTTTGTAGACATGTTTTGACGGCGTATCATTGTCTTAAAAGTACATTGTAAGTACATGTAACGGGTCGTCTGTTAGAATTAGTTACGGCAGGGCATAATATACTTTCTAGGACAACGGTTCGATTAGGTGAACACGACTTAAGTGACGAGTCTGAAACGAATATTGTCGACATTCCCGTTGTTAAAGTAAGAGGGCATCCAGATTACTCGAAATTAGATAAACGCAACGACTTGGCCGTTTTGTATATGGAACGAGCTGTCGAGTTTTCAAGTAAATTTTGACAAATGTTCAATTTGCAACTTTTACGTAAATATTTTAATTTTTTAGCTCAAATTCGTCCCATTTGTATTCCAATCAATGACCCCCTACGTAGTAAAGATTATGTTGAATCCAATCCATTCGCGGCTGGTTGGGGACTAACGGAAAAAGGCAGCAAATCGAGTATTTTACTGGAAGTACAAGTTCCAGTCTTGTCGAACGAAGAATGTAAAGAGAAATACAATGCAATTAAAAGTGTGGTGTCGCAAAAGCAGTTCGATTCGGCGGTGTTGTGTGCAGGCATTCCTGGAAAGGATTCTTGTAAGGTCAGTGGAATGAATGTGAATATCAATCGATTGTCGGTTGAAGAAGGAAAGAAATGTCTGTCTGTTCGTACGCACATACCAACACTGAAACTTAACATGTACCTTTGCCCAGATCTATGTTTGAAAATGCGCAGATTTGGAGAAATTGTTCCAAAGAAGTAAAGTGTCTCAAGTCGTGGTTTTTAGAGAATTGGTGAAACTTGTTCTTAAAAATCTGAGGCGGTGTGGTCAGTCGGCGGCGTACACGTCTTGTCTGAAAAAAATAGGATGGCAGCTGCTTATTAGGATGTCATAATATGATAAATTGAAGCGTCTAGATTCCATGGAGTGGTTCAAATGCACTCCTTTGGGCCGTTGAGATGAGCTCATGGAACTAGAGATGTACGGGCAGCCCTAAATGCGCCGCTTTCGATAACTAGAAATTCAACGACTTGAGTATATCAGAGTCTTAATTCAAAAATTCTCTTGTGCAGAGGCGCTGAAAAAAGTGCGCCGCCGCCAAAAATAAATTTAAGTTACGCCGAAATGTGCCGTCGCCAGGACCAACTTGCGCGGATTTTCACCGCGGCTGCAAAAGAGCAAAAAACTCGTTCACCGCCGTCCAAATTTTTGGACGAGAGCAAGGGTTCTATTTTTAACAAGATATTCTGCCCAGTTCTAGGCACTAGAAATTGTTGAAAATAGACCGCGTCGGTCGCGCGGCCGCGCTGATAATTCAAAAAAGTGATTTCTATCATTTTGCGCCAGCCGTCGAAATTTAAACATCGGCCCTCATGCAATTTTTGCCCCGGCGCACAGTCAATCTCATGTCACGCCGGACAAAATTATTTTTGGAAACAAAGGAATTCTTTTGTTTAAAAAAACAATTTTGTCTAGTTGAAAATTGTTGAAAACTAGAAACGGATGAAAATCTGCGAAAGATCATAGAAAATCGATGAAAATCCCTTACAACATTTTTTGTTTTCACAGGGAGACTCTGGTGAGCTAAAACGAAATTCGATTTTATTAGTGAAGGGGTAAGTTTTCTTTTTCTGCTCGTCTCATTGTTTCAGGTGGACCGTTGATGGCACCGGAGTTTGCGGCTGGGAAATTTGTTTACTATCAAATCGGCATCAGTACGTATACCAAAAACCAACTTTAAAAATGAAAATAAAAAATCTTCATTGTTCCCAGTTTCGTATGGCATTGGATGTGCTGAAAACGTACCCGGTGTATACGCACGGGTACAGACGTATGTTGATTGGATTCAACAAAGAGTAGCAGAATGAAGCAACACGCACACTTCATTCGAACAAAATCAACATTTCATTCCAACAAGATTTTTATTAATTTTTTAATAATTTCAAATGTTACATGTAAAAGCAAATGAACTAAATGAATTAATAGATAATCTGCTCCAAACGTCAGAATTCTCAAAAAAGCCCCAGTCTGCTTAAATGTCAAGTATAGAGACTCACAACAAAAACCCTTTTCAAAAGGAAAATGTGACGCTTTTCCATTTTAAAAAGGGTTTTTGTAGCGGCGGCTACTACTTCCATGGGTGAAAATGTCCCCTCAAGCTACTCTACAACATATCAAAAGTTTTTTTGAGCCGCCGCCGTCGCCAAACCGAAGCGCAGCGGCTTCTACTTTCATGTGCGAAAATGATCTCCTCAACTTACTCTACAAATATGAAAGTTTTTTTTGAGCCGCCATCGCCGCAAGACCGAAGTGCGGCGGCTACTACTATCATGGTCGAAAATGTTCCCCACTACTTCCTTTACAACATATCAAAAGTTTTTTTTAGTCCCTGACTATTTTCCGCCATTTTGACGATCAGCCCGATACATTACACACCCGATCCAAGAACTTTCCCTTTGACACCAAACCTCTATCTCGAACACCTAACCTTTGTCTCATACGAAATGTGCTACCATACACATTACACACACGAACACATACATATGGGCTTTACATGGCGCCTTCTAAGATCACTTGCGTCCAAACGATCGCGGAACCCCCCCCCCCCCCATTTTTTTAAATCTCACATGACATAAAATGCCCAGCCGAAGGTCCCTGCAAATTTTCAGAGAAAGTTATCGAGCCGTTTTCGAGTGGGAGCCAAAAAAGCCGTTTTCCATACAAGTGCTAATGGAAACCAGTAACGAACTAACGTAGGATTAAATTATTGATACAGCTGATACACAGTCACTGGCCAATGGAATTATTTTGTCATTGACATAACGCTTCAGACATTAACACATCTAGAACAGTTGCGTAGTGCGTAATGGAGATTGTTAGAAGAGATCAACATTTCGGCATATCTTGCTAATCATCAGTTAAGTCATTCAACTTACTATGTTGATGAGAAGGTGAATGACGAAGCATTTAAACTTCTACATGTCCCAGTTGATGATCTCTGACCCGATTTTTGGCATGCCAAGAGACGAGATGACGCCCAGAATCGACTGCACAAGGCGATTCGGCGTAAGGTTCCGAGTAGGCAAGAGTGGATGGTAGATGGCTGGCCTGCTGGCCTACCCGGTGTCTGCGAGGTAGAATTTACAGATGGATCGAAGTCATCTGTAGAAGCGGGTACTGGGGTGTACGCCCTGAACTCGGAGGAAGGAAATCAGTTACATCTGGGAGTCTTTGAGAGTGTCTTTCAGGCAGAAGTTTTCGCAGTGCTCGCAGGAGCTCGCGAAGCACTGCCGGAGGTCGAGCAAGGAAAGCATATCCTTATATGTTCTGACAGTAAGGAGATGATCAGAGCACTGGTTACACCATTTACCACTTCCAAGCCTGTGAAAGAGTGTAAGGAACTCGATGTAATATTCAGATCACTTTAATCTGGGTACCCGGGCGCTCGGGAGTGGAAGGAAATGAGAGGGCGGACGAGCTAACCAAGGCGGGTGCTATGGCTCTCAAGAACGGCCCTTAAGGCCAGGTCATGGCGTCTTCAATCGCAATGTCAACATTTGCGATAGTAAACACCATGACCTGGCCTTAACCGTATCTGCCGATTGCTCAATCAATCTGTTTGAAAGCACTGAGATATTTGTTGATGCAAAGGCATGCGGAGTACTGGAATAGGTACGAAAGAGGCGTTCATACAAAACGCTTCTTCTCGAAACCCAGTTTGGAATGGGCCAAAGATGGGCAGGAATCGCATTAGGAGGGTGGTCGGAGCAATTACTGGACACTGCGGGCTAAACGGGCACATGCAAAAGATGAGCTTTCGGCAACTTCCAGATGTGGGGATCAGAAGAAGAAGAAGAAACGTGATATGAGAATGCTCCAAGTTCTTTCAACTGAGACGCAGGCTGCTGGGAGGCTACGTCTTGCAACCATCAGATGTTGTCCAACTTGGACCTGGTATTTTGGACAGGTTCTTGGAGTCAACAGGAAGGTTTGCGTGATTTAAATGAGTCGGAAACAAAGGATCGCAAGATCTGTGTTCCAAGATCATTGACATGATCGCCCGAACTGATAAATCTATCTATATGGCTCAGTTAGAGGGTTTATGAATCGAGAATGATAATGTAAACGCATCTGTTGGGAAACATCAGAAGCGCAGCTCTTTCTAACCCTAAACGTCATGCCTCGAAAGCTGATTCTCATACAAAAGCTTTTCGCGTTTGTATGTTTTGTACACGCCTTACCGCCATTTTGTCGTGTGCTATGTGAGGTTTTTCATTCTATTCAAACTTAATTGCATTATATTCAACTGTGCTAACTAATGTATCAATACCCGAGAATCTTTTGGCGTTGTTTTAATAATTTTAGTAATTCAAAATAAGTTTGCGGGCTTTAATCCCGTACACTGACTCGAAAATGTCGTAAGATTTTCACTCGTCGGATTCATCGACAAAAAAATCCTCGAATTTAACGTAGGATGTTTTCATTAACTTTGGCTTTCATGAAAATGCACTTTTTGTATAGGAAATGATCATTTTCTAAAGGTATTTTCCGGGGGTACGTACGTAAGTGGTTCCGCAGTCTACGAAAAAAAATTCCTAATTTTTTGTTCATATGTGGGCTTGCGTTACGGGCGCATCTATTTCCGTTATTTAATCGTATGGCTTTTTCATTTTCACATCTGATATCTTACATTTTGTTACATACATTTTTCATATTATTTACAATACATTCTGAAGAACTACTTGTATATTTCAACTGTTATATTTTGATATTTACGAAGGAGGTTACCAGGTAACAGGCTCGACGAGCCGAAGTGATAAAGTTTTCATTTTGAGCGATCCACTTTAGTGGCCATCGTTCACACCATGTTCGTGGCCCGCCATATTTTTCGAATGGGTGTATGTCCAGTACAGCGCCATCTATGAGGGGCTATTTCGGTTCACATGTCAACGAAATTCACCAACGATTTTCTTCCGTCCACAAGATGGCACCAGGTGCCATGGTTATGATCGTTATGATACACATAATTCACCTTTCTCAATGTGTGAGTGACGTCACACGTTTGTGTGCCTAAATTCTCCGTTTTCGGGCATCGAACACCGAAACTACCCAGATTCTGAGGTTTGGGTAAGCCTAGGAACGTTCCATATTGATAGTTTATTACAGAAAACTCCTATACATCCTGGGGATCGAACCCGGGTTTTCTGCGTGGAAGGCAAGTGCGTTCACCACTGTGCCATCCCATCCCATCCCACAAATCTATTTCCGTTAAGAACTGCCTTTGAGCTGTCTAATAAATATATAAGTGCGGGTCCCACGTATCAGAATAGTTGCTGCAAACAGAGTTGATGTTACGAAAAGACTCGAACGTATTTAAGTAAATATTGCCTTAACTCTTAAGTATATGAAATTACGTTCACATTAAATTGTATTGGAAATTGCCGAGAGGGCAATATTGAAAAACCCGTAACCGTAAACGGTGTAAAAAAGGCCTTCCGAAAGTGCAAAATTGACCCCCAAACAGACAAAAATGTTCATGTCAATTTTTTCTATTACATAGTAGAGATGAGCGGGTCGACCATTTTTCGAAACCCGACCCGGACCGAACCCGACCCGATAAAATTTTTCAAAACCCGAAACCCGAATTTTTTCTAAGCCCGACCCGGACCGAACCCGACCCGATTAAAATTTTCGAAACCCGAAAGCCGAACTGTTTCTAAACCCAACCCGCACCAAACCCGACCCGATAAAATTTTTCGAAACCCAAAACCCGAACTGGAGTACGAAGAGGGTGGCAAACACTCAAGTTTTTCGAAACTCACAATCCAAATTACTTCGAAACAAAAATTATTTCAAGGCCCGACGTCTGCATTCTTCACGGACCTTAGACTAAAACAAAATTCGTGTAATGTAAGATGATAAAATTTAGACGAGTTTTGTAAAATATAAAAAGTCAATAAAGGATCGGGACCCGAAAAAATGATGCAACAACCCGACCCGGACCGAACCCGACCAGGACCGAACCCGACCCGATAAAATATTTTGAAGCCCGAAACCCGAACAGTTTCTAAACCCGGCCAGGACCGAACCCGACCCGATTAAAATTTTTTAAATCCGAAATCCATGAACCCGAAAAAAACAATTCGGGTTCAGGTTCGGGTCGGGTTAGGGAGGTTTTTCGAAGTTTCAGGCAACCCGCCCATCTCTATCACATAGCAAAAAACCATTTTTTTGTCCAGGGCCGACCTAGGGACCTCAGGACTTACATGGACAAAAATATTTCCCTTCAATTTCTCTACAACGTAGTGAAAAACCAATTTTATGTCTAGGGCAGACCTTAGGACCGACTTAGCGCCATAAGGAAATGCCTCGGACACATACTTCCATAGACAAAAATATTTCCAAACAATTTGCTCTGCAAGAGAGCGAAAAAAAATTTGTTGGTTAGGGTCGACCTTAGGACAGACCTGAGGCCAACTTCAGCCCGAAGCACAGGCACCGGGTCAAAATTTGTTTTGGAATATAATTCGGTGCTCGATTACCTCTCAAATAGAAAAAGAATCAACGAAATCAGTTGGGGTTTATCGAGCTTTTGTATGTAAACACGTTGGGCCCTAGTAGAAACTCAGTTTTAGGGTTCTGACTGAGTCCAAGGGTTTCTAATCAAAAAATTTTCTTCCATAAAACGAGAGACAGTCCTAGACTTTTCGATCAAAAAAAATTTGAAATTCGGAAGAGATTTACTCGAGTTATGTACAAAAGACATGTAGAGCGCTAGCGGAAGCTCGTTTTTAGTGCCCTAGCTATATCCAATCTCAAAAAACTTTCCTCTGCAAATTGTTGGGCTTTCATAGACCTGTCGTTTAAAAAATCAATTATGACAATCGGAAAAGATTAACTCGAGTTATGTACAAAAAACACGTATGGCCCTAGCATAGACTCGTCCTTAGCGCCCAAGCCAAGTCCAAGGACTCAAATCCAAAAAAATTTCTTCCATAAATTGTCGGTCATGCCGGGATCTTTCTAACAAAAAAAATTTATGAAAATCAGAAAAGATTTACTCGAGTTATGTACGAAAAACCAAAAACCCCTTAAACGGCCCAAGCTCGGTGGCCTTTGGCCGACAGTGCCCAGATTCAATCCCATAAAAGATATTTCGATTACCTTTCAGGAAAAAGAAAGTTTTTGAAAATCGATTGAGTTTTACTCAAGTTATCGCGCGGTGACGGACGGACGGCCTTTTTTTATTGCCGATTCGTCATCTAAGGACATTTATCGGTGCTCCCCGGTCGAAATTGGTGTGGTTACAAACGTCGCGACGTCGTGGTAAACGCATAAGACCACTTTTCGAACAACTTCGTTCTTCGCATGGGTCTAAAAACTCAGTCCAAAATGGTAACATTTAATGACTGCTATGTCAAATTATTGAATTTTTTCTAATTCGAAAACGATGAGAGTTCCTTTGTTTTTTGTTCAATTAAGTTCATCGATTGGTGGTAGATTACAGGAGATAGACATCAGTGTGAGTTAACCTCTGTCACCGTACCCGCGCTCTTTCGTATTTTATACGACGTTGACTAGGTTGAAACGACAGCTCAGCTATCTGTCAAAATAGGTAGACATTTTTAGAGTAAAACACTTACCTGACGCTGTTCTGTTTGTTTGACTCGTTCCGACATTAGAAGTATAGATTTGTAAAATTATAATAAATTACATTCATAAAGATGAGTTCCGGCGGCATGTTATACGGTGGAGACGAGATCGGGGCATTAGTATTCGACCCGGGTCATCATTCGCTGCGTGTCGGGTACGCTCAAGAAGATACACCGAAAGCTGAAATACCGGCTGTTGTGGGAGAAGAAACAATCTCTGGTGCACTTGACTTGGAAACAAAGCCAACCAACAATATCTCATCAAGTATGGCTTTCCTTTCGAAAATTCGTTATAGAGAACAAAGAACATTAAATGAATGAAATTCTTTCGTACAGATACCAAACACTACATTGACACGACATTTTTGAATGTTCCGCGATCGAATATGGAAATTCAGACGTACATGAAAGACGGTATGATCGACAACTGGGATCTCTTCGAGAAGGTGTTGAACTACACGTACGCCAGAGTAGTTAGTTCGAAGTCAGAATATCACCCGGTGCTGTTTTCCGAAGCTTCATGGAATGTGCGAACGAATAGAGAGAGACTAACCGAATTGATGTTCGAAAAGTACAATGTGCCCGCTTTCTTTGTAGTTAAAAACGCAGTTTTAGCTGCTTTCGCGAATGGTCGTGCGACAGCACTAGTTGTTGACAGTGGGGCTACACACACTTCCGCTGTTCCGGTTCATGTAAGTGAACATTCAATGAATAATTCTACGACTTGCTCACGCCGAAGCATTGGTTGAGAAATAATTTCGTCTGATTGTGGTTTTTGTTTCAGGAAGGCTATGTTTTGACACAGGCAGTGGTTAAGTCGCCTCTTGGCGGTGACTACCTATCACTTCAATGTCGTCAGTATCTGGAATCACAAGGAATTGACCTGACACCAGTTTATGCCGTCGCTAGTAAGGACGTCATACGAGAGCGAGACAATCCACGCTTTCAGCCACGCATTCTACCAGACAAGCTTACAAATTCGTGGCAACAATATATGCTGAAGGGTCTGCTACAGGATTTTCAAATGTCCACCGTTCAAGTGCTTGAAACTCCGTACGACGAACGAACCGCATCGCAAATTCCATCCGTTCATTACGAATTTCCCACCGGCTATCACCAGGAATTTGGATGTGAAAGATTCAAATTGGCTGAAAGTTTATTCGATCACACGATGTTGGGTGCTGGCCAATTAGCTTCGACCAGCGTTGGTATGTGCGACGCTGACGTGAGACTTTCGTTGTATGGATCTGTTGTGGTAACTGGTGGTAACACATTGCTGCAAGGATTTCCGGAACGACTGAATCGAGATTTGTCACATAGAGCTCCATCGAATACGCGGCTTAAAATGATTTCTGCAAATGGTAGTGTTGAGCGGAGGTTCGGTGCATGGATTGGCGGATCGATATTAGCGAGTATTGGCACATTTCAACAAATGTGGATATCGGCACAGGAGTACGAAGAGGGTGGCAAAAGTCAGGTGGAACGCAAATGTCCGTAAACGTCAATCAGGTTCCAATGTTTGTTTTAAGAGGTTTTCTTTTGTAACTTGATCGATTTGGAAATGTAACTTCTATGTGAGAATGTAAGATGTTATTTGAAGTTTGTCTTAAGAGTTGACGCGGAAATGAAAGATTGTTAGTCCCTGAATGTTTTCATTAACATTATGAGTTGGCTCGTTGAATACCTGAAACATTCCGCTATCAGGCACTATGCAAACTGGACCGATGTGACCAGACACTATAGGCTAGTCAAAATTAGCAAAATTTGTATAGGAGACCTTGCAAAAATTAGGACAAAAGGAAATAAAACGGGATTCGATAGGGCTGAGGGGTGTCTACCGTAGCCCGAAAGTCCCAAAAAATCCCATTGTAGGGTTTTGAGAAAATCGCGAAAAACCCAAAAAATTGAGGTTTTGTGCAAGCTTTCTGTTACTGTTAAAGGAAAATCTAAGTTTTCCAAACAATTTTCCGATGACTATTTTTGCCAAATTTTAAATAGTTCAAAGTTTCTAAAACACTTAACCTCACCAATTTTGGTAATATTTTGGCTGAGATACGATTTTTCAAATTCAAAATTTCATCGAAAAAATGACCTCCGCGAAAACTTTTTTCGACTTTATACCGGTATATCGAAGAAACCTTGCTCCGAATTCGGAATCCAAAAGTCTCAAAAACATCTTTGGAGTATTCTAAACATTTCCTGTTAACATAATTTTTCTTTTCGAACTCGACGAAAAATTTCCCTCTAATGTCGAAAATGTCATTACACTCTGAAAAACGTCTACGTCTACGTCTACGTCTACGTCTACGTTTCTCAAAACCTTACAGTAGGATTTTTTGCTACTTTCGGGTTACGGTAGACACCCCTCAGCCCTATCGAATCCCGTTTTATTTCCTTTTGTCCTAATATTTGCAAGGTTGTAATTTGACCAGTCTACTAACACAATAACCTTCACCTGTCCAACGGGTCCAACTTTGTCTCGTGGTTTCCTTCTTGAATCAAAGAAAATATTTGCTTTTTACATTGATCTGATTACTGAAACTGTTCATTCAGCAGAAGCGAAGCTCTCGATCTGTGCGGTTTTGCACAAATATCGACTTGATAAACGGCAGCGTCGGTAGACAGAAAATTGAAGGTGATAAATTTAACAGTCAATCTTGACAAATCACTGACACTTATCGCTTCTTATTGTCGTAAATGTCACATCTGATTCGCATAGGAAACGCGTCTGATTCACATCGCAATTGGCTCTGAATTGTTTCACAGTCGTCTCTAATTCACGTAGGGATAGCCTGTGACTCGCGTTGGAATCGACTATGGGAATCGTCTCTGATTCACATGGGAGATGCTTCTGATTCAAATGGGAGACGTCTCTGATTCACATGGTAATCGTCTCTAATTCACGTGGGAATTACATTAGAATCGACTATAGGAATCTTTTTTGATTCACATGCGCCCCCTCTATGTAAAATTTGATTTCTTTATCTTACTCGCAATAGAGAGACAAGTAAATAAGTCAAACGATTTAGGTTGCACCATATACGCCGTGCGAGAGTGATTTCGAACTTTTCGCTCAGGTGAGACTTCGTATGTCATTATTTGACCATCGATCTTTCCAAATCAACTTTGGGTCAAACGATTTTACTCGCGTGCGTACTGTTTATCCAGTTTGAGCAGCAATATTTTGCGCAAGGGTGGACCAGTGCTAATGCTGAGGTTCTCATACAGAATGCATTTGCTCCCCAAGAAGTGCCTGTAAGTTTGCGTAGCAGATTGTTCCTCGTTCTAAGCTTCGATTTCAATTTCACTGCGTGACTGCGGAATTTAAGAATTCATGACGTAGAATGACTCCATTGAATAGTACTCTTAGCGTCATTTTGTGCAACGTACGAATCTGGTCATGTCATTCGTGAGTGTTTATTACACTGAATTTATTGTCTTGAAATGCGTAGGCCATATCATCGGAAAATAAAAATTTTCTCGATGTTGATGACTCGGTTGATGGTGGGAGATCGCTGATGTACAAGTTGAAGAGTAGGCACGACAAAACAGAACGTTGAGCCAGGCCGTTGTTGAGTTTCTTGAACCGTGTACATTGGTCATTAAGGAGAACTTGGAACAGGCGGTCACTTAGCATATTGCTGATCAGATTGCACATTTGCAAACATGGCATAGCTTTGATGAATTTGCACAGTAAACCTTTCTTCCAGACTGAGTCATATGCAGCTGTCAAGTCGATGAAAACTACACACGTCTTCAGATTATGCTGGAATCCGTTTTCGATGTGATTTGTAAGTGTGAGTACCTGTTCAGCACAGCTGCGGTCTTTCCTGAAACCTGCTTTTTCGTCCGGATTCAGCTTTTCCATATCTGGGGCGATTCGGTTATAGATTAAGCGTTCGAACAACTTGAGCGTAAGCGATAGCAATGAAATTGGACGGTAGCTATCCGGCACGTCTTCGAGTTTGCCAGGTTTCAGTAGCGATATTATCTTGGTTTTCTTGAAGGCTAATGGCAGTCTGTTCGCTGCAAGTGCATTTGAGCAGAATCGTGCTAACCAGTGCCTGGTTCCTGGGCCGCTATAGATCAGGAATTCGGGATATACAGCGTTGAAGCCGTTTGCTTTCCCGTTCTTCATATACAATAAAGCTACATTGACTTCTTCGGCGGTGAATTGTCTTGAATATTCGCTGCTGCTCGGAGTTGTTTTCCGTATGACTTTGTAAGCCAAATTGATTTTCCTTGAAAAAGTTCGGCTGGATGGAGCCTTCGAGGAACGAATAATGCGCCTCGCTATACGGTCAGCGTTTATTCTTGGTTTATTTGTAGCCATCTTTGAGCTCCCACCGAGTTTGCAGATCAATGCCCATTCCTACCTACTCGATCGTGTTAGGTCTATATTCATTACCGCTTCGACCCATCGCTGTTTCCTTGCATTAAGCGTTATCGAGCGAGGCTAGCAGTTCTTTTGCTGTTTCTGGATCTTCGTTTTCTTGGAATTCGGCGTACAATCGATCAGTATCCTCATTCCAGCATGGGATGTATTCCTTTCTGTATCCACGAGGAACACATTTTTTAGCTGTGCTAAAAGTCAGCTTGGCAAACCTGTGGTAGTTTGTTGATGATGGTGGAATAAACCGAATGGCAGCGTCCAATAATACCGAGTAATTGTTCCAGCCGGCCTTTCGAAAATTCCATCTTGGGCGAGGCACGGATGTGACTACTGGAATCGACAGTTCGATCTCAAATACGACCGGCCTGTGTTGGCTATTTGGGCAGGCCGGTAGGACTTCTCTCGTGACGCATAGAGGAAAACCTTCATTGTCCGCGCTCACGAAGCAAAGATCATGATTCGATTCAGTGATGTAAATTGTGGAAGAGAATGGGGCTCTGTCTTTGGCATTGTGGACCAGTCTGACGCCCAATTTACCAACAATTCGCCGTTGTTATCGTCGTCTTCATATCCCCAGTCTGAGTGGTAACTGTTAAAATCGCCTACGTACATAGCAGGACGCGGTTGGATATCCATTACTGACTGTGTCCGTTGGGATCGTGATGACTTATACACATTGGTGATTGATAATGAACCAACTCTTATTGTTGCTTGTGTTTTCACGACGTTCACATTTTCCATTCCACTTTTCACGTACATACGTAGCAATTCCATGAAGTCGGGAATGTTCGGCCACGATCATAACGTGCCCAGCCAAAGTGAGTGGACATTTTTTCACCTTCTTCCACCTTAGAAGTGTGCGCACATTGACCCCTTGCATTCTATCGCCGTCGCCACCTTTCATCCTCGCGCATGGTGCGAAGAACCTTGCGCTCGAACGTAAGGAGCAGCTGTTCATCACTTTCCTTCATCGTCCAAGATTCGCATCCGCAGATCAATACTGGACGAATAAGCCTTTTGTAGATATGCCCCTTCGTTTTCTCTGATATTAACTTTGATCGTAACTGTTTGATTAGACCAAAATTGCACCTGCTTCCTGCTTGCCGTCATGATACGTCTGTGAATTACAGGTGTGGTGTCCTTGAATTGAAATTCAAAATAGAAATGAAATTGTCACCATCTGAACGTATCAGCGCTCCAAGATAAATGAACTCATCCACTGTCTCGAGATTGAACTCTCCAATGCGTATTTTGTCTCCCTGTTGACTGGCTACTGGATTCGGCTCGGTCTTCATGTACTTGGTTTTAGATTCGTTTATCATCAAACCCATTCTCTCGGCTTGGATCTTCAGATTTGTGAAAGTGTCAATTGCTGCTGCAAAGCCTAGAACTTGAACTGTTCCATTCACCAGGTATTGAAGCCATTAGGGCTCCGATATTCTAAGGTGTTGGTCGCTTCTTGTTTGATTATTTCACTCACCGATTGCCAGTCGAGAGGAGTGTCATCTGGTTGAGCTTGTTGTAGTTGTTGATGCTTTGTGCTGATGTTTTCAGCATATGTCGCCGCTATCTGTGGATCTCTTAGTTTGTCCACTCGTTGGCCATTATGAAACCGGGCCAGATGTGATCGCAGTGTTGACATCACAAGATATGATAAGAGTCGACATTTGCTCTCCAACATGTTTTGACGTCAATTACATCAGTGAGGTGTCTTCCGCTAATCAATAGGTGGTCGATTTGATTAGGTGACAAGTTGTCATTGGGGTGCTTCCAGGTAGCTAGATGTGTGCTTGTTGGTCTGGTTGGTGGAAGATACTTTTCACTACAAGGTTTCTTTCGTCCGCGAAATAAATTATGCGCTGTCCGTTTTCATTCCTTTCATCATGCAGACTGTATCTTCCAATTGTTGGTCTGAACACTTCCTCTTTACCAACTTTGACGTTGAAATCTCCCAAAACAATTTTGATGTCGTGTGCCGGTAGTTCATCATAGATATTTGCGAGCAATTCATAATATTCGTCCTTGACTATGTCTGACGATTCATTATGTGGCGCTTGTACATTAACTAGGGAGTAGTTCCTAAAAAGCCCTTTCAGTCGCAGCACGCTCGTTGACCTTTCGGAACTTTAGAACCAGGTGTTCAAATTTTCTAGCTACCAGGAAGGCAGTACCAAGTACATGGTCTCGATTTTTGCTGCTATGGAAGGTGATGTCGCAATTATAGCGGGAAATTTGTGAGTCTTTATTATATCCGCTTTCTTGAATAGCTGCAAAGTCAGTTCATTTGTCATTTTCGTTAATCCTCCAATTCTGTGAGTCTGACATCTCACATTCTATGTTCCTATTCTCATATCCTTTATCCGTTTCCGAGTCGTTGCCAAAGGCCTCCCAGCATCTGAATGAGACCGCATATTGTCTCTTTCTTCTCCAGAGCCAGGTCGCAAGCCTCGACTTCAACCCCCTATTCATCGGAGGATCAATTTTGTTTTGTATGGTATCCCAACTGACTAGGGCTTCGCCTTCGGCCCTTCCTATACGTGACGTTAAAGTACTACCCGAAGACAGCCCCCTCATCCATATGCTAAGTGACCCACACTACTACACCAGGGTTGGTTAGCTGATCGTTCATATGGGTTGCTCACTAAAACTATAACTTTTATATATAAGGTGTCACCACGGGTAGGATATGATGTAGGAGTAGGTGGAGAGAGGCTACGGTACATAAGGAGTACTATATTACGCATACATTACAATGACATAGGTGTACTGAAAAAATCATGCAATTTGTTGCATCTTCTTATCATTAAGTCCAACTGTTTGTTTGTGCAGTGATCTTATTCAAAAGTTCAAAAATTGTAAACTATGGAAAACTCATCGTGGAAGAGGAAACATGGAGAGGTTAACTTCCAACTTACACAGTTTCTGTCGGGCCACCGATGCTTTAGGAAGTACCTGCACAGGTTCGGATTCGCAGAATCACCTTTCCGCCCGACATACGAGAGGGAGGAAGAGACTGCGGAGCACGTATTATTTGTCTGCCTCCACTTCGAGCAAGAGCGAGATGAGCTGATGACGGTGACTAGGTCAAAGGTAAATGCCGAAAACATAATATGGAAGATGTGCCGCGATGAGTAGGTGTGGAAAGTCGTGGATAATGTAGTTGAAAAAATAATGGGGAAGCTGCAAAATGCATGAAGAGACGATCAAAGAAGACTGCCAGTTGATCTGAGAGAGTAAGTGCGAAACCACAGCCCCTTCCCGAAGTAATGCTGTGAGGCGGTTTCGGGGAAAAGATAGCATGGAATCCAACCCTACCTTGGTCCAGGAGGACCGGGTGTCTATGAAGATTTCCTCACACTTATAAAAAAAACCTCTCTCTCTCTCTCTAACCAGAGGAACTTAGCCAAAGATCACTGAGCGATATCCTATCCTTAACTACAAATAGCGGATTGTTAGAGTCATGACTACCCTCAATATGTAGCACAACGAGTATGGCCTAGGTGCTTCATTGAATCTACAGTTACCTACAGTCGCTGAGAAAGTCCACACTTAGCTACGGATTCCTTTCGGATAGCTTTTAAGCTGAAAATAGAAAAATATGAATTGTTGATGTACTGGCCTCAATATAGAAACCAAAACCAACGAACCAACTAGCTCATCCCTTCCAGCTTAGAATAGATTTTGGAATCTACACTTGCAAGCTAGACATGGAAAAATTAGAAGTTTAATGGCGACCCCAATTCTCACCTTGCCTTGAGATTGGATAACTTCGAAGTCGAATTTCATAGGATGCATTGAGGCGATTCTCGCAAGTAAGCTAGACTATTTAGATGGCTAGCCAATTAGATCAACCCTGTAAGATTTACAGATGGCTCGAAAGCCATAGAAGAGAGAAGGGATAGAGTAAGCTCCAGAAACAGACACTTTTACCTGGTTTAATCTGGGAAGCTAACAGTCATCTTCCATGAAGAAATATTCGCAGTGCTGGTGATGCCACCACAAACAATAGGGACCACATTTATGGGCATCACCTCATCCACTAGACAACAACAAACAACTTTGTTCTTCACACCGACACAATTTCCTTGATCCTTTACGAAAAAAATCAAATTTTCATTGAAAAAGCGATGGTGGCGCCACCATAGCCAAATTCAGCCAATTTTTTGATCACCCTGACATCAATCAGACAACGAAAAACCATTTTGCTGAGTTAATAATTAATTTAAAACGAATTTGTTTAATAAAAACATCGAATATTTTGCATATAAATTGTTGGCTATTTGCACATTGTGCAAATAGTCTCTTCTATATATTGTCGGCTATATGCACATTGTGCAAATAGTCTCTTCTATATATTGTTGGCTATTTGCACTGTGTCAACAATATACAGAAAAGACTATTTGCACACTTAGACGTAGTCCTAATTCTAGTTTCCTTACCCAAAAACTTTTTGTGACATTTTGTGAAAGGAAAACTTCCTTACCTTCGTTACCTATCTAGCTTTGATAGCACTTTTTCGTGACATTTCGTAAAAGGAAAAATTCCCTAGCTTCGTTAGCCAACTAGCTTTTCGTGACGTTTCATTAAAGCGCAAATTCCCTACTTTCGTAGGCCACCTAGTTTTTGTGACATTTCGTAAAAGGAATAGTTTCCCAACATTGTTAGCCACCTAGTTTTTGTGATATTTTGTAAAAGTAAAAGTTCCCCAGCTTCCTTAGCCAACTAGCTATTCGTGACGTTTCATTAAAGCGCAAATTCCCTAGTTTCGTAGGCCAACTAGTTTTCGTGACATTTCGCAAAAGGAAAGTTTCCCAACATTGTTAGCCACCTAGTTTTTGTGATATTTTGTAAAATTAAAAGTTCCCTAGCTTCGTTAGCCAACTAGCTTTTCGTAACGTTTCATTAAAGCGCAAATGACCTAGTTTCGTAGGCCACCTAGTTTTCGTGACAATTCGTAAAAGGAAAGCTTTTCCATATACATGTACAAATACATATCATGTCCATATTACAAAGTTGATGAAAAATTACATTGAAAACTTTCTTCTTTGTGTAAGTGTTTTGGCTGAATGTTACGTCTTTCCATGTGCAAATAGTCTCTTCTATATATTGTTGGCTATTTGCACATTGTGCAAAAAGTCTCTTTTATATATTGTAGGCTATTTGCACAAAGTGTAAATAGCCAACATTATATAGAAGAGACTATTTGCACAATGTGCAAGGAGTCTTTTCGTATAAATTTTGGTCTCGTTAACATTTTTCACCGTGCAAGGAAATTTTCGACATTCCAGGAAAATTTTTCTATGAGGCGGAAAGTTATAACATACTTCTTAGGAAGTGTTCATCAGCATAGTCCAAAGATGTTTTTAAGTCACTAACATCAAAAATTTAGAGATACCTATTTTGGGAATGGCGGTTTAAAGTCAAAACAAGTTTTCGCAGAGGTCAAATTTTACATGAAATTTTGACTTTGAAAATTCATATTTCGGATAAAAAACAACCAAAATTTTATTTTGATACATCGTTGAAAACGTTGGGATGTGTGGAATAAGGGAAAAATACATTTTTGTGAAAAAAGTGAAAAAATTAAAATTTCATTGAACAACGAAAAAAA
>CM055404.1:111482334-111519115 GCA_029228625.1 Pseudolycoriella hygida | reverse complement strand
ATCCCACTGCTCCCTCCTATTAACCTTCGCTATATTCCTAAGAACCCTCATATCAGAAACCTCCAGGTCATGCACGAGATATCCGCAGTCAACCCAACTCTCACTACCATACAGAATCGTCGGCCGGAATATTGACCGGAATATTTATTGTATAGTGAAAAAAAAAAAATCAACGAAAATTTAATATCTTGAATAAAAGCGAATTAGGTAAATGTTGCTCAGAATATAAACTAAAGAAATTGGCACAATGCTTCTGATTCATTGTTAAGTCTAACTAAAAAAGTCAGGAAAACAGGAGTTGGTGTGTTTTTCTTTTTGGGGTTAAAATAAGAGAAATCTGCAATATATTTGTCCGCCTGTCTCCAAATACATGATTTTTAAAATTTGTTCGATGAAAGGTAATCGAAAAATCAATCAATCATTTATTTTTCATCGAACAAAAAGGAAATAAATCCTTATACAAATGTTCGGACGAGCGATGGACAACAATTCACTAACACGCCACACTTATAACTAAAATTAAAATTAAAACTAAAATTAAAACTAAAATTAAAATTAAAGCAAAATAAAAAAGAAAAAAAATAAAACAAAATTCACACTTTCTTCAAACAAAATCGAAATTAAAACTAGAACAGCATCCGGGACGGGATGTTTTGGGTCTACGGGTCTACTGGCAATGCGTTCAATAACGGGCTTTAATCCCAAAGAACAAAAACAAAACGTAAACAGAAATTCCAGGTAATACGGCAGGCTCCCATTATCGCAACTCAAAATACGCCCTCTCGAACTCTGCTTCTTTAAGCTTTCCGGCAGAGAATTGTAACTTGAGACTGTCCGTACAAAGAAGGAACGATTATATTGAATTGACGTATGTCGCGGCAAAATAAGCAATCGATTTCGCGAGGACTGTCCTCGCTGCAATTTAGAATAAAGGTAATCGGGGGTCTTGCTTATCGTAAGACCGTGTAGAAACACACACTGGCGATACCTCAGATAATCAAATATCGAACAGCCCAGCAATCTATGATCGAATTCTTGAGTACTATCATAGCGCCTCAGCCGATAAACAAACCGAACACATGCAGAAAAAGCCCGCTCAATGGTTCGAACATCTCCTGCCTGCAAGTTCGTCGAATAAACCGATTCGGCGTAGGTGAACAACGGAATGATCAGCGACTTAACCAGCGCCAGCCTAACCTTAAGCGGAAACAAATGACTATTCGGCCAGAGGCTACGCGGCCTAGAGAATACTTTTGAGCACAACTCCTTCACGTGTTCTTTAAACAACATCCTCCTATCCATATTCAGCCCGAGATTCAACACAACAGAAGAAAATGGGATTTCGACACCATTCAACAAAACAGGCGGGGCAATAACGTTCGCAGCGTTCTCAACGAATATAATAGCTAGTGACTTGCCAGCATTCAGTATCAGATAATTTTCCTGAGCCCAGCGAGACACCGCAATCAAATCCAAGTTCATCCTTCGCACCGCCTCCACCGCATCTCCAACCGGAAATGACTCAAACAACTGAACATCGTCAGCAAACATGTGATGAACGGCGCTATTCAGACTACTCGGGAGATCATTAATGTAGAGGGAAAACAATAAGGGACCGAGAACTGACCCTTGGGGGATCCCTAATCCCAGAGGCAGTGGCTCAGAAAGATAGTCTCCGATCGATACACACTGGAAGCGCTCCGACAGGTAGTTGCGAATCATAGAGATAGCGGTTGACGAGAAACAGAACCTAGAAGCAAGCTTCAGCAGCAAAGTTTCATGCTCGAGGCTATCAAAAGCTTTCGAGAAGTCTAGAAGGATCAAGAGAGTCAGATGCTTCTTCTGAAAGGCCTTACGTATAACGTCTGAAATGTGGGGCAGAGCGGTGCCAGTACTGTGTCCCTTCCTGAAGCCGGATTGGTATCGGTCAATAAAACAATTCACATTCAAGAAAGAGAGCATTTGTTCTTTAGCCAATATCTCGAACACTTTGGACATGCATGGAAGAATGCTAATCGGACGAAAATCTTCAGGCGCCCGGAACCTCGACTTCTTATGCACGGGGAGCACCTTCGACTGCTTCCACGCGAAAGGGAAAGTGGATGAAGTAAACGCGAAGTTAATAATGTGAGTGAGCACCGGAACTACAAACGGAAGGATCATTTTAACAAAGGTCAGCGGCAGTCCATCTAGACCTATAGCATTGGACTTAATTGAGTAGACTGCCCTAGCAACATCGAGCTGCGAAACATTAGCAAAGCTAAAACCACTAGACGTACTAGACGGATGCGTTTGAGCGAATAAGGGCGGAAACGAGCGGGTAATTTGACTTCGGGAGTTCAAGTAGACATTGTATTCTTCTGCAGTGAAACTAGGCTTGACGTTACTGGACGACACAGCACCAACATCACGAAGGTTTCGCCATAAAGCTTTCGCACCCAGCCTCGCACTAAACTTTGGATGCAGATAATCAAATTTACCCTTCTTCATCAAATTCGTAGCCGCGTTACGTAAGCCATGGTGTAGTGCCCTTTCGTGACCTCTCTCCGCTTGAACGCCTGCTTGACAATTTCCCTTTCCAGAATAGCTCGGCGCATCTCGTCGGTAAACCAAGGCTCCGTGGAAACAATATCTACCCTATCCCGGACTGGCAACTAGGACTAACAAGGACTAACGAGTTAAAACTATCGACCATTTCGCCCACATCAGACAAATGATAGATTTCACCCCAGGACACAGATGACGCATCCTCAAACAATCGGCCCAGATCAATCGAATGGTACCTCCTCCCAAGACGAGGTACAGCGTCTGTCACCCTCTTGCTGCAGCTATAGGAGCCAAAAACGACATCATGACTTGACAGTCCGTGCGAAATTTGATTGAAGAACAAAACCTTTTCAGGCCGGTTCGTAAGAAACATGTCTATCAACGACGGTCTGTCACCTAGCCGGTCGGGGAAATGAGTAGGAGCAGTCCCAATGGATTGAAAGCCGAATTCATCCAGAATGTCGGAAAATTGACACTTCGAACAGCTTGCAGTGGTACAAGTACCCGTTACACTTGACCTCACTTTTTTCGGATTTTTCCGATTTTCTCGAGTCACTCGCAAAATATCCAGGGGGACTTTTTGGACGTCATTCAGGTACCTGAGGCCTACCGAATCCCGCTTTTGCTTTTGCTTTTGTCCTAATTTTTGCAAGGTCAAAAGTTAATTTCCCTACCTTGTTTAGGCCGAAGCGGACCAACGGTTTACGAGTCTTAAGAAGCCAGTACAAAATACTGGTTCAGATTGATGGGAGAATTTGCTGTTAGAAAATGATGTCGCAGCACGCTGAACTCTCCGTCAGGTCTCTGCAATGGAACATTTACAGTGTCCATCATTTTTCGATCAACAGGTGCAATAGCTCCTGTTCATTTACATTTTAGTTGCTTTAACTTCTCTTCTAACTTCTCTATTGGGTCCGTATTCTTACCTTGTAAACGGCCAATTTCTTTAAGCAAATTTGCCAAATTAGGGGATGCAAGGAGGGAACAAGCAGATAAAAATGAAAGAATCTGTGTAGAAGAGCATAATTTATTTGGAACAGTCGTTTCGACCCTATGTATAAAATCAATGATAAACATGAAAATATGCGACTCACATGCGTAAGTCGACAGCATTCGATTAAAATAATTGTTTTACTATTTTCCTAACTCATCTGCCTCAAGTACATTGAGTATTGAATTTAAACTTTTTTCTCCCAAATGATAAAATGAGCATCGGTAGCATTCGGCACTTTGGTTAATGTTCGTGTACCACCAGCCTTTGATTTGTCAGAACTGTTTGCGTTCCACACTTGCCTCCAATTTATGTACCCCCTTCCGCCAGTGACGGTCAGGACAGTCTGACGACCATTTTCCATGTTTCCTTTGTCATTGAGCCCCGTAATTTTCTTCTTTTTAAGCGTCGATGTCTTTAAAAGTTGTAAGTTATTTGATCCTTCATTAGTCGGCAAATCTGTAGATGACGCCCCATGCTCGCTAATATTCATCAAATCACTCATATTCGTCGTTTTATGACTCGCAGAGCTGCTATTCCGTGACACACTTCGTCCAACTGAAAATCCAGATCGATGGGCCATACTTTCTTCACTGCCAGAAGACGTGTACACACTGGACGACTTTGATTCCACCGACCAATTGGACAAGTCCAATGATCTCGGTCGACTAACTTTCATACGCAGTCTCCGATCCAATGTACTCATTTTCGCCGGAATCGCCGCCAAGTCTGGGTCGCTTCGACGTAAGTTTTCGTATGACGGGGCCATCAAATTCTCTGTATCCTGTTGGGACGGGTAACTCTCTTTAACGTAAATGAGACCTCCGTAAAGACCATAAACGTCACAGCCACTATGTTCCGAAATTTCCGGTGAAATAACTTTCGTGCCGCCAATGCCCCGTGGCAAAGTTTTCGAAAGGCGAGACACATCACTCGAATGTCCTGCATCTTTGAAACGGCGACGTCGCAGCATAACGGGACTACTTTCTAAATGAGTACGAGCCTTGGACGATAGGTCTAGTGAAGTCTGTTTGGCCAACATCTTGTCTACTGACTGTTCAGTTGGCGTTAGTTTGCTGGGAGAACCACTCTCGTCCATGCTGACATACATTTGGAATTCGGGAACTGTCGGTCGGTAATACCTTCTTTGAACCAACGGCAACATGAACGTGATGGGACCGAAATGTGCGTGGTACGATATGCTCACTCCACCACTGATGATTGGCACGCCCTCCAAACGAGGTAGGGGAATTGTCAACGCAATCCCGACATTCGTTCCGACCCACAACAGACCTTTGCAAGCCATTAATGTAGTCACGGATATCGATGATTTGTTGCTGGTGCTATCTCTAGACGATGTCAACCGAAGAACATTCGAAGCGATGTTTATGTCCTGAAGATGTTTAAACGTTTCCGTGTGATACAAACAAATTATGTTAGAAGACTTAAGCGATATCCACAAGCCAATTCCGGAATGTGCCATTAGATTTACAGCCAAATTGCGTTCTTCCTCAACATGGTGAACGTCAAACGGTTTAAGTATGTCGCCGGAGGAACCATTTATCACCCAAACTTTTCTCCCACATGCCGCATAGACATTGTCTCTGATTGGCAACAGATGTGACACTCCAATAGCACTAATGAGCATTACCGTTTGCACCGCCTTTAAGTTCCAGTCACCATCAATCGACCGACGAATGATTTGTAGACTTCCATTCGACAAGGCCACAAAAACATTTCCCAAGTGATAAAGGATTTGTGTAACAGCTGCAGGCATCGTACAGAATGTAATTTGTTTCTCAATTTCCGGATTGTTGCCATCGTAGATGAATATTTTCCCATTTTCCGCACCAATCCACACCGTATCTCTATCAGTCGTTTGCTTTGAGCCAATTTCAAATTTTACGAATTCTATTGTAGTGACTAGGGTTTCCACCAAATCGAACGATCGGATTTCTTTCAAATTGCCAGCACGCTGTTGATTTTCCAACAGAATGGATATGTGACTGCTGCTGTCGTCAGTTGTGCAGATCCAAAGATAATTCTGATCGCGAGGTCTACGGTGACCGACTGCCTGTTTCGTTGCGGTGTAATAACAGCCACATCGTACCTGCAATGTAAATTGGTAGAACTGTAACTGACGGAACGTTATTTCAGTAAATCGTCAACTAAATACCCAATAGCCTTGACATTTCAAGAAGAATGTGTGAGAGAGAAAGAGACTTTTTAGTGAAAAGTACTAAGATTCTAACGTTAAGTACCTCGGTTTGTATCTGTGACTTGACAAGCTTTTGAGCCGCAACGAATAATGGCATTTTCGTCGATGGCCTCTGTTCATGTTCAGGTACTTCCCAAGCTGGTGAATTATTCGCATCTAACGCTAACTGAGCCAGTCTCAGTTCGGTTGTCCATTCCTTTTTAATAGACGGATTTTCCGTTTGGAATGTGAACGTCTCCTCTTTACCGCTCTTTTGCTTAACCACCAATTGCAAGCAGCACGAGTCGGCCCATGCCATTTCTTCGTCCTTTTTTTGTATGGACGTTTGTATGGACGTTAAAATGTGCTTCGTGACGTCAGTGTTGAGATCTCTGTAGGAGCATTTCAAAGTACCAGCCAGATCATTGATTCGCGACAGCACCTCATAGTCGTGCATTAAGTTACTCATTTCACTGCACAAATTGTCGACACCATTAACACTCAACGTTGGATTGTCTCCGGAATTGCTGTGATTTGATTTCAGGCTGCCCCCTTTGTGCAGACCTTTTGGAAAAATGAGTCAAGAGAATTAGTAAGTCGTGAGAACTAGCGTGAGCGGACGTCTGTGATCCTTAATAATAAAACCAAACATAAGCAATGACCCCTACGTATCAGAATAGATGTGGCAAAACAGAACAAATGTTGCAAAAAGACTCGGACGTATCAAAATAAAGAAATGATCAAACAACCCAATGTTTTGTGCTCTTTTATAAATATAAAAATTTCAAAAATCCATAGAAATTACCCACGGTAATGTCAAAGGCCCTACCGAAGTACGTCTGAGACCATTAATTTTGACGACCGAAATGTTCTCCTCTGCACCATATCACAAAGAGGACCAGCGTAGTTCCTCCTAGAAATCCTGAAACTTTTCTCTGTAAAATGTAATTCTCACCAAGTTTGCCTATAACAGATTTATCAGTTTGGGTCGGACCTTAATAAGTCCATGAAACACAGATCTAGCGATCCTTTGTTTCGTTACCCGATCATCATGTAAATCTCGGAAACCTCCCAGTCCCAGTTAGGAACCTATCCAGAGCGGTATGTCCCATGTTGGTTACTGTTGCGGGTTTAACCACATGACCTCCTAGAGTTCTGAGCCTGAATGAGGAAAACTTTGGGCATTCACATATTACGTGAACGTCCGTCTCGTCACCGAGACCGCAGTGCAGTTGGGATCATTAGAGAGTCCCATTTTAGCCAGATGCTTGCTCAATCCACAGTGCCCAGTGATCGCACCCACCACCCTCTTGATGCGTCCCCTGTCCATGTTTAGCAACTCTCTAGGCACTCCAACAGTTAGTGAATTCCGACCTCACCCAACGGTTAACCCCTTTCACACACGCCGAGTGTGGTATGGGTATGAGAGGCTCTGGTCCGCAACTTGGTGTTGCCGAGCCTTTCCTCGCAAGTTCATCTGCTCTCTCGTTACCCTCCACGCCACATTGTCCGGGCACCCAGACCAGCGTTACACGATTCCTCAGTCCCGTCCGGTTCAGGGTTTCCTTCAACTCTTTTATTAGCTTGGATGTCACGACTGGCTACATGAGCGTTAATATTCGCCTCACTAACAGTGCAGACTATAACATTCTCTCCACATGTCTCTAACGAGACTGTCTCCTCCACTTCCATAAGTGCGGCAAAAGTCTCATCCTGAAAGACATCGACGAATCTCCCTCGACAAAACCATCTGTCAATCGACAATTCCCTAGAGAACATTCCGGCTCCCGGGCCAGACGTCATTGTTTTAGGGGGGTATAGAAAAACGGCAAATCCGGACGAGGGGGCAGGAGGGAGTCAAAAAACTGTCAAAATAACCTGACGTCATTTATGAACGGCCCCTATCAAGAATTAGGTAATTTTTCCCGAAAAACCTGAAACACATGTTCTCTAAAATTTAATTCTCTACAACTTTGCCTTTGACATTAAATCTCCATATTGCATAGTTGAGCAAATCAATTGAGAAACTCAATTTCGTCCATTCCATTGGTGCCAGTGCCCAGACCACTGACCCGATTTCCACTAAAAAAATTTCCCAGTTTTCTGAGATCAAATGCTTTAGTTTCAAACCACGATTTCTGTGCTCTACTTGCTGAGATATTTGCGAAAAAGTTTCACCGACCCTCGAAAGTCCATGTTCGACCTCCACTTCTTCGGCCATATTTCGGGAACTACTTGACCGATTTTTCTCATTTTCTGTCTTGAATCATGGGAGGCATGTACCTTTCAGGGAAAAAAAAAGTTTGGAGTGATCGGTCGAGTTATTTGTAAAAAAAGTGGAGGTGGGCGGACGGACGGACATTTTTTTTATTACTGATTCGTCATATTTAGATGATAATAAATGTATCCCCCCAACACCCACCTACATCTACCCCATGTTACAATAAAGTTGTTTGTAGTAAACGCATAGGACCTTTGTACTTCGTACGGGTCCAATAATCTGTCGGAAATCAATATCGGAAAGTTTCTACTGTGCTAGCGGTAAGCTGTGGGACAAAAACAGTGCCATCTATGAGATGTACTAGGAGAGAACAATTCCTTCCACCGGTAAGCCGTACGATGATGCTCAACCTCACATGACTTGAATCGATACGAACAAATCCGTTTGCGGTTGAGTTTTGGACCAAGGCACTGGCAATTAATCTCATAGTAGCAAGCAGACATGTTAACCACTACGCTCAAGTGCCCTTTAACATGAATATTTGTTCTGAGGTGATCTAAGTTACCACACGTAATGCTCTTAAACGCCCAAAGACGTGCCTTGCTCCATGACTGTTAGGTTAGCCCAAAAAATTTCTCAAAATTTTAGTCGAAATTTTGAGAAAACTTTTAATATCTCCACAGTATGGAAGTCCAAAAATGTACGGGGAAATAAAAGTATTGAAAATTTTGGGGCACCAACCGAAAAACAAAAGGTTTTTGATCCCTGATCAAGATTATATACGGGCGTAACTTGATCCGAGACGATTTAGGAGTAGCTCAAAAGAGTTAAAGCCAAAAATTCAACGACTTTCGGCATAAAGAAAGTGGACCAGAGAGTGTTTTCGTCCATATGTCCCACATGACTAAAGTGGTGCAATTTTCTCATGAATTTCAATCATATGGACGAAAAGACCGCCTCGTCTAATTTTTCTATGTCAATTTTAAGGGTGTTCTAAGACCTTCCAAATACACTAGAACAACCGCTAGATTCACTCATTACTTGAGTGAATATTTGCCTTTGAAAGTCGTTGAATTTTTGGCTTTAACTCTTTTGAGCTACTCCTAAATCGTCTCGGATCAAGTTACGCCCATATACAATCTTGATCAGGGATCAAAAACCTTCTGTTTTTCGGTTGGTGCCCCAAACTTTTCGGTACTTTTGTATTTTGGATACCCCTACTCCACAGTCATATGTACTTTTGAGGAAACTCTAGATTCGGAATTTCTATGTTCAAACAAGAGATGACATTTTAAATGAAATCGAATGAAAATTAGGGTGTTCATAATAGGTTGTGATTTTAGTTCACAGATTTGCTCGTTTGTACTAAATGGCGCTGGCAGTAGTCATTGGAGAATGGTACAGTTTTCCGAATAAATCAAAAATTTGTACTCTGAACATTTTTTCCGTTTAAAGGTGTAAGTTTGGGATAGTTTTGCGTTAAATTAGCCAATTAGCCAACGAAGAGCGAAGTACGACGCGACGTTTGTAACCACCCCAATTTCGCCAGCTTGCAAATGTGGAGTCGAAAATCTATTCTACGCTGGAAGGGATGAGCTAGTTGGTTCGTTGGTTTTAATTTCTATATTGAGTCCATTACAGGAGTGTAGGTAACTTTTGATGCAATGAAGCACCTAGGCCATACTCGTTGAGTGTAGTCACGGCTCTAACCATCCGCTATTTGTGGTAAAGGATAGGATATCGCTCAGTGATCTTTGGTTAAGTTCCTGGTGAGAGACAGTAGTCTCCCAGGTGCTTAGCTCTCAAACAGTATAACTACACGTGCGAAAAGCCAATGAACGCTACCGCAGCACTGGCCAGAATAATGCGAAACGGCTTTGAACCGCGCAGAACCAAAGGGGGCTCCTAGCAAGCGTCACTCTATCGACATTACGCTAAGGGACACCAGCGTGGGTTACAGCCGCTAGATACGAAGAGGAATAATCCATATAATGGTAATAATAATAATGGGTAAGGTGCAAAGTACATGGAGAAACGATCAAGGAAGACTGCCAGTTGATCTGAGAGAGCAAGTGCGAAAGCACAGCCCCTATCCGAAGCAATGCTGATAGGCGGTCCCGGGGAGAAGAGAGCATGAAGACTATGGAAGGGGGTTTTAGTTGGAAGGTCATTGAAGGATGGAATCCGACACCGGAGGACCGGGTGTCTATGAAGATTTCCTCACCCTTATAAAAAAAACCTGAGAGGCTTCTATCTCTCACCAGAGGAACTTAACCAAAGATCACTGAGCGATATGCTAACTACAAATAGCGGATGGTTAGAGTCATGACTACCCTCAATATGTAGCACAAGCAGTATGGCCTAGGTGCTTCATTGAATTGAAAGTTACCTACACTCTCTGAGAAAGTCCACACTTCAACTTGTCATGTTAATATCTTTGTTGTTTGTTTGTTTGTTTGTTTGTTAATTTCTTTGGCCCCGGTGTCTGTGCGCAGAGCAAATTGAGAGAAAAATTTTTGTCTAAAGTATTAGACCAACTATATCTGCCTCTTTATAACCAACGCAACGCTTTAGAACATAAGGACGAAAGTCGTCCGCCCACCACCTTAATCGAATTTTTTCGAAAAATGATCTTTCCAAACGTTGATCTAGGCTCGATTATCTACCAGAAAAACAACTACACAAGCCAAAAAAAGAAATCAATCTGAAATGGCTAGTGGAGATGGACAACTTTTTTTTGCTGAACTCTAGACGATAATAGATGAACTCTAGACGATAATTAATGTATCCCCCGCACTCCCACCTAGATCTACCCCATGTCACGATAAAGTTGTTTGTAGTAAACATCTAGGACCTTTGTACTTCGTACGGGTCCAATAACTTTGCATCTTTGGAGATATTCAAATCTATCATATCACTTCTGGTGTCACCTGTTGATATATGCATGTACATGTAATTTTAAAATGTCCGACATGACGGCCTATTCTGCATTTTTATATTCGGAAATTGAATGAAAGCCTCGGCAAAAACCAAAGTTTATTCACCAATAATTCAAGAAAAATAGATGTATCGTTTGTGGATTCAGAGTCCCCCAAGGAGAGACTATTTCTCAAAAGTACGACTCACTGTGTGGACTGTGGGTCCATTTGTAGGGAAAGTAAAAATTCGACATCGGCTAGGGGCCAGCGAGATTCTCCGGGTCATTCTAAGGGCGGACATGTTGAAACCCGTACGAAGAACGAAGTTCTTCGAAAAGGGGTCTTATGCGTTTACCACAACGTTTGTACATACCCCAACTTCGACCCGGGAGTAGGGAGGGGAGCATCGATCATGGATCCTTGGATCAGCAATAAAAACGTTGTCCCCCCGTCCGTCCGTTTGTCGCCGCGATAACTTGAGCAAAACCGAGGGGTGACGCACTTCTGCGGTTTATGGAATGAATGGCAATAAATGGAATAAATGGGAATAAATGGAATAAATGGGAATAAATGGAATAAATATTGGAATAAATGGAATAAATTATTTTGGTGGCAACGCACACAACAAACCATACTAATGTGTTAAAAACTGAAAAAACCCACTTTTGAAAACTTAAAAGAATTTTTGTTGAAAATTGGAATAAATAAATTTATTCCATTTATTCCAAAAAAAATGAAATTTAATCTCAAGATGTTTTAAATACTTTATAATTTGTGCAAACCTTTTTTTGAACTTATTTGTCTAACTTGTGATGTGCTTGGTTCAGATATTTCGCAGAAACAAAAAAAATTTGGGAATAAATGGAATAAAAGAATAAATGGAATAAATGGAATAAATGAAGTGCGCCACCCCTATGAGATTGAATCTAGGCGCTGTCGGCCCAAGGGCCGCCGAGCTAGGGCCGTTTAAGTGGTCTTATAACTCGAGTAAATCTTTTCCGATTTTCTGGGCATGCCTGACATTTCATGGAAGAAACTTTTTTAATTTTTAGCTTTTGGTCTCAATCAGCGACCTAAATCTGAGTCTCTACTATGGCCCAACGTGTTTTTTCTACATAAAGCGGGTAAATCTTATCCAATTTTCAAAAACTTTTTTCCCTGAAAGATAATCCAAAAATTGATTACAAGAATGAATTTGGGCGAAATCGGTCGAAAACTTTAGAAGTTATTACGGTCGAAAAAGTGGTGCAAAACGTGGTTTTTTGAAAGTTGGTGGAACGAAATTTGAACGAAAATCGCTCTTCAAGGTTTTGAATGAAAAATGTGAACATCACAAAATTACGGTGATTAAATTAGTGAAAATTTGTTGAGTGGTTCGAGCTGTAGAGTCCTCAGTGTGCACCCAACTCATGCTACGCGACCACATACGATATTTAGTGATTTTTCGTGAATATTTCTTTAATTATGAGGTTTTTTTGCGGTTTTGCAGAGAAAAAAGATAATAACACTTTTGTTCATATAAGTATGGATCAGCGGCCTCTCCTAAGTGCTCTGCGTCGGTTTGAAAATCAGCCCCAGGTGCAATTTTTTTAAATGTTGAGATTTTTTTAAGGTCTTATAGAGGTTTTTGCGCTGTTCCTTCGGAAGGGTTTTTCAATATTGCACAAGCGGCAATTTCCAATCCAATTTAATGAAGAGTGAAGGCACATTTCGAATCTTTTTGCAATATCTATTCTGTTTGCCACAATATGGAGACTCGTCTCGAAATTATGCTGTGTAGACGTGGCAGATGTTCTGGTCCCACAACTTCAGCCAAAACAAATTGGCTTTGGGGTGAAAGGAGGTTCAGAGGCAGCAGTGCATGCCGTTCGGACGTTCGTCCAAAAAAATCGATTAGCCGAAATCGCCGTGAAGGTCGACGCAAGTAATGCTTCTAATTCAATAGACAGAATTTCTTTCCTAAAGGCAATCGAAGAGAAATGCCCAGCGATCTACCCATATGTCCACCAGTGTTACGCCACCCCGTCAAACGTGTTTTACAATAAGTCCATCATCTTGTCAGCAACAGGTTGTCAACAGGGCGACCATCTTGGCAGCGTTATCTTCAGTTTGGCGATCAATGACGTTATTCAATCCCTAACATCTGACCTGAACTTGTGGTATTTGGACGACGGAACCATAGGCGGCGCAATGGAAACGGTACTCGACGACTTAACAGTTGTGAAAGAGAGATTTAAGTTATTGGGATTGAAATTAAACATCTCGAAGTACGAAGCTTTTATTTTCCCAAACGTAACAGAAAATAGAAAATCGTAGCGAAACTGGACAAGATCGCTCCTGGAATTTCTTACATGTCAGAGAACGATTTTTCTTTACTGGGAGCACCCATCACGGAATCGGCGATGGAAAGTGCGTTGGAACAAAAGCAGGAAAATCTAAGATTTTTTCTCGAACGATTAAAAGAAATCCATCCTCACGTGGCTCTGTACCTCCTGCAACGCAGCTTATGGATTCCTCGCCTGCTATACCTTATCTGATGCGCTCCATTGTTCAAATTCAAAAGTTTACTGGTCAACGTGGACACCGAAATCAAAAGAGCGTTGGAATCGATTTTAAACTTGAATTTTTCAGACAGTACATGGCTTCAATGCTCTATGCCGCTAAAACACGGAGGGATAGGAATTCGTTCATGCGAGGAATTGACAACCGCTGCCTTTTTGTCGTCGATTTACAGTACAAAGTCTTTAGTCGGATCAATTCTACAATCTAACGACATCGAGACCGCGTACACGGAAGAGGCGCTTTCGGCATGGAAAACTTTGTCGCTCGAACAACAGTCACCCACAGATCCAAATCTTCAATCCAACTGGGACATACCCATCATCCAGGCTAAGTTAGAAATGATCCCGAAACCATCCGCTGTAGACAGCGCTCGAATGCTCGCTTTTTCAACCGAATCTGGCGCATGGTTGCACGCACTACCCTCTAAAAACCTTGGCACACTCTTAGACAAAACATCACTACGAATAGCCATCTCTCTTCGATTGGGTGGTACAATTTGCAAACAATATCGATGTGTTTGTTGGTCTAAAGTAAGTGGCAACGGATTTCACGGCTTACCTTGCAACAAAAGCACCGGGAGATATGGTCGACACTCATCAATAAACGCTATAATCAAAAGAGCTCTCTGTTCAGCAGGTTTTCCTTCCGTTCTCGAGCCACCCGATCTGATCCGCGAGGATGGCAAACACCCTGACGGGATGACAATCTTCCCATGGAAAAAAGGCAAGTCGCTAGTATGGGATGCGACATGCAAGGACACTTTAGCCCCATCATATTTAAGTCGCACATCAAAGGAAGCTGGATCCGCAGCCAACATAGCAGAGACCGGGAAATTCAGAAAGTATAAATCAATAATACAGAACCATGAGTTCGTGGCCTTTGCGGTGGAAACCCTTGGACCATTCGGAGATGGAACGAAAGCGTTTGTGAATGATTTGGGAAAAATACTTATAGAAGCTTCTGGAGACCCTCGATCGAAAGCATTTTTCATTCAAAAAATAGGCGTCGAGGTGCAACGCGGCAATGCCACCAGTATTTTGGGAACGATTCGAAGTGGGCAGCACTTCTCCGTAAAAATCCGGAGGATCAATTCAAGATAGAGCTATGGTTTCATGAGAAAAGTTTCTTAAAATGACCCGTAGAATCTCGCTGGACCCTAGCCGAAGTCGTTCTTTTAAATCGACCCACCCTACTGTGTAGATATCCCAAATGAAGAGTTTTCTCGAAAGTACGGCTGACTGTGTAGACATAGATTTCTCAAAATTATGGGTGAACGGTTCCCTCAATACGTTTACGGTTTCCTCAATAATTCAGCGCTTTATGTAGAAGATTTGGAGAAAACTTTTGGGCTAACTTAACCGTCATTCTCGCTCCGACCTTATTATTTCACGATCTGCCGTTACTTCCCAAAAGTCAACACCTCTCACGTCATGTAAACTAAATACTTCTCAGCGCTCCCACTGCGTATTCACCTCTTAGGTATATAAATTATCTTCACATACCTGCGGTTAAGATTCTTGAAAGTGATGTTGATGTACTGCTGTCCTCGATTTCAACATCGTTGACCGGAAACATCCATTTGAATGTTAGCTTTTCCGAAGCGCCAAAGTCATGGGACTGTTTGGGTGCTACGGACACGCAAATGACTTTGTCATTGAGCAAAAGCAATCTTCTCTGTTTCGATTTGACAATGAAACCGGATTGATTGAACTCAATCTGATTGACGTTGTCCTCTCGCAACAAATAACGATTTCGATTTTCGCTGGTGAGCAACGAGCGAGAATTGAATGAGCCGCCACTAATATGTCCGAGCATTTCTTTGAATGCTTGGTATTGTTCAGCTTCGCGTTTGCGTTCATTGAGCATTTCAGCAAGAGATTCCAGTTGTGTGAGTGCGAGTTGAAGTGACATCCGATCGTGATGGTCTTGAGGTATGTGTTTCAAGAGATCCTGCAGAAAAAGTTGCTTTTACGCGGCTCTTCAACATTTTCCTTGGAAAAAAAAACTACCTGCAAAAATAGAATGAATTGTGGGAAACGTTGGACCGGCTTTACCATCAATCCGAAAAAGGATAAACGATCGTGGGCACCGATTTGTTTGACTTTGAAAAAGTCTGCCAGGGCTGATTTCCGCTTTGCTTCCATTTTGGCCAACTCCATGGCCGCTGAGAAATTGTTAATGAATCCGCTGTAGATGTCCAACACAATTGGTTTACTGAAAGTGCCAACAAAGACATCTCCTAAACGTTCTTCTTGATCCCAATTTCGTATGCAATCGGCTAAGGCTATTCGAAACAGCGTATGGCATTGAAGGATTTCAGGTAAACGATGGAAAAGTGTCGCTATTTTCGAGCTACTTAAAATCGGAGGCGAACTATTTTCTAGAGGTTTTTTATAATCCTGCAAGTGTGTCAGTCACAATTTTAGGTTGCGTCTTCGTTTTCTGAGTTTTGAATGAAATGCTTACATTGACTAGACGTTGAAGTGTGGCAACATATGAGTTTTCGCTGTGTATAATAGCAGCAACGATATGGCGGCGTTTCAGTTGTTGTTGAGACAATCCATCAGGTGTCGGCGGCAACATGGGTGTCACAAGACAACTCTCATCGCGACGAATAGATAAAAAGTGTTCTTTGCCTTGCATGTCCATGATAGAAGACTTGAACGTTGAAAAGTTTTCCTCACTCTGGAAGAGAGAACAAAAAATTCAATTTCTTTCACCCTATTACCCCATCTCCATCACTCATCATACTTCAGATAGTTGTGGCATTTTACTTGTCTTCTCAGACGACTTAATTTCCTTTTCCAAACTTCCACATCGACTATCTTTACCACCCACATCATAATTGTGTGACGAACCACGTCTCATGGAAAACCATCTTGACAACCTGCCACTGGGTGAGTCTGGTGATGCGATTTCTGTGGGCGAATGCATTGTAACATTTCCGACTGTAGCTGTTTGTGAGTTGGCTCCCACTCGCCATTTATCGAATGACAAACGATGTTTGGCTCTACGTAATGAGATTCTCAGATTGCTGTCCCGAACTGTTGCCGACGCTACGCTAAGATCACTTTCATCTTCACCTTCTGACGATGTGGCATTGTTAGCGGCACCAAGATCTGACCAGCAGCCTTCGTCGGAATTGGTGGAACGGATTGACGAATTACGGTCCAGTCTGTGATGTGAACTGCTATGCTGTTGTGAGTAAAGTTGCGTTATGATTTGTTCTTACGTTCAAATATCGTTGACGAAGTTCGTGCTTCGCTTTACGTATGAATCGTCTATTGATTTCACTAGGAACTTGAATTTCATCTGCAAAGAGAAATGTTTTCTAAATTAAGTTTAATTTTTCCAATCTTCTAATAACTAGTTTTTGTGAGGAGATTCCAACACACGTTGGCATAGCAAAATATTCAAACGATAATTGAGATGCCATCTCAAAGAATGAGGAAACAAATTCGGTTTTCACAAAAGAAATTAACGACAGAATAATTCTACAAATTCCACTTGATTTTTCGATAACTCACCTCCGTAGATTCTTCAATGAGTCATTCTTTGATCAAACATTGACGGTTCACTGAACATTTTGCTGAAATGCAGAAGCGAACGGACGAGCAAACCAAATATTTACTAAAAGTGTTGTAAAGCGTGTAAAGCTGCTTAGCAAATAATGGAAACATCGCATTGAACCGTCAGTGAAGCAATAAAATGGTAAACTCAACTCTTAAGTTCAATTTCCTCGCTATCACAATAGGGGCCGTTCAAAAATTACGTAACGCAAAAATTGACATTTTACAGCGAACTGATTTAACTGAGAGTTGCAGCATGTTTACAGGAAACGTGATACTTGATATCATGTTAATTTCACAACAAAAACCCTGTTTGAAAGGGTAACGTGACTCAAGTCTTCGTCCCTTCTTTTGGGTGACGTTAACAGCTTCGGAACGCAAAAAATTCTTATTTGATTGAAAAAATGTGTCAGAAATGCCAGACCCTTCCAACGTAATAATTTTTCTGCGCTTTCAGATTTCCCAACCCAAAAATTTAGTTTTGCATGATGTATGGAGTACGGGTTGCCGAATTTTTTGCGTGTGAAATCTGAAAGAATTATGAACGTTGGGTGGGTCCGGCATTTGTGACGGATTTTTTTAATAGAATGTGAAAATATTAAAAAAAAATTCATTTCTAAGATGTAAGCTGTCATCCATTGATATCAGTTGTTTTGCAAGAAGGGACGAGGACTTGCTTCACGTTTCCCTTTTAAAAAGGGTTTTTGTTGTGATATCAGAAGTTTTGGAAGAAAAGAGGAAACAAATGTTGGAAAAAAAATTTCCGGCCAAAAAATATGTCCGGAGAAAAAAAAATTCCAAAGAAAAAAATTTCCGGCAAAAAGAATTTCCGGCGAAAAAGATTTTCGGCGAACAAAAATTTATCTCCTTAACTTTCAAACCGAAGCGCGGCGACCGCTACTACCGTGGGAGAAAATGATTCTCTCAACTGGCTCTAAAACATATCAAAAGTTTTTTTTTAGTCGCCGCCGCCGCCAAACCGAAACGCGGCGGCTACTACTTCCATGGCGAAAGTGATACCCTCGTTTTTCATACAAGTGCCAATGGAAATCACTAGCTAACTAACGTAGGATGGATCTGCAGGAACTCTTTCGGGAGAAACTAAGGTCTACCGTCTAAGGCTATTCTTTGGTTGTACGAGGCTGTGATCAGGCCAATGATGAGCCATGGCTCTGTGGCCAAGGCTCAACGTTGAGTGTGCGAGGAAGGAGTTGAGTGAGATTCAGAGGCTGGTATGTATTTGCATCACTGGAGCTATGAAGACCACGGTGACTGCTGCCATGGAAGCACTGTTGGCTGTACCACCTCTGGACTTGGTTATCAAGGCTAGAGCTTTTGCTACAGCGGACAGGCTGGTGTTCTCCAGGCGCTACTAACGGGAGCTCGAGAAGCACTGCCAACGGGGACGCAGGTAGAGAACGTCCTCATCCTTTCGGACAGTAAGGAAGTGATCAGAGCACTCGCATCGCCCGTGGTGACCTCTAGACTGATCAAAGAGTGCAAGGAGTATCTGAACGATGTGGGATCGAGAAATCGGATCACGGTTTGGGTACCTGGGCACTCTGGTGTAGAGGGGAACGAAAGGGCGGATGAACTTGCAAGAATAGGGTCGACGACTATGACGTTGGTGCTCACACGAAGCGCTTCTTTCCGAGGCCTGACGAGAAATGAGCTAATGACTTGCTAGCGATGGACCGGTGTCGCATTAGGAGAGTTGTGGGAGCGATCACTGGACGTTGCGGGTTGAATCGGCACATGTACAAGTTGAGGCTCTCGGGAACCACCGAATGCTCTTGTGGATTGGGAGAGGAAACGGGCATACACTTAATTTGTGAGTGCCCCAAGTACCTTCAGCTGAGGCGCAAGATCTTCGGAGAATTTTTCGTGGGACCATACCAAATCGCTAACCTGGGACCTGCCACACTTGATAGATTTTTGGTAGCGACAACAAGGCTCGCGTGAAAATTTAAATGATGACCGGTAAGGAAACAAAGGATCCTAGGATCTGAGTTTCAAGATCGCCTAGGCGATCGTCCCAAACTGATAAATCTAAAACGTAGGATGTTTCCATTAACTTTGGCTTCTGTGAAATAGCACATTTTGTATGGAAAATGACGATTTTCTAAAGGTTATATCTTCGGATCCACTAAGCCGATTTTAATGAGTAAAATGTCGATTTCAATCAAAATTTTACGTAGAATCCGAAAAACAAGGTCTCAGGGGGGTACGATATGGCTCCGCCGTCTACGAAAAAAAATTTTCTTCATTTTTTGATCGTATGGGGACTTGCGTCACGGGCGCATTGCTACCGCGCGCTCATGACCGCTGTCTAAGAAAAAAAAATTTCCACGGTGTCACGGTGAATGTGCGCATGTCTTCGGTGATACGGTCGATTTTTGACATCTCGTACAACTTTTTCGTTGGGAACCTTCGTGGAGACATTTTAATATTTGGACCCAAAGGAAGTACAAAGGTCCTATACGTTTACTACAAACAACTTTGTTGTAACATGTTTTAACATGGGGCAGATCGAGGTGGGAGTGCGGGGGATACATTTATTGTCGTCTGCAGATGACGAATCAGCAAAAAAAATGTCTGTCCGTCCCGTCATTTTTTTTCTAAACGTCTGCACCGATCACCCTAAACTTTTTTTCCCTGAAAGGTACGCACGCAGAAATTTGGCTACCCGTACTCCATACATCGCGCAAAACTTAATTATTGGGATTGTGAAATTCGAAAGCGCATTTGTCCGCAATTAAATGTGAAAATATTTCAGAAGAATTTTTCGCGTTCCGAAGCTGCAAGTGTCACCCAACACAAGACTTGTGTCGCATTTCCCTTCTAAAAAGGGGTTTTGTTGTGATATCAGATCTTTTGGAAGTAGGAAAATTATTTTTGACAAATCTATAGAATATTAATAGAGCCGGCGCTAGCGGCTCTTACTCCCATGGCCGAAAATGATCCGCTCAACTTCCTCTACAACATATCAAAACTTTTTTTTGAACCGCGGCTGGTACAACTTCCATGGGCGAAACATACCAAAAATTTTTTTGAGCCTCCACCTATTTTCCGCCATTTTGGCGGTCACCCCGATACACTCCACAGCCAACTTAACAATTTTCCTTTTGACACCAAACCTCTATCTCGAACACCCAACCTTCCTCTCATATAAACTCATTCAGATTCACCGCTGATTCACATCGGAATCACCGCTGTTTCACAACGGAATCACCGCTGATTCACATGTGAATCAGCAGTGAATCCCGTGTAAATCAGCGGTGAGAAGATTCCAATATGAGCTCTTTTTCAAGAAACCTTTACACCACTAATTTGTACTGAATTTGTGCTAGCTGATTCACCGCTTATTCTTATGTGAATCAGCGGTGAATCCCGTGTGTATCAGCGGTGATTCCGATGTTAATCAGCGGTGATTCCGATGTGAATCAGCGGTGATTACGATGTGAATCAGCGGTGATTCCGATGTGAATCAGCGGTGATTCCGATGTGAATCAGCGGTGAATCTAAGGTGATTCCGATGTGAATCAGTGGTAAATCAGCGGTGATTTCGATGCGAATCAACGGTGATTCCCATGTGAATCAACAGTGAATCCCATGTGAATCAGTGGTGATTCCCATGTGAATCAGCGGTGAATACCATGTAAATCAGTAAATTGTGCTGAATTTGTGCTGGCGATTGCCACCAACCACAACATTTTACGACATCTGGTCACCGAGAACAAATTGAAAAAAATCGTCGAAAAACCATTTTCGACACAAGAGCTAGCATAATAATCTACATGCATAAACTTTATATGGCGCCTTCTTCGAGCCCTTGCCCCAATCCTAGGATTTGACCACTTCTAGATTTGGAAGGGATGACACATATCTATAAAACTACGAGAGTAAGAAAGTTGCTTCCAAAGGCAAAGTTGTAGAGAATAAAATTTTAGACAACATGCGCTTTAGGGCATTAGGGAAAAATGGCCGAATCGTTGGCTTTGGCTGCCGCAGTGTTACAATCTTGCTCGTCAAGCTATTCATTTTGTAGCAGGAGACGATTTGAGATGCGTTTTTCTACTGGCGCTGCCTCAAGTCGTCGACATGGTTTTCATATTTCGTCACACCTATACCGTCGAAAAGTAATTAGAAACATAGAGTTCAAAATAAATCGAATATACATTTACATATACATATACATTTTACATCAAAATTGCCATTTTGACAATTATCATTCTGTACACTCTCTCTGGATAGGATGTAGAACCTTCACTACATAATACTGCTACTGCTACCATATGGAAAAGGAGGTACCCCGAAGAGCTCGGCGAAGCTTTCAATGGTCCCAACAGCTTTCGAGTATTTGTAAGCTTTTTCAAAAATTTTGCGTAATGTTTTACATACTGAGACCCTCCCCCCCCCCCATTCCTCCGAACTGTCACAATCTATCACGTTAGGGAAGAACCCTCCCTAGAGCGATAAGTAAGTCCCCTTGGACGTTTACGTATTTATTTGAAAGCAACTGCAAGAACTTTTTCAACCTTGTGGTATATTTTATTGCTTAGAAGGGGAGTGTTCAGAAAACCCAAGTGTCGAAATAATTACGTCGTCAGCTGGAAAACTACTCTAAATGACTCCCGGAGAGAAAGTGACCATATAGTTGGCTCGAACATGGAAAATTTCCAACTTTTCTTCGGTTTTTAAGCCTAAGAGAGAATCGACTGGCTAACACAAAATCCAGAGGCGACAAAATTCATCCAGATTTTGATGCATCCGGATTTTGACTCCTCAGCATTTTGACATCAACTTTATCTGCGTTATGAGACATACATGTATTCAAATATCCAAAAAAGTTTTATGAAAATCATTCATGTTTGTGGAATGCAAACACGGAAAACCACCTCCAAGGTGATCAATAAAGCGTTCACATTGTACAAACTAGTAAAATAGTTACTTACTTAAATTAGACCTAAAGTTATTACAAAATAAAAGTTGTGTTTGTCAGCTGTTATAACAACTCTCACAACTAACAAATAATTCGTAACTTTCATTTTCCTACTCTGATGATCCTCGTACAAAAGTTATTTTCCACTGAAATAAGAAAGCTTCTAAAGCGGCCGTCCGCTTTTAAGACAAAGTGTTAACGGGGTTGAGGGTAAAATTTGGACGTCCACTTTACTTTTTGTACGTTATCTTGCTGTTTTATATTAAACATATTTGATTCAGCATTTGTAACAATATTACGGCAAGAGTTTATTTGCTCGAAATTCAGCAATTCATCACGCTGTGTCAGTGTGTGACAATGTGTCGCTTGGAAGCTCCGTTGATTTTGATTTTAAACTAAACGAGCACACACTCGGTTATTGTGAAATTCAATTTTCAAATCTTTTTCGACATTGTAGAATTTCTCGTAAATGTCAAATTTTATGTGAAAATTTCTCGTGAGGGGAGAGGGGTTTGTAAATCGGACACATTGTGACAGGGGGGGGGGCAGAGATGGCGTGTGGATTCTGCCAAAAACCGGTTGGGCTAAAAACGGCTGTTGAAGAAGGAAGAAGACAGAAGAAATAAGTTATATAAGGATAAATTGTGAGCGAAGAGGAATGTTTGGAGGTGTAAGGTAGCTACTATGTCAAATTTCATCCTATTTCCTAGATCTAGTCGAGTAAAAGGAAATAGAATGAAATTTGATGTAATTCGGACAATTCGTTCCGGAGATATGTGGGTGTAAGTGTTGGAAATTAAGTAGGAAAATTTCGCAGGAAATATCATAGGAAATGTCACTCAAACTTCATCTAAAAATAGTCTGATTTCAACAAATAAGATATTGTTGGAAAGGTCTCGGCGAGGACTAGGTAAAATTTAAGTGAATTGGAAGAAAATTATAAGAAATGGTAAAAACTAGTAAAATCAGCGAAAATTTCCTCTATTTTCATCTAAAACTATTACAGTTTCGACAAATGATGATTCATTTTAAAGGTCTCACCAAGACCTCACAAGTTATATGAATAATGAAGGAATAGAGTACAAATGGACTAAATTGAATCATTTTTCAATTATTAGTGACTGAAGTGAACGAAATTCGAGCATTTAATTTTTTGAAGCAAAATTATGAGAGAAACTAAATCTGAAAGAAAATTTTATTTCCACGACTGGGACCCGAAACCAGAATCTTCACCTTTCCGCTCTACCAATTTTGCTACCGTGGACATTTTCAATTCAGATCTAATTTCGAACCGTTGCTTACATACTAACACATGCATTTGTAGCCAAATGGACTAACGAGTTTGTGTATTTGTATACAAAACGGATCAAGAAAAAATCAAAATTTTCGTAAACGTGCGCTACTATTTTAAGTGAAGGTGAAGAAATGAAGCCCTAAGGACTTCGTCAAAGTAAACCCAAAAAAATTCAAGTACTTTTGGATACAATTTACTTATGAAGTTAGTTTAACGTTCTAGATGTGAGATTGCCGACACTAGTCGAAGTGAGGCTTCTTAATCAGGTCAAATCTTTAATAGCCGAATTAATATTTTTTGGTCACTGCATCAATTAATGGGCTACCGAAATGATAAAACAATGCGTTCAGGTCAAACTGTCAGGTTGACCTGTTTTGCTAACCAAAATTTATGTTCGATACCGTAAGGCACCGGATAAGAGATGGGAAAATTCAGAATTTGGGAAACGCGTAGCGAGCATCTATGATCAATATTAGATCGAGGAAATAGATAGTAGGAGGATAGTAGGGCCACCATCATGCAGTGAGAGAAAGGAGCGATGTCCCCGTCCCAAACCTCGCTATGTAAAAGTTTTCAACACCATCTTGTCAGTGGCTCTTGTTAGTTTTCCAGGATCAGCGCAGCTTCCACATGTCACAAAAATAACAATTTAGAGGCAAACACGTTTAACCAAAAGGACAATTTAATTTAGAATAATATTTTACATACATTGAACACTAGATTATAAAATAGAAGCGGTGACTATGTTGATATCAAATTGATAATCTAACAGCTCTTCCGAGTGTTGCAAAAATTACTACTAAGGGAAGTCAATGATTCTGTAGAAGCGTAGCTTTCAGTTCAACCTGGAATAGTAGATTACAGTGGGGGTGCGGAAGTAGGTCATTACATGAGGGATCAATTTTGTGAAATGGGTGTTTTTCAGCAAAAAGCTTTGAAAACTGTTTTTTGACGAGTGTAGAGTTTGTATCCCGAGCCGAAGACGAGGTATACAACTGCACGAGTCAAAAAACAGTTTTTAAAGCGAGTTGCTTAAAAATACACGAATGGGTTTGCGAGTGTCACGAAATGATCCTGAATGGATGACTTACTAAGCACTCCCCACTGTATGCTCTTTTAGTCGGTGTCCCATCCGAAAACGCGTCATTACAGATATACATGTAATGAGAAGTTTCCCTAACATACATGTAATGAATAATTTCCGTGGGGTGCACATATACATGTAATGACAAGTTTTCGGTGGGACATCGATTAAACCTTCTTAACGACATCAGGCAGTGAATTGAACCATTTACAGCCCAAGACAAAGATATCCCTCATTCCACTCTCAGTCTTAACAGAATGCTGCCTAACCATACCCCTTCCTCGCGTATTTTACCCATGGTTAGGCTCATTATAAGCAACAGTGCAGTATGTTTCCTTGTGGACGGCTTTGTGAACAAACGTACAAACATTGAACCTGACGATGCCACTGACACTAAGCACTTTCGCACAGACTTGCAAAAACAAGTCGGACGTCGGGTATCGTAAAGGTAGTCTGTTAGCCTGAGAAATTTGTGCGTCCCACGACAGTCTCTCTTAAATGAGTAGCCCTAGATACTTGCAGCACTTGACCGTTTCAATCACATGCTCCGCTAAGATAACCTCATCAACCGTCTGCTGCGAGGGCAACCTAAAGTGTACACACTTAGTTTATACATCCGTACGAAGAACGAAGAGCTTCGAAAAGGGGTCTTATGTGCTCACCACGACGTTTAACCACCCCAATTTCGAGCCGGGAGTAGGGGGAGCTTCGATCATAGTCCTTAGATGACGAATCAGCAATAAAAGCGTTGTCCTTTCCTTCTGTCCGTCTGTCTGTCTGTCAACACGATAACTTGAGTAAAACTCATCCGATTTTCAAAAACTTTTTTTTCCCTGAAAGGTAATTGGGATTGAATATGGGCACTGTCGGCCGTTTAAGTGGTTTTTGGTTTTTCGTACATAACTCAAGTAAATCTTTTCTGATTTTCTTAATTTTCTTTGTTTGAAAAATATGAACATATCCGACCTTTTATGGTAGAAACTTTTTTAATTTTGAGCTTTTGGACAAAGCCAGGGCCCTAAAACTGAATCTCTACTAAGGCCAAACGTGTTTTTTCTACATAAATCGGGTAAATCTTATCCGATTTTCAAAAAAAAAAAAAAATTCTCCTGACAGCAAACACAAAAGTAAACATAACCAAAGACCCGTACGTATCAGAATAGATGTGTCAAACAGAATACATGTGGCAAAGAGACTCGAACGTATCCAAATATACAAATAAGCAAAAAATCCAACGTTTTCTGTTCTTCTATAACTGTAAGAATTTCAAAGATCCATAGAAATTACCCAAGGTAATGTCATAGGCCCTACCGAAGTACGTCTCAGACCATTCAAATCTAAAAAAGCTTATATCCAAGGACTGTGTCATTTTCCCCTAAAACCTTGAAACACGTGTTCTCTAAAATTTTATTCTCTACAACTTTGTCTTTGGAAGCAACTTTCTACCTCTCATAGTTCTGGAGATTCGGGTCATACAACTTTACCTTTTCGTATATGGCCAAGAATCTCGTCCATTTTATTGGTCCCAGTGCCCAGACCTCTGACCCGATTCTTTCAGTTGACACCAAAATGAGGAATTTCCGTGCTATACTTGCTGAGATATTTGCGAAAAAGCTTCACTGACCCTCGAAAAACCATGTTTTTGGTCACTTCCTCGACCATATCTCCGGAACTACTTGATCGATTTTGCTCATCTTCGAACTTGAATCATGGGAGGCATGTATCTTTCAGGGAAAAAAAGTTTAGGCTGATCGGTTGAGCCGTTTGGAAAAAAAAGTGGAGACGGACAGACAGACGGACATTTGTTTCATTGCTGATTCGTCATCTCTAGACGATAATAGATGCATCCCCCCTCCCACCTCGATCTACCCCATGTTACAATAAAATTGTTTGTAGTAAACGTATAGGACCTTTGTACTTCGTACGGGTCCAATAACAGGATTCAATTGAATAGAAAACTTTTTGAAGGTTGGTGGATCTTTTTCACTTATATCTCTGCGAAATTAGAACGGAAATCACTCTTCAAGGTTTTATATGAAAGATGTGGACATCAGTAAATCACGAAAATTAAATTAGTGAAAATATTTTGACTGGTATGGGCTGTAGAGTCCTCAGTGTGTGACCAACTCACGCTAAGCGACCCTACACGATATTTGGTGGTTTTTCGTGAATATTTTTTTAATGAAGAAGTCTTTTGTGCAGTGTTGCAGAGAAAAAAGAGCGAACATTTTTGTTCATGGAAGTATGGATCAGAGGATTTAGGTGAGGGCTCTAGGGCAGTTCTAAGATCGTACCTAATTGCAAGAAAGCATTGACCAAAAAGAAGTTACCAAATTTTCAAAATGACCAAAAAGTGGTGAGGGGCTGTTCGCATTTCTTTTTTTTATTTCTTTGAAATTTGGTCATTTTTCCTTTTTGGTTGTTTCTGAAATGACCAAAAATACGACCGTTTCATTGGAATTTTGGTTATTTCTTCTTTTTAACTCCCATGACTGATTGTGTGTTCGCCAAGCAAATTTTCAGATGAACAAGTTTTTTGGTTGTTTCTAACTTTCAAGCGTTCATTTGAAAATTGAATTGGCTCAGATTGACGAACAACCGTGTTTCGGTTTTTAAAATTAACGAAAAAAAAATCTGAATTTGAAACGATCGCATTTTTGGTCATTTGAGAAATAACCAAAATTGCAATGAGACGATCGCATTTTTAGTCATTTGAGAATTTTTTTTTAAATTTTGGGTTTATTTTAAGGGCTTGGAGAGGTTTTTAGCGCCGTTGCTTCGGATGGGTTTTTCAATATTGCCCTGTGGTATGTACACACGTAAATCAAATATTCATTGGATCGAGTTACTATATAAGCAATGCATTTTGTAGAACATTCAATATTCAAATATATGGCATCAAACTGATAAAATTTATTTTTTTTGGTCAGTTCCCATATAATTGGCGACCCCGACAGTGACAAAATGCATTGCTTATATAGTGAAATCAAAGGTAACTCGATACAATGTAATTTAATTTGATTTCAATGAATATTTGATTTATGTGTGTACCACAGCCCTTTCGGCAATTTCCAATCCAATTTAATGTGAACGTAATTTCATCCACTTAAGAGTCAAGGCAACATTTACTGAGAAACGTTCGAATCTTTTTGCCACATCTATTCTGATGCGTACGGGTCCCTTGCATATGTTTTTTCACATTGAGGGACTATTTCCCGAACCTCCCTGCCACAGAGCAATTTACCTCCTGGACTACTCATTCCTTCTCTTGTGTCATCAGCGAAGAAATTTATTTTGTAAAATATGTATAACTGATGAATGTATGCAACATTTGTTATATAAAAATAGTCCGGGTCATTTTATTTACTAGTTCCGCAATTCTTTAAGAACTTTAGCTCACATGGATTCTCTTAGAGATCCTTTCGTTACCAACATTTTTACTGTAATAGTGGTAAATTGCACACAAACCTATAGTGCCAACATTTGTTATATTGAGCACGATCTGAGTACCATTTTACATAAAAAAATCTCAATATCTCATCACTAGTAAAATACTCGCTCAATGCCTCGGCAACTTTTTTACCTTCATGGAGGTCTTCGCGCATAAAATAATGTAAAAACTGCAAACGTAGCACTTTTGTCAAAATAAAAATCTCCAAGCCAGCGCGTAATGTAACTATCGTTTAATTTATGGATAACGTCAGTTTCCAATTCGCGTGATAAAGAGATTTGTATGCTAAATGATTTGTCCGCGAGAATGTACTGTTTAACGAACCCATAGATTTTTGTTTAGCAGCAATTTCAGTTGGTAACAGCAAAATAAAATGTTACTACATTGGTGGAACCTTCTTATCGGCCTTGTATGTCTATTTATCTATCTGATGATAAGTCTCACTTACATCTGTTCTTTCTCCTTATTTGCATATATATTTTACCCGTCGGAATAATCCCAATTTAGATTTTTGTGTAAAGTAAAAGAAGACCGACTGTCTCAATGAAGTTATTTATAGAAAAATCCAACAACAATTTGTTATGCGCCATAGATAATAAAACTGACATGTTAAATAGTAGGAAAACACAAACAATTTGTTCGCTTTGAGCAACCCTACTTTTTACTACACGTAGTAAGATATTTAGGATATGTTAATTGACACGTTTTTAAAGTACATAACACCTCACATCGCATTGAATAAAGACATCACTGAGAAAAGTAAGTTAATTTATTCAGTTGTTATGTACACGTTGCATTTAGTTATACATGTTTACTGAGACAATCAATTCACAAATTATCGTTTTTTGCCACGGGTGTAGTTGCATAACACGATAATTTGAGGAATTTGCGGGGCTTCAAAAAAATCCGAAAGAAATGTGTATTACGAGATCGTATCAAAGAAAGAAACATTGAACTCATAAACTTGCTGTAGCAATGCGAACATAACGCATGTCAATCACACGATTGAAAGAGTCAAGAACATTTTTTTGGAGACAGAATTTCGTTGACTTCTCTCCTTGTCCTTGAATTTGTTTCGAATTTTATGTAAAATGTCAATTTATTAGAAGTCTGTCATCCGCCAGTCAGTATCGCACAATCGTGGAGCTTTCAATTTGTATGCATAAACAAAAGAAGGTCGCAAAGCTCAGGCTTGCGATACGGCATTTCATATAATTCAATTACTCCTTACCTTAACGTCTCATCGCCGCTATGGCCAATGTGTATGCTTAGAGTACACAACATGTACAAAATTTTGTGAACACATAAAATGCACAAAAAGTGTGTAACTGTGTATATGTGAGTACAATTTGTGCACAATTTTTGCACAATTGCGTATATGTGTGTACAATTTGTTCACAGTTCTTAGAAGAAGTCAGAATGCACAAATTAAACACATGTTGTGAACTCTAAGCGTCACATTGGCCATCACCATCATGTAAACTCGTTGGTCTATTGACACCTAACTTTGAGCTCAATTCTTTGAGCTACCCCCTTCTTCTGCGATGCGCGAGGGTGGAATTGGAACGTGATTTTGGGCAGAAGGATATAGTGGCAGTGGTGAAAGTCCAAAGGTTGAGGTGAGCCGGGCATTTAGCACTCATGAACAAAAACAGGTTCCCCTCAAAGTTATTCCGTAACAACCCAGAAGGGCGAAGAGGAGTTGGTCGCCCAAAAATTATATGTATTGATGGTGCCGATGGACGCTCGGAGGAAAGAAGTGGCAATACGCGGCAAATGACAGGAAAAAATCTCTCAAAAATCTATTTTCTGTTTCAATTTGGAGAATGTTCGACAAGCTTTGCCAAATGACGCAGAAACGATCAAAAGTAGAAACATGATAATGTAAAATTGCCGCCTTTCCTCTTCTGCTAATATAGGGGTACTCACTGACGCTACCTCATCGCGTCTTTACACATGTGTTTCACTCCATGAACTTTTACCCTTACAGTTGTGACTATCTGTTTAGTAGTAATAATATAGCAACGTTTCCCTCCTAGATTTTATTGAAATCGTCACTTAATACGTGGAAAAAATCTACGAAGTAAAACGTAGATTATGCATTCCTGTTGTGGAAGACAAGAAAAGTGACTTAAGTTTTAGTTTTTTATTCGCTGTCCGATATGGAAAGATGTCAATACGTGTATATGCGGTCTATTACATTAGTTTTTTCGATATTTGTGTCCATATGTAATAACATTGTGTCTTATCCGCAAAACTCATTACATACAACTAATGTCATTATGTGTTTTCGGTTAAAACCGTCGAATGTTCGAATGTTGTGAGTGAATTTTAATTGTATTTTTGCGCTTTTTTATTGGATGGTGGGTAAATCATGACAAAAACTTTAAAATAAGTATACCTACCAGAGACGAATGGAAAGAGGGAATAGCTATACCTAACAGCAATTGTCTCACCTGGTTTAGCGACGGCTTCAGGATCAATGCTCGGGCTGGAGCTGGTATCCATTGCCCGCAAATGAATGTCAACGAAAGCTTTGCTCTAGGCTCATTCACAACAATCTTCCAATCTGAAGCTTTCGGAATCTCGCAGTGGAAAATAACGATGGAAAATAACGTCTCCAATCAGGTAACATTTATCTGCTCAGATAGCCTAAGTGTACTGAGAGCTGTGACTGCTTACAAAATCTATTCGTCTATCACCCTAGAGTGCAGAGAAGCCGTTCAACTTTTAGGAATGAACAACTCAGTGGGTTCCTGGCCATAGCGAAATCGAGGGTAACGAAACAGCAGATGGTCTGGCTAAAACAGGGGCACAAGAGTCGATAATAGGCCCTGAACCATGTCTGAAACTCTCGCAATCGTTTTTTAAAAACCAAATAGCCCAATGGAAGCGTTCAGTCAAGCACTGGAACACAATAGATCAGGCCAGACACTCAAAAAACTGCATCAGAATAAATGAGAAAAACGCAAGATACTTTCTGTCGCTGAGCAGAAGAAACCTTAAAAGAATGGCAGGTATACTCACAGGACACTGCCTTCCTAACAACCATTTCCACACCATAGGACTCAGCAATAGCCCATTCTGTACAAGCTGAGGAGATATTGAAACGGCTTAGCACTTCCTTTGTAAGTGTCCAGCTTATTTTACAGCCAGAGCTAAAAGTTTTGGATCGTACATCTTGCCACACAACATTATCTGGAGCTTACCGCCCAGCAGCATTTTGGACTACCTAAATCGGACAAATAGGATTTAAGTAGTCCTCCGTGGGTATGCACAACAGGCCCACTAGAGGCTTAGGTGCCGGGCTGCGCCCGACCCACCACAACTCAACTAAACTCAAATCATGCCCGCACCGGTAGCGAAGGGCGTGACGCAGTCCCCACACCCCAAAAAAGAAGTCCATAAACTCAAAAAACGCCATATAACAACCTTTGGGACAAGAAGCCATACACAGGCGAACTCTTGAGTTTTTTCCCCTCGCCCTCTCCCCCTCTAAATTATTTTTAACAAAAAACTACGTCGTAGCAGCTTTCCAACAGACTCATCAAAATCGGTTGAAAATTGGCTGAGATATCGAGGTTTGAAAATGACATTTTTGTATGGAGAATGGAGAATCAACTTTTCTATTCTTCTCATCATTATGAAAACGTTTTTCTGATCTGTCGGTTGCTATCTATCTATGTTCTATCTATCTATCTATTAACAATTTTCGATCTCGAGAACTAGACATCCGATCTTCCTGAAATTTTCAGGGAACGTCAGTCTCGGCCCTAAATGAGAAATTTCATATGCCGCTTTTCCGGGAAAATTCTGGAAATGCCGTGGCATGTGGAAAAGTTGTCAATTTTGAGGCTTTTTTAGGTAATGCTCGGAGTTTTCGAATTTTAGCTCCGGAGTGACAATAGCTAGAGAGTTGGTTTCTTCGGAAAAGTTATAGAGTTCGGTCAAGAAAATTTTTTGTATCTTAAGAAAATGGCTGTCAGCTGTCATAGCGGCGCCATCTTGGATTTTCGTTCATGCTTTTTCGGTTTTCGAATTTAAGCTCCGGAATGACACTACTTAGAGAGATGGTTTCTTCTAGAAAGTTATAGAGTTTCATCAGGAGAATTTTTTGGTGTCATAAGAAAATGGCTGCCGGCTGTCATAGCGGCGCCATCTTGGATTTTCGTTTATGGAGTGTTCCGAAGATAGCCGAAGGTGACACGAAGTGTTCCGAAGGTAGCCGAAGGTGACACGAGGTGTTCCGATAGTAGCCGAAGGTGACACAAAGTGTTCCGAAGGCAGCCGAAGGTGATACGAAGTGTTCCGAAGGCAGCCGAAGGTAATACGAAGTGTTGCGAAAACAACACGAAGTGTTCCCAAAGTACCCGAAGGTGACACGAAGTGTTCCGAAGGCAGACGAAGGTGATGAAGAACAGATGGAGAAAATTTTTTTTGGAGAAACATTTTTTTCGAAGAAAAATTTTTTTGGAGAAAAATTTTTTTTCTGAGAAAGATTTTTTTAAGAATCTTTTTTTTGGAGAAAACTTTTTTGATAATATTTTTTGGAGAACATTTATTTTTGGAGGAAAATTTTTTTGGAGAAAAATTTTTGTGGAGAAAACTTTTTTCGGAGACAATTTTTTTTCGAAGACAATTTTTTTCTAAGACAATTTTTTTTCGGAGAAATTTTTTTCCAAGAAAATTTTCTTTTCTGAGAATTTTTTCAACAAATATAAATTTTTTTAACAAATTTCCAAAACGACTGACATCACAACAAAAGGTAAAGTGTGACGCAGTCCGTAATACGCAGAAGTTTGTTTGAATGAAACCTTGTGTTCAAAGTTTTAATTTCCTGTAAAAATTACAGCGCTTTTTTTAAAACAAAATTACGTTGTGTTAAAAAAATGCTTCACAAATGCCGGACCCAACGACGAAATAATTTTTTTGCACTATCAGTTTTTGCGTTGCAAAAATTTGACTTTTGTTTCTCATTGTGTAGATTGTTTAAGGTAAATTTAAATTTTTCTACAGGAAATTAAAACTTTGAACACCAGGTTCCATTCAAACAAACTTCTGCGTATTATCAGCGATAGCGTCACATCAAGCGGTATTATTAATTTTGGAAGCGGACATACGGACTGCGTCACACTCTACCTTTTAAGAGGTTTTTGTTGTGATATACATGCATTGACAACTTCTTTCCATATGGAACAGCGAATAAAATAGCATACGTTCCATGCTGTGAAAATAATTCATTGATTCGAGATCAATTCTGTAAACTCGGGAACTCACTCGTGAATTTTCGAGCAACTCGTTTCGAAAAATCTTTTTGAGTTTGCATATCCGAGCCGACGGCTCGGATATGCAAACTCTACCCATGTCAAAAACAGTTTCCTAAGCTTGTTGCTCAAAAACACCGTTCCGCTCATATCACAAAATTGATCCCACATGTAATGCATTATTTTCACTGCTTAGAACGTAATCTACTATTTATTTCCAACAAAGCTAAACGAAATGATGTAAAAACGAAGGGGTCTTCCGTCGACTTGACTCAAATGATACTCAACTGGAGACTCACTTTTTTTTCAGCAGGTGTATAAATTGGTTTAGTTTAAATAAGGATTTGGTGCACATATGTGTGTAACATAATAATTTCAAGGCAAAGTTTATACACACACAGAGACTCAAATGTTAACAACCAACAACGATGAAGGCTTAATTAACACAAATTTCAGTTACTTATTTTTATTACCTGATTTTCGGCTATTTTATCCAATTTCCCACAAACGAATGTTTACTCAAACAAGCCGTTTACCACTTTGGCTACTCTGCACTGTTTTATATTAAAGTGAAAAAATTTTTAAATGCCACTTTATGTCTTGAATTGTTACAACACTAAGTAAATATAGACCAGCACTTCTTAAATATTAACTTTTTTTTTTTAAATTCCAAAGCAAACATATGCAACATACTTAACAGCAATATCACTCACAATGTGAATCATTTGAATGTTGGTAACGCACTTAGAGTTCCGATTATTGTTTCAATTTCAATTTCATACAGTTTAATAACCTGTGGGACGTGTTACACATAAACTAAAAAACATTTTACGGGATAGACAAGCACCCATGATCATGTTATTAAATGTAATAAACGTTTCTATTGACTAAAATGCGAATGATTAGAAAACACGACAGCAACAAATGGTATTCTTTTTTACGCTTTACACAGATACACGTCCGTGAACGTGTGCATGAACAATGTTTTGAGACGTACATATTGTTATGTAAAATACATAAAGAAACGTTTTTACACACACAGCCGAAAGTCTTTTAATGTTTTATATTTATTAGACTGCAGTTTCAAAAGAAAAAAAATAAAATAAAATAAAAAGTTGAATGAAATTATTCCTGAGCCGACTAGAGATGCCCTTACGGAAGAAAAAAAAAAGATTTTCTTGAATGCGAAGTTCAATAGAAAAAAATTCACGATCTGCGGGGAGTGTGAGAAAACTTGTGAACATCGTTTCAATGGACTTATGAATTATGATTGGAACAAGTAAGGTCAGGCCATGTCATTCAAAATTGAACAAAATACCTAAGCTAAACTTGATTTTGAAAATTCTCATTTTGTAGGTTTTTCATAGTTTCGGGTGGTGCTTCCGATCTGCCTTGCAATGCATAAAAATCTTGTAACGAAAGAGAAAAAAGAATTTGTTTGGGTTTTTTCCTCTCTTTCATCGCAAGGCTTTTATGCGCTGTACAGCACTCATCATCCCTCCCTTTCGCTCTTCACCCGGTGTCACCAACCATCCTCCCTACTTCCGATCATATCGACCAACCCCATCCATCCTGACCCTACGTTCTTCTACGCCAATGGTTTCGCTTCATTTCCCTTTGGGTCAAGTAGATCTGACACATTTTCGAGCTTTACTTCGACACTCTTACGCCACATAGATTTGCTGTCTCAGTTGTTAAAACGTGACAGGAAATTATGTGGCTTACAACCTTATAACATAAGTCTGCTCACTTGTAGCACTGCCATCTATTATTACTTTACGGCACTTGGAGAATTCTACTACTTTTGAAATCTACCAAAGTCTCCCCCTTAACCCTTCCTTAGAATTCGTTGCGTCTTGATTTTTACAATTATTTTGAATCGAAATTCTTGTGAAAATAGTGAACTAAACATTGTGGAATGTTAACACTTTATTCCTAATCCACATTCGAATAGTTATTTGGATCACAAGGAACGAAAGTATAAAAATTCAATCCTGTGCGAGAATTGCTGCCCGCGCCGAAGGCAACAGGTTGAATTTTTATACGTCGTCCCTTGTGATTCACGTAATTTTTCATCACGACAACAACGGAAATCTTAGCTTTCCACTTCCCAAACACAAATTTTCAAGAACAACGAATTGGCTGATGCAATAATCATGTTGTTTATATCAGTTACTTTCGGCTCTCTTTTGGGAACCTAAAATACTTTCGCTCCTCTTTAGAGAACCGAAAATATTTTCGCACCTCTAGGCGTACTGAGGTCTGCATTTTTTCATTTTCGGCTCTCATTTGGAAGTGAAAATTACGGCTTCCGTTGTTGGAGTGATGAAATAGTTATTTGGATCACAAGGGATGAAAGTATAAAAATTGAACCCTGTGCGACAACTGCTGCCCGCGCCGAAGACAAGGGCTGCATCGCACAGGTTGAATTTTTATACGTCATGCCTTTAATTTTTCATCACGAGAACCGCGGAAATCGTAATTTGTCACTTCCCAAACTCAAATTTTCAACACAACGAAATTGCTGATGCAATCATCATATTGTTTATATCAGTTACTTTCGACTCTCTTTTAAGGCCTTCTTTAGAGAACCGAAAGTATTTTCGCATCTCTTGGGTGAGGTCTGCATTTTTGGACGCGTACGAAGTTACAAAGGTCCTATACGTTTACTACAAACAATTTTATTGTAACATGGGGTAGATCGAGGTGGGAGTGGGGGGGATGCATCTATTATCGTCTAGAGATGACGAATCATCAATAAAAAAAATGTCCGTCTGTCTGTCCGTCTGTCCTTCCGTCCGTCCGTCTGTCCGTCTCCACTTTTTTTTTCCAAACGGCTCAACCGATCAGACTAAACTTTTTTTTCCCTGAAAGGTACATGCCTCCCATGATTCAAATTCGAAGATGAGCAAAATCGATGAAGTGGTTCCGGAGATATGGTCGAGGAAGTGACCAAAAACATGGTGTTTCGAGGGTCGGTGAAACTTTTTCGCAAATATCTCAGCAAGTAAAGCACAGAAATTGCTCAATTTGGTAACAAATGAAAGCATTTGATACCAAAAAACTGAGGAATTTTTTTTGTTGGAATCGGGTCAGGGGTCTGGGCACTGGGAGCCATGGAATGGGCGAAAATAAATTTCTCTGCCCAAAATGATAAGAGATAGTTTTTTTCAGTATTTGCTTAAATACGCAATACAGAGATTCACTTTCAAAGGCAAAGTTGTAGAGAATAAAATTTTAGCGAACACGTGTCTCAAGGTTTTGGGGAAATATGGTCCAATCCTGGTATATGGCTACTTCCATAATTGGGCAGGATGACCCGGATCTTCAGAACTGTGAGAGTTAGAAAGTTGGTTCCAAAGGCGAAGTTGTCGAGAATTAAATATAAGCGAACACGTGTTTCAGGGTTTTGGGGAAATATGGCCCAATCCTGGTATATGGTCACTTGCATAATTGGGCAGGATGACCCGGATCTCCAGAACTGTGAGAGTTAGAAAGTTAGTTTGCAAGGCGAAGTTGTACAAAATTAAATTTAAGCGAACACGTGCTTCAGGATTTTGGGGAGATATGGTCCAATCCTGGTATATGGCCACTGACAAAGCTGTAGACAATAAAATTTTAGATAACACGTGTTTCTGGGTTTGAGGGAAAAACGACTTAGTCCTTGGATATAAGCTTTTCTAGATTTGAATGGTCTGAGACGTACTTCGGTAGGGCCTTTGACATTACCTTGGGTAATTT
>CM055404.1:111468407-111482290 GCA_029228625.1 Pseudolycoriella hygida | reverse complement strand
TTATAAAAGAACAGAAAACGTTGGATTGTTTGCTTATTTGTATATTTAGGTACGTTCGAGTCACTTTGCCACATCTATTCTGTTTGTCACATCTATTCTGATACGTACGGGTCTTTGGTTATGTTTTCATTTTCGGCTCCCATTTGGGAAGTGAAAATTACGATTTTCGTGGTTCGAGTGATGAAAATGGTTTTTCGCGTCTAGATTCCGCATGCATGGTTTATTACTTTACGTTTTTGCTCGCGAATTAGACGGGTGTAGGAGGTTGAAATGTACCTTAATGCAAGTAATGTCAAGTACTAATTTTATACAAACACTGTGGTGCAAATGGATCGAATTCCAATCACTTCACAACGAACTAACTGTGAGCAATGAGAAGTTTACATTACTCCATTACATGTTTGTGGCATGTAAACACTTCATTACTGACCACCTTCGAGGTATTTTTTCGAGTCCACAAATATGTAAATGTATAACGTCGTTGCTTATAAGTTATTAGAGAGATTGGGCAAAGCGACTTATCGCTAAATTATAAGTTATAAGTTTACTTTTTAAGTTATAAATTTTTATAAGTTATAAGCTACAAGTTATAAGTTTTGAAACTGATCTATACTCATCATTTCAGTACCCTAAGCGTCTTCATAAGATTTAACAAACTAAAGTACCCTTACTGCGACTCGATCATTCGCATTCCGAAATGTAACGCAGGCAGCTGGAAGCTTATTAGGGCCATAAGGGATGTGCGGTCGAATGCAGAAGGTTTGGATGGAATCCCGATCTCGTATATAAAGCTGCTCTTGCCGGTTATTTTACCTGTACTAACGCGAATTTTCAACTTAGTGCTCACCACTTCGTGCTTCCCGACGCAATGGAAGCTCTCGAAGGTTATTAGCCGTCATAAAAACACTCGATCGCATTCGTTAAATGACTACCGTCCTATCAGCATGTTGACAGCCATCTCTAAGAGTATAGAAAAACTGATGAAATGGCAGATTACTGACTACTTGACACGTGCCCGGAAATATTGCTTTTTTGTCGGTAACCGAGTCAAAATTCCCCAGGAACCAGCTTGCGATTTCCCTAAAGCTTAGTTGGGATTCTCAATACTCACTTCCCAATAAGTATTTTCCAACACACTCTTCAACAATCTTGCTAAATTACACTTTTTCTGAGTTTTTTAGCGAAGTGAGACTTTCCAATTTCTCGTGGCTTCCCTAGAATTTCTGATGACTTTTCGCTGCGAACTAAAATTTTTCTCCAATAATTGTCAGGTTCGCGCATTATTTCCATGCACGACTTGACACATCACAAGCTTCTACATCCTCTTAAATCTATCTTTCCATCCAAGCATAGTACGTTGACTGCCCTATTACAGAAAACGGAGGATACCATTCAATGTTATTAAAGAAATTACACTCAAACTTTAATTTTGAAACGTCAGCCCTGGCCCTTCTGGGGACGTACTTACGAGGGAGGAAGCAACGCGTAATGATAAAATCATGTTTCTCAGACTTCGCAGATATCATAGCCGGCTTACCCCAAGGGTCGATTCTTGGTCCTCTCCTCTTTTCCATGTTCATAAACGACTTGCCAGACGTCGTCGTGAAGGACTCGAAAGTTCATCTGTTTGCCGATGATGTACAACTATACGGCGAAATATGACAAGGCTTTGTTAGTGCTGACATCGACAAACTATATTCGGACCTTAGGGCTATCTCCGTATGGGCTGCAGCAAATGATCTCAGACGATTAAAATCTCTAAATCTAATTGGGCATCGGACATCTCTAAGCTGGTGTTTAATGGAACTGTTATTTACTATGCGGATAGTATTAGGAACCTTGGGGTAATTGACCGCGAGCTAAACTGGCAAGATCACGCGTGCAAGGTAGCGGCAAAGATCTTTGCGGGACTTCGGTGTCTATGGCCGCATACGCACTACCTGAGGCGAGAAGTCAAACTACTGTTGGTCAAGTCACTCCTGATGCCTCACTTTATTTACTGCTCACAAGTGCTAGGGGATTTACAGTTAACTCGAGAAGCCCTTTAATGCATGTGTACGATTTGTGTGTGCGCTGGGTAGATACGAGTCTGTTTCGGCTCATACTTCTGTCATTTTTGTCTGTGACCTGTTTTCGTTTTTTAAATATTTATCATGTGTAACGTTGCTCGGTCTGATCCTGAGCAAAGAGCCGAGGTAACTGTTTGTTAGACTGACGCAAACTTTAAATCTAAGGACATTCAACCTAGTTGTTCTAGGGGAGAACAAGGACCTCTGTTCGAGGTCTCTTTTCGTGAAGGGGGTAGTAAACTACGACGACTCGCTGCCGCCGCGTTTGAAAGGGAAAACATCGTTTACTGGTTTTAAGAGTGCTTGCAAAGAACACTTTACGGAATAGTGGCGTTTTTCTTCCTTGCTTTATTTATCGGTCTTGGTACGACAGACATGGTTGCAGGTCGATTGCGCAGCTGGTTTCGTAAAATTTATGTTCTCTTACTTGAGTGGACTGGTAATAAATCTTCTATATTTTTCTTTTTGTATTTTTTTTTTTTTCAGACTGTTTAGATTCTTTTTTCTTTATTTTTTTTATTATTTCTAATTTCTGAGAAGAACAAATGTTAACGCGCTGCTTTGGTCGCGAATAATGTGTAACGAAAAAGGCTGCAAGGCCTTACGCATATTATAACAATAAATATGCATACATACATACATTTCGTCGTTTACGACTCATCAGTACACCTTGCCATCTACACCATGTGTATATCAGCACGGTCGGCCATAGACTTCTATGAACAGTGCACTTTCTTATACACCACTTAAATCGAAACGAACGACTAGGCGAATTAGTGTTTTGAACGCTTTGAGTACAGAATCTATATTGTTTCAGATCAGTTTTGAAACTCATCAGTACTGATGTGTATCAGTTTTTAAACTGATCAGTACTGATTCGTATCAGTTTTGAAACTGAACATTACTGATCAGTCTGAAAACTGATATGAATCAGTAGTAGTCAGTTTCAAAACTAATAAGGATCAGTGTTGATCGGTTTCAAAACTGATCTGGATCAGTACTGATCAGTTTCAAAACTGATCTGGATCAGTACTAATCAGTTTCAAAACTGATCTGAATCAGTACTGATCAGTTTCAAAACTGATCTGAATCAGTACTGATCAGTTTCAAAACTGATCTGGATCAGTACTGATCAGTTTCAAAACTGATCTGAATTAGTACTGATCAGTTTCAAAACTGATCTGAATCAATACTGATCAGTTTTGAAACTGATACGAATCAGTACTGATCAGTTTCAAAACGGATCTGAAAAAGTACTGATTAGTTTCAAAACGGATCTGAAAAAGTACTGATCAGTTTCAAAACTTATAACTTGTAGCTTATAACTTATAATAGTACATTACGTATGTGTTTCCAAATTGGTTGTTTTGGCTCGTAGGAAGGTTCTTGCATGAGCCGAAGGCACTTACGTACAATATTTTACATGTTGATGCTCGGTAAATGCGTTTTCCGTGTCGCTTGCGACGAGGTAATGCCAATACAGTCAACAGGTAAATCACATGTGTGTGAGTGATACGACGATATACAATAAGTGTTAGAGTGAAAGAGAAAGAAAATTCTTGGTTACTGTCTTTTCAGCCATATAGCGATAAGTCGCTTTGCCCAAATTCTCTATTGTGTTGATGAGTAGGGTTCAAGTCCTTTTTTCGGCTCGGGCCACAATCCACCCACTCGTCAGAACAACAAATTTACAAGCAATAAATAATGTACAATTAAAAGGCGACAGTAATTACGTGTTTACTTTACACGCGTCTTTGTTTTTCGTGCAAGTCTGTGACCTTGAAAAAAAATGCAGTCGCGGCAAAGAAACTCGCTTAGCGGCTCTGAACTGCAAATACTCATATCTTCTATACATGTCTCACTACACACATTGTCAAAGAATCCAAGGTAATCTACTTTTAGTTTGTAGTTTTGTATAATTTTTGCGGGTATGGATATCACGTTCTTTGAAATATTGATCATGAGCCGTTGTCACAAGTCGTAATAAATCATAATGTAAACAATTGCATTTTCTGTTCAACATATTTTAGATAGCAAAGTGAAATATTTTAGTTGCTCTCACTCTCACGATACATTTATTACAAAGAAAGACGAAAAAGATCAACACAAAATGCACAGCGTATGCACTTTACGTATGCGATAACCGAATTTCATTTATTTCCGATTGACTTGGATATTTTTAACTTTGTTAGAACACTGAATAAGAAGAACACTAACGATTTTGTAAATTAAAGTTTAAGTTTTTCGCATTCATTCGGCCGACATTAACATTACATTCCGCGATAAAATACCACAACCAATCACATGTTCACCGTTACCAGCAAATGAAGACTGACAAAGATATTCAATATATGGAATGAGAGACTTCCAATAAATGTTTATATAAACTATATAGCGCTGAGTATATACGATCGGTCGTTTATGTAGAAAGCGAAAATCATTTACTTACAACTACTGCAATTAACATTTTTAGAACTGATGAATTAAGATGAATTCTTGCTGTACTTTAAACTTTGAATACTGCCAAAGCTCCGTCATTCATAGTGGTGATTAGAACCCAAATGACATTAACAAATTCAGTCGAAAAAGTCGATCACATCTGGAGCAAAAATAGAGTATTTAAAGCTCTCCGAAGTAGAAATGAGAAAACTTATAACGTTGTTTGACCAATGTCCAATTATTAAAACATATGCAAGGGACCCGTACGTATCAGAATAGATGTTAGTTAGTTTTGTCTATTTGGCTCCAAATTAATACAAACTTAGATCAAAATTAGGCCTCATGTTGGACCTCTTTTGTATATAATTTTATTTACATATTAGGCAAATTATGATAAATTTGTTATCTCAAATTTTTTGAAAAATGTATATCCTCCATTGTGAGGTTGGTGATTTCGTTCTCCAAAATTGTGTGGCTTCCTAGAGTATCCGCTCTCCATTTCGTCACTGCCGGGCATACCGTTAGTAGATGTAGTGGCGTTTCATCGTCTTCATCGCATCTCCTGCACGACGCTGTTTGTGCTCGTGCCATCCTGTGTAGGTGCTTGTTAAGGCTGCAGTGTCCTGTGATTGCCCCAATGATGATTCTGAGGTCTTGTCTAGATTTGTTCAATAGAAATTTCGTATTTCCTTTGTTTGGGCCATCTATGAAGGTTTTGCTGTGTTTACAATTAGGGAGCCTGATCCACAGGTTTGTATGTTTTTCGTTGTAGAAGTTCCTTAAAATCCTTCTCTGGCTTGTATAAGTGAGACCTATACTGGGCGTCGGACCAATGAATGGTTTTTTGCTGCCTGCTCGTGCCAATTTATCCACATTCTCATTTCCTCCTTTATTGCTGTGTCCTGGGACCCAGGTAAGATTCAATGTTTTAGAGTGGGATAGATCATTCAATGATCATCAGTTCTATCATCAGTTTTACTGATACTGATACTGATACTTTATTCATTATTAGCCTTTGCTACATCATTCTCATAATACATTTAATTGTTAAATCAAGGATTTGCACTCGAAATTTTCTTTAATGTACACAATTAATTGTCTTTTAAAACTCATCAGATTGTTATCATTTTTTAACCCACTTGGTAATTTGTTGAACATCATCACTCCGTTGAAGAAAATGCTATTTTTCGTACCTGATTTTCTGTGTTTCGCCAGACTGAAATCACCAACATTTCTCAATGGATATCTGTGTGACTCACCAACGTATTTAATGTCCCTGGTCACATGGCTGGGAAGAATGTTGTGCTTCACCTTGTATACCATTATCATCGTGAGGAAAATAATTCTTTGCTTTACTTACATCCATCCAAGCTTTGATCTCATTAAAGATATGCTCGTGAAACGGTGGCATCTCAATATCACTCTCATTGCTCTATTTTGTATTGTATGTATGTTCCTGTTACAAATGTTACCTGATCTTAGGATATTACACGTTTCTATGATTGCACAAGCTTCCGCTTGTTTTATCGTGGCGTAATTGTCTAATGTTTCAGAGACTTCAATTCTTGGTTCAGTGGCATAGATTCCAAAACCTACACCTGAATCCATTTTTAAACCGTCTGTAATATGTTTATGTCCCCCGAATTGAGTGGGTTGCTTCCCTCCCTGAATTCTCTCTGCGGTTTTGAAATTCTAAAGTTCTTTCCGAAGAAATATTCTGGTATACATTTATCTGACCTCATTGTCAGTTCTGCAATGAGATTTTCATAAGACCTCAGCAAGGAGGCGTGTCCATATGTGGAGTATCTCCAGCATCCAACATTTTAAGTCTTATAGCAGTGATCGTGGCTTCTTGTTCCCCGTATAAGTCTACCGCAAGAAGACTCATTAGCACTTACGGTGCTTTGGTATGGGTTGATTTCATGACAACTGTGATACCCAGCAGGATCATCATTTGAACGTGTTGTTTGATCGTATTGATTTTACTTTTATGGTAACAAACATGGCTACCGTAAAAAAAAATGTTCTGATAATGACAGTATATAGCCAGTGTACAACTCTGGGTTTTAATCCCGGTAAAATTTCAATTTAGGGGACCTATCTATTTGAGGGGGGGGGGAGTGGGAGGGAATGATAGGGGATCTCATCCAGATCACAAAATTGCAACCAGTAGGTGGAACTCGAGCTCCGTTTGGAAGTTACAGCGGTTCAAAGTTCAAAATTTTATATGTCCCGAAGCTGCATAAAATGACAAGAAAATAGTGTAAGGGGTTAATTGAAATGTGGGGATGAATGGAAACCACAGTATCAACTTCAATATGTATCCGGCAGGTGGCGCTAGCAACGCAATAGAGGAGAATTCGGCGCTTTACCTGTGTAAACATTCATAATTTAAGTTTAGGGGACCTATCTATTTGAAGGGGGAGTGGGAGGGAATGATAGGGGGCCTCCCCCAGATCACAAATATGCAACCGGTAGGTGGCGCTCCAGCTCCGTTTGGAAGTTACAGCGGTTGTGTATGAAATTGCGCCCACATTAAGTTGTATTGGAAATTACCGAGAGGGCAATATTGAAAAACTCGCCCGAAGAAACGGTGTAAAAAAACCTTTCCGAAAGCACAAAATTGACCCCCAAACATAGAAAAATGTTCTACTGAATTTTCTCTACAACATAGGAAAAACCATTTTTTGGGCTGGGGTCAATATTTGGGGGTCAATTTTGTGCTTTCGGAAAGGTTTTTTTACACCGTTTCTTCGAACGGGTTTTTCAATGTTGCCCTAACGGCAATTTCCAATACAACTTAATGTGGACGCAATTTCATTCATTTAAGAGTAAGGCAATATTTACTTAAATACGTTCGAGTCTCTTCGTAACATCAACTCTGTTTGCCGCATCTATTGTGATACGTACGGGTCCCTTCATAAGTTTTAAATTGCTGATTCGTCATCTAAGGACCATGATCGATGCCCCCCCCCTCTACTCCAAGGTCGACATTGGGGAGGTCACGGCAAACTGTGTATATCTTCCTTTATTTATTTATTCAAATGACTTTAGGAAATATACGAATTCGATCACTATCATCATTCATTATTATACAAGTTGTCACTTAAGTCTACTTTCGTTACACGTTTATAACCAGTCCGTTGTTCCAAACTATTGCTTCATTCATGGTATTGTGAATGTCATTTAAATTTCCGAGGAAGCGGTGTACGGTGCACTCGCTCAGTATGTGTTCCATAGTTTGGACATGTCCACATTCGCACAGTGGGGAGTCGGCAAACTTCCATCTGTGCATTAGGAATGCACAGCAGCCTTGACCAGTTCGGAATCTGTTTATTCTCAACCAAAGTTTTCTAGGTAACTCGAGACCTTTGACTTTTTCAACTGGATCCACGATTAACTGCTTGTTCGCTACTGTTGCATATTGCCACCACTCCTTCCATCTGGTTCTGACATTGACATTGTCTCTCTCTTGATAGAAGCGCCAAGACGGCTTTCTGGTTTTAGACGTAGCCGGGTTGGTGCTGATTCGACAGATGCAGTGGGAGTTCGGGATCCGCTTCAATTTTTCTGCATTCTCTACGCGCCTTCTTCCTATCTGCGAATGTGTGGTGGTGCTACGCTGCTTAGAATGTATAGCCATTCTACTTCGGTCGGATCAACTGTCCCGGTGACGATTCTTAAGGCACAGCTTATTTGCGTATCGATCTTACTTACGTAACAGCTATCCATCGACACCGGAGCGCAGTATTAGGCAACAGGTAAAATCATTGCTTGCGTCTTGGTTCGAAGAGTTTTTCCTGTGCATCCCCAAGTAGTCCCGGTCAGTTTTTGTATAAGATTAACCCGTTTTTTTCGTTTTTATACGTTCTGAGTTAGCTCAGTGAGTGAGGCTTCGATCGAATACATTTCCCAATTAAAGTGGATTCGATTCGTGCTCCACTGTCTTTCAATTCATTGTCAAATTCAATTTCCGGTGCGCTTGGTGGTAGTTCAAGTGGAACACGCAATTTACGGTCTTTCATAAATTCGTTCTGAGACGCGAGTCCTGGAAATACTTTGACATGATAGCTAGGTCTTCAGTTTGCTTTCAAGTTCCTCGAATGTTTCAGCTTGACTTGCGATTGCATTGTCGTCAGCGTAGACGAACTTTCTAGATTCCTGAATAGGTGCTACAGAACGTAGAGTTACACCTGCTGACGCTCAGGGCCGTACCTAGAATCCATTGATTTTAGGGCGAGCTCTAGGGTGCTACTTGATTCTCCCAAAAAGACAACATTTGAAATAAAAAATGGGGGTGCGTGGGTTCGCGTATTTAACGACCTCTCAACTATTAAACTGTTCTGAAATGTATTTGTGGATTTCTTTCGAACAGTTCAGATCGTATTTTCGCCTCATAACTTTTTCGTTTCACTATTATGTTTCAGTGACCCATGACGTTTAAACGTTCGATCGGTCTGCTATAAGGTTTGTGATATTCGCCGGGGTTATTGTTTTTGCATTATTTTATCGTATATCGGCAAGGCAATGACTGTGCTAGCTGAACAAAGGGAAGCTCCAATCAAGAAAATGTCATTTATCGGGTCGTTTCAGCAGAGCTTGCTCTATTTAAAGGTTCCAACGGGCAATGCTTCTTACATGGAACTTCTTTGCTGCTATGGACTCATCGGTGAATGAGGGTTCGTGTAATGAAAAAACATTTCTAATTTGTTAAATCTTAAGCAGCAGGATTCGGCTTATGTTTCATGTACCCATCTTCGGTCATTGTGGCTGCATTCAGTCTTGAAAAATCTCATGCAATATTCACGAGTCTGGGTCTGTCGGGATCTGCATCAAGTGTTGGTGCTGTTTGTTTCACGCCAATAAATTATTCAATCACAAAAACTTACGGTTGCAAAGTTACTCTATTAGTTCAAGCCGCCTGTACAATGATCGCACCAATAATTCATCGCCGCCTGATAACCGTGAATGTAAAAATGGAGTTTTTCTGAAAAGATCTCAAATCTCAACTATTTTAAACTTACAGTTCTCACAAGAGTATGTCCAATCATGCGACAGTTCTGCAATCCTAGGGAACTCGTCCCCAAAATCTAATAATCCCATAAAGCATTTCAAGGACATCGACATCAAAAGTATCAAATTGAAAGCAAGTACAGCGATGTTGTCAGAGCGCAAAGGCACAGCTCTTCATTTGACGATATTCAAATCACCAGAGTTTCTCAAATTCGCGATGTCTAATTTCCTTTACATGATGGCCTTAAATATACCAAACGTGTTCATCCAGAGTAAGCTGTTAATCTGCTCTATTTATTTATCGTATTCTGAAAGACCAAGAGGTCAAACAGATTTGACTGTTAGTATTCATTAATTTATTTCTCATTAGACTTAATACTATTCGCTGTTCACAATTTCATTCACAGGGTGACGACATCTGTTCTCTACTAGGACCTCATCTTCCTGTCTTTTTGGGTGAATGTTTTGTGTGCGCCACTTATAGTGTATTAGCGAGACTGCCATCATGTCAATCTTTCTTTCGTCAATTATTCTTGATGATTCCATCCATAGTGCCATGTAACGTCAGAACCAGGATTTTTCAGCTATTGCAAATTTATAAAAGCTGAAATTTAGCTAATTTTACTTCAGTGGCATATAGATCATTATGTAGAAACTAGTCGAAATCCCCGCCCCTATGGGCTACGCAGGCTTTATCATTTTCGGTTGTTGTTTGTTCAAAGAGCCAAAGCAAATAATTTTTCGTTTCAAATAATGATGCGTATGTTGAAGGTCGTTATATCACTTCGTTGATATTACCGCTAATAATACTAAAATCGAAGTGGGCGAGAAAGACACTATAAATCAAATAACTTTCTTTGCCGCAAAATAACTCCACTTCCCCCGTATTCCACGTTCACCGTATGCAACGTTCCCCGTATTCAACTTTCCCCGTATTCCAAGTTCCCGGTATTCCACTTCCCCCGTATTCCACGTTCACGGTATGCAACGTTCACCGTATTCAACTTTCCCCGTATTCCAAGTTCCCGTATTCCACGTTCCCCGTATTCCACTTCCCCGTATTCCACGTTCCCCGTATTCCACTTCCCCCGTATTCCACTTCCCCCATATTCCACTTCCCCGTATTCCACTTCCCCCGTATTCCACGTTCACCGTATGCAACTTTCCCCGTATTCAACGTTCCCCGTATTCCACGTTCCCGTATTCAACGTTTCCCGTATTCCACTTTCCCCGTATTCAACGTTCCCCGTACTGAACGTTCCCCTTATTCCAAGTTCCCCGTATTCCACGTTCACCGTATGCAACGTTCACCGTATTCAACGTTCACCGTATTCAGCGTTGCAATGCTACGTATTCTACCCTGACACTTTGCTAAAGAAACCGATGGTCTATCTCTTATACCTTCCCCGAACTTCTAAAACTATCAAAATTGACCACATGTCCAACTGTCCGACATTTTCGAAGAAACCATCCTTCCACACATACGAAAATACGTTTAAAAACTGATTTGACACAGATTTTTTCAATTTTGGCCATTTGTCACCGATTCTACTAACAGAACTCTGAGACTTTGTCGAAGAAACCAACGCCGCGCCGGCCGTATCTCCCATACATACGAAGATACGTTTGAAAACAGATTTGACCCAAATTCTAACACAACATCTTGACTATATTTTGGCCGATTTTCAATTTTGACCCGTTTTTTACTCATAACTCCCTTATTTCAGAACAATATCCCACCCCGAAACATGTTTTCTCGACGTTTTGCACCATACCCGACAACATATCAAAAAAAAAAATTTCAATAATTTTCGGGCAGCGGAGCAAATTTTTGTCTATTTTTGCCTCCTTTGATCGACCCTGGGCACCGAACCGCTCAACCGATTTTCTTAAAATCGGTCCCGCTGCCTTCACACTGTCGAAACCTTTCATTTGACACCTCACTGGCCAAATCGCCAAATAATGACCTATAGCTCGGTAGTATGAAACTTTTTCACCCAACATTGTTGCCCCAAGCCTCCACTATCGATTGGCACTCAAAAATTATTTCTACTTTGTCCAGCTTTGTTCTACTTTGTTCTACTCATCAACATCAACAACTTTCCCGAAGAAACCGAAGGCGTAACTATTCTCATGCAGAAAATACCAAAAATCCAAGATGGCGTCACTTTCACAGGTGGCAGCCATTTTCTTAGGATTCATAAAGATGCTACTCATCAACATCAACAACTTTCCCGAAGAAACCGAAGGCGTAACTATTCTCATTCAGAAAATACCAAAATCCAAGATGGCGTCACTTTCACAGGTGGCAGCCATTTTCTTAGGATTCATAAAGATTCATCAACATCAACAACTTTCCCGAAGAAACCAAACGCGTAACTATTCTAATTCAGAAGATAGCAAAAATCCAAGATGGCGTCACTTTCATAGGTGGCAGCCATTTTCTTAGGATTCATAAAGATGCTACTCATCAACATCAACAACTTCCCCGAAGAAACCGAAGGCGTAACTATTCTTATTCAGAAAATACCAAAAATCCAAGATGGCGTCACTTTCACAGGTGGCAGCCATTTTCTTAAGATCCATAAAGATTCTACTCACAAAACTCTAAGTCTTTGCCGAAGAAACCTATCGCCTTACTCCCATACATTCGGAAATATTTTTACAAACATAAAAATTGACCCAATGTCCAACTGCCCGACATTTTCACCAATGCTGGTGACTTCTACCCACTAAACTCTAAGACTTTGCCAAAGAAACCTATCGCCCAACTCCCATACATTCCAACATATTTTTAAAAACATTAAAATTGGCCCAATGTCCAACTGCCCGACATTTACACCAACCAAAAAAATGTATAAACAAAATCAATGCATCATTTCGTTCCATACAAATAATTCCTTACAAAGAAAATATTTGAATACGCCACATGACTTCATTTCATACAAATAAAAAAAAATATTTGAATACGCCACTTAATAAACGAACGTAAATACATTGAGAATATTAGTGAATGAAGCCACGTGCATAAAATAGTTTTTTCGTTTATTGCTTCTTATTACATATACGCACACACACACACGTAAATATTCTCCCTGAAATTACTTGAACAAATCTCATACAAAATTTCTAATCATTTTTCGTTGTATAAATTTTATACTTCACAGGAAGTACGCAGTTCCAAATGTATAAATACCACTTTTTAATTCGCTTGATAGTATCGCCGGTTGGTGATGTCCAGCGCTAAGCGTCGTTGCAAAACGATGCTAGGTGCGGATGGCGATACCGTTCTTATTATGGGAGACTGTACCCATAATAAGAGCGCTTTATTTTTGTTGGACTGCTTCATTGCGGTCAAAAGGAACCAATTCCGTTCTCTGTCTCTAGGTTTCCCTTGTGGTTTTCTCTTCCCCTTCGAAGTTAGGTTTGCATTGCTTTTTTGGGTTAAAAAAAGCAATGCAAAAGGGAGGGATTAGTTCCGCGGAACTCTTCAAGCAGGTCGGACGTAGGTAGATTCACATGCGAATCTACTTTTGCTTTGCCTTTTTTTTGATTCATATAAGGCAATGCAAAACGACTTTTTGCTTTAGTTCCTCGGAACTCTTCAAGCAGGTCGGACGTTGATAGATTCGCATGTGAATCTACTTTTGCATTGCCTTTTTTTTTATTCATATAAGGTAATGCAAAACGACTTTTTGCTTTAGTTCCTCGGAACTCTTCAAGCAGGTCGGACGTAGATAGATTCGCATGGGAATCTACTTTTGCATTGCCTTTTTTTTGAATAATAGAAGGCAATGCAAAAGAATCTACTATTGCATTGCCTTTTCTTTGGCTTTCGGCTTATAAAAGGCAATGCAAAACGACTTTTTGCTTCAGTTCCTCGGAACTCTTCAAGCAGGTCGGACCTATGCTGGAAATTTGTGGCCGACAAACCGACAGACAGACAGACAAACAGACAAACTTTTGAATTTTATAATTATAAATAAGTCTGCCTGTCACGATCCCGTTATTTTTTCGTTTAATTGCGTTTACACTGGCGAAGAAAAAAAAATACTTTTTGATATGTTGTCGGGTATGGTGCAAAACGTCGAGAAAACATGTTCCGGGGTTAGATATTGTTCTGAAATAAGGGACTTATGGGTAAAAAACGGGTGAAAATCGTCCAAAAGTCAGTCAAGATGACGTTTTAGAGATTTGGTCGGGGAAGCAAAGTCTTAGAGTTTTTGATGGCCTACAACTTTGTAGAAGAAAGTTTTTTGATTCGACTTCATGCGGAGGAGCTAGGCAGCAAAAACTGTTAAAATTTTGGGGTTTCCTCACTTTGTTGTTAGGGAACTTTTGCTCTTGGACAAAGTAGAGAAA
>CM055404.1:111379443-111448375 GCA_029228625.1 Pseudolycoriella hygida | reverse complement strand
ACTGTGTATCTAACAGCTGAATCAACGACTATAGGCGTTACTTTAACGTTAATAGCTGAGCCTATAACAATTGCCTGAGACTTAACAGCATTGAGAAACAGCCCGTTCGCAGTCGCCCAAGCCCCCACAGACTCAAGGTCAGCTTCCACGCGCCTGACACAATCATCCACTTCACAAGCATGAACCATTTTGTATAGTTGAACATCATCAGCGAATAGATGCGGAAACATATATTTGATAGAAGCGGGAAGGTCATTGACATACAATGAGAAAAGTAAAGGACCCAAAATTGAGCCCTGTGGTACACCCCTAGTCACCGGAAGAACAGTAGACATAGCCCCATCGATACAGACGGCCTGAAATCTGTCCGAAAGATAACTGCTTATCAAAGCTGCAGCAGTACTGTCAAATCCGAACTGCGAACGCAACTTGTCACACAACAAGCTGTGGTCAACCATGTCGAATGCCTTAGTAAAGTCCAATAGTATTAGAATCGATATGAGTTTCTTACCGATAGCTCGTCTAATATCGCTCGTTATTTTTAACAGCGCTGTGGTGGTACTGTGTTTAGATCTAAAACCAGACTGCACCGGCGTGGCCAAGCGATTACGCGAGATGAACTCACAAATCTGATCCTTGACGATCAGCTCAAAAATCTTGGAAGAAACAGGCAGAACACTTAATGGCCGATAATCTTCGAGCTCAAATTTTCTAGTCTTCTTATGGGACGGCCAGACCTTAGCCACTTTCCATGCCATCGGACATTTCGAGGTCATGATGCAGTAGTTCACTATATGCAATAGTACCGGCATCACAACAAGAAGCGTAAGCTTAAGGAATTTCAGCGGTAGAGCATCCACACCTACAGCATCCGATTTAACAGATGAAATAGACTTGAGTAAGTCCACAGCAGTAACATTTCGAAACGAAAAGGTAGGACCATTCAGCGTATCACCCATAGTGCCTTCCTTCCCAGAGCCATTCCCCAGCCGATGGCTACCATCAGCACCACCATCTCTGACAAGGTAGGCATTATATTCATCAGCTGTAAAGGACGGATTAGGAGAGGAACGAGACTTAGCTAGACCTAGAGATCTAGCATTTTTCCAAAGAGCCTTCATTCCAAGCTTTACATTGAGCCGTGGGTGAAGAAATTGCTTTTTAGCATTCTTAACCATCTGTGTGTGCTTGTTTCTCAACTTCCTCCAGAGCGACAAGTTTGCTGGAGTCCTATCGTACCTGTAATTTTGCTTCGCAAGGTCGCGATCAGCAGCAGCCTTGTCTATTTCCGAAGTATACCACCTCGACGACACATTCACTACATCCTTCCGAACTAGAAGTATCAAAGGCGCATGCTTATCAAGTATTGTCAACAGCTCGGAGTTAAAGATATCCAGCATCATATTAACATCTGTTTGCCCATATACATTAGGCAGTTTGCTGGTGGCTAAATCACAGTCGAGGCTGTCATAGTCAATCGAAGCATAATCCCGCCGAAACTTAGGAACATTCCTATTCAAAGCTTCCGAACAGCGAAACGAAGCAAAAAGAATGTCATGATTCGACAGTCCACTGTTGATCTGATTGAAAACGCTGAACTTATGCGTCTGGTTCGTCAAAATGAGATCAACCTGAGAAGGAGTGCGATCAAAGTTGGTTGCACACGAGCCCAGAGAGCTAAGACCCATACAAACCATAGCCTGAGTGAGACGGCACGTGCCACATGTGCGCAAGGCACACTTACTACAGTTGCCCTGAGCATCTTGAAACAACAAGTTCTCATTCAAGTCGCCCAATACCACCACATCCTCATAGTCAGGGACCAGCTCACCCAATACCTCCTCAAATACATCAATTTCATCCACGTCGGGCGCCTTATAGTACCCCCAACCAGTATCTTCGAATTTGGGAAGATTAACTCAACGAACAAATACTCCGACTTAATTCCCTTCGAGGACCGAATCACTTTAGTCTTCAACCCCTTCTTGACATAGATGGCTACCCCCCCACTACGCCTAACCAGTCTATCATTCCGAATCAGTTCATAGCCTTCAATTCCAACAGATGAATTACTGCGATAAGATTTATACCACGTCTCAGTAGCAACTATAACGTGGGCTTTCGACCTTTCAAAAATTCGCCTGAATTCATCAATTTTCGGAAATAAGCTTCCGCCATTAATATGGCATAAGTTCAAATCTTTGGCAGAACTCCTCAAAACTGCGTTTAAAACTATATTAGGCATGCAAAACCCATTAGATAAACCAGCTCTTACCTTAGGTTGTGGGATCGTCATAATACAACAAAATTACAAAGAAAAAAATTTTTTTTTTTTTTTTACCAAAATATTCAAAAACTTCAGAATGACGTGAATTGCACTTGGTCCGACAGTATCTATCCCTGAGATTCAAACTACGTTGCCAACACGTTACCACAGCACTATAAGAAAGATAATTTATCACTAAGCTAATTTTATTGGATATATCACGAACAGAAAAAAAAAATAAAACTTAATCAAAATTAGCACTTCCCAATGCCAGTGCAAAAAAAAATAAAGAAAAGGGAAAAAAATAAAGGAATTAAAACAAATATACTTAACTATTATAGTCTACGTGTCAATCAGGCTATTTAATTGCTTTATGTATGTTTAACTTATTTATTCATAGCTGGTGTTGCTGCTGCTGCATAGTTAGAGACCAACGATAGTAGATGATCCATGGACCCGACAATGTGTGTGTCATCCGAACCCACAATTTTGACCACAATCCGGCCCCTTTGGGTGGAGAAGCGATCTAATTTACCTTCCTTCTTCAGGTCGCGGCATTTGCGAAAGAGCTCAAAATTTCTTTTCGTTAGGTTTTCATTAACATAAACCCGTGATGGCGCATCAAAGCCAATCATAGTAGTGCAGAGTTTCGACGTGTCAAAATATTTTTTGAAAAATTCTTTCTTCGCATCTGCACTCCAGAACTTAACAAGAATTGATGGAGGTGAGCGCCGGCGATTTTTAGTACCTGGGAGCCTGAAGCAGTTTTCGATTGAATTAGTGCCACCGAAAATGCAGCCGAAAATGAGGACTTTGCATGTAAAGTTGTACACATGTGCACCTGTTTTGGACGATTGTTTTTGAAATTTTCCCTTGCAACTCGAAAAAAGTAGAGCAAAACGAGACGAAAAAACAAAAGTTAAAGAAGGAATTAGCATTCTATTGGCTATCCCATCCGAACGTTGAGTATTACATGTTGGTAGTGAGGTAAAACTTTTGTTTTCGCTAGTGTGGCAAAAAACGCCCTATTGTAATGCGTGGTCTTCGTAGGAGTAATGCTCAACTTTCGAATGCATACGAAATAAACATTATACAGTGGATATTGATACATAGTTCATTACTTCGGACACAATTTTGAGAACTCACAAACTCACTCATGTTACTTTGAGCAACACACCGCCCTCCTCCTGGGACTTTTGAACTTTGTTTTATTCTCACATTAAAATATTTGCTAATTTTTGTCAAAGCTTCCATATTTCTTTAAAAAATTTTCGCTGCGCGGCAAATGAGTTAAAGGGCGTAAACATTAATGAAAACGAAGTCCGGGTATCGTTTGGCATAGAATCCTATTTTTCGAGTGTTCCCGTGCCAGAAGCTATAGAAATGGTTGAATCCTGGTTAGACACGCAAACTTCCGTCAATCACTTGATCAGAGAAGCATATGTGGATTTTACACAACTTTGGATGCACCAAGCTTTTTTCAAATTTAGGGGTATTTATAAGCAGGTGTCTGGTACATCGATGGGCAATCCTTTAAGCCCCTTTATTTGTGACACTTACGTCAGGAATTTTGAGGAAAAAATTAGCACGCACCCTAATTTCCCTAGGTTTTGGCGAAGATATGTCGATGGTATTTTCGCTATCGTCAAAAAAGATATGGTAAACATAACCCTCGATTGGCGAAACCGTGTAGATCCGCATTTACAATTTACTCATGAAATCGTCCTTCCGTTCCTGGAATTAAAAATCTATCGCGGTGAAGGTGAGCTCGAATTCAAAATTTACAGAAAACCAACTGCAACAGAACGGTATATAACTCAAGTCATCGTCACGCTTCCTTAAATTCTATGGTATTTAGGCTTTGTAAGAAAAGTACTGCGGACAATATTTGGACCAGTATTCGATCAAGGCAGAACCGATGGCACAGACGATTCAATCAGGAGCTTAGTCAGCTTTATGAAGTGCCGGACATAGTCAGAACTACCAAAATAAACCGACTGCGTTGGTTCGGTCATGATAAATGATTGTTTAGCGTATGATAATCATGTTGGGACGTTGGATTGATGATTGTCGCTATCACACACAAAAAGCGTACCGAAAAAAATTTTAAATGGGACAAAGTTTACTAAAGAAAGAATGAAGTAAAGAGATAGGACGCCAAATATAAATTGGTACATTGTGCACAAGTCAATCAGCCTCGGTTTCGACTTTTTTGTTTTTTCGATTTTTTGTTTTTTGTAGTACAAACAAACGGATTAAACTGGTAGAAACGGTAGCTTGCCATAGCCGTTGCTAGAAGCATTGTGTGTTTTTACTTTCGCATTATTTAAGTTGATTTTCGTGTTATGTAGACAAGTTGACAAGTTGAACATAGCAAAAAACTTTTTTTTGGGCTAGGGCCGACCTTAGTACTGACCTAGGACCCTATGTAGAGGCCTCGGACACATACTTCCATAGACAAAAATGTTTCCCTCAATTTGCTCTGCAATATGACAAAAATGTTTTCTTGGTTAGGGCCGACCTCAGGACCGACATGAGGCTCACTTGTCCCCTAAGCACAGGGAAAAGTTTCTTTTATAAACTGTCGGTCAAGCCTAGATCTTTCAAACAAAAAGAATTTTGAAAATCGGAAAAAATTTACTCGAGTTATGGACAAAAAACACATAGAGCCCTAGCAGAGACTCGATTTTAGTGCCCTAGCTAAGTCCAAGGACCCAAATTCAAAAAAGTTTCTTCCATAAATTGTCGGCTATGCCCAGGTCTTTCAAACAAAAAAAAATGTTGAAAATCAGAAAAGATTTACTCGAGTTATGTGTAAAAGACCAAAAATCACTTAAACAGCCCTAGCTTGGTGGCCCTTGGGCCGACAGTGCCCAGATTCAATCCCATAAAATATTTTTTGATTTTCTTTCAGGGAAAAAAAGTTTTCGAAAATCGGTTGAGTTTTAGGCTGGTCAAATTTGCTTTCAACCTTGCAAATATTAGGACAAAAGGAAATAAAACGGGATTTGATAGGTCTGAGGGGTGTCTACCATAGCCCGAAACTCCCAAAAAATCCCACTGTAGGGTTTTGAGAAAATCGCGAAAAACCCAAAAAATTGAGGTTTTGTGCAAGCTTTATGTTACTGTTAGAGGAAAATCTAAGTTTTCCAAAAAATTTTCCGATAACTATTTTTCCCAAATTTAAAATAGTTCAAAGTTCCTAAAACACTTTACCTCACCAATGTTGGTAATTTTTGGCTGAGATACGATTTTTCAAATTCAAAATTTCATCGAAAAAATGACCTCCGCGAAAACTTTTTTCGACTTTATATCGGTATATCGAAGAAACCTTGCTCCGAACTCGGAATCCAAAAATCTCAAAAACATCTTTGGAGTATTCTAAACATTTCATATTAACATAATTTTCCTTATCGAACTCGACGAAAAATTTCCCTCTAATGTCGAAAATTTCATTACACTCTGAAAAACATCTAAGAGAACCAAATCAGTATGAAAATAATCAATATTTTTGTTCGAAAAAATCGTTTTACGTCAATTATTTGATTAACAAAATTGTTTCTTGTGCTCTTGTGGGTGATGGCGACCGAAAAAAATTTCCAAGTAGGCCATGGTGGCGCCACCAGCGCTTTTTAGTAAAAAACTTACACTTTGTTCGAAATCTATCTATTATCATATTGGGTTGCTATGAAAGACAAAGTTGTTCTTTGTTGTGTGAGGGTGGTGGGGTGATCAAAATTATGGTCGCCGTTGATGGTGGCACCGCCAGCGCACCAGGATACAAAGAGTTCCCACACCATTGCTGTACTCGACACTAATGTTGTTCGCAGGGTCTATTTTCGGGAACTTTGTTCTTAAGTTGAATTTCGGGAATTTTCAGAAATTTTCTGTAATATTATGGGATTTTCACAAATTTAAATTCCCGAAAATAGGCCCTGGTTGCTCGAGTGCCAATTTCGATGGAGGTAGTTTCGAAGTCCATAACTTTGTTGAGCGCACTACTAGCATTTACCTAGGTGATAATGCAAATCTCTGGGAAGCTAAAGGTGTCAGGGTGAGATTTTCGAATGATCTGAATATTCTAATCAGGGGGAAATTCGAGAGCACACTGGAAGACTCGGTCAAAACTACACTGAGAGTGGTGGAGAAACGATGCCATAATAAGGGTCTGAAAGTCAACCCTGCCAAGACTGATCTAGTGTTATTGAGTAGAAGGCGCTTGGGATCGGATTCGGTGGGTAGGATCAGGCTTTTCAACAAAACATGGAACTAGCTCCACAGGGGAAATACCTAGGAGAGACGCTTGACAGTAAACTTAACTGAATTACTCACGTCAATGATTAAGCTTAGATCCCCTTAGCGGCTTTCGGCCTATGCAGGAACTTTTTCGTGAGGAACTGGGACATGGGTCATTCTGTGGTTGTATGAGGCTGTGATTAGCGAAGGTCATTCTGCGGTTGTATGAGGCTATGATTTGACAATAAGGTAAATACGACGCAGTCATCGGGTAGACCAGCAGGCAGGCCATCTCGCCATTTTTGCTTACTCAGCGATCTTACACAGAGTGGTCTGTTTAAGCCGATCTTCAACTTGTCAGCGGTAGCAAAAGTTCTAGCCCTGATTACTATATCCAGGGGCGGCAAGGCTAACAGCGCTTCAATGGCTGAGGTGGTCGTGGTCTTCATATCGCCAGTATTGCAAATGCAAACAAGCCTCTGACCACCATACAACACAACCATGAATGAGCATGGGCCTAATCACAGCCGTAATGAGTGTAAAGAGTCATGTGGGATCTTAATTGTCAGGATGATCTTCGACCCGATCTTTGGCATGCTAACGGACGAGATGACGACAGTGATAGGCTTAAACAGAACCCTATTTGTGAGAACTCTTAGTAAGCAAAAATGGCGAGATGGCCAGCCTGCTGGTCTACCCGAAGACTGCGTCAAAGAGACTTATTGTCTTATCACAGCCTCATACAACCTCAGAATCACCTCTTACATCCTCATACAACCTCAAGAAAAAGTTCCTTCATAGCCCGGAGCCGCTAAGGGGTCTAAGTTTAATCATTGACGTGAGTAATTCAGTTAAGTTTGCTGTCAAGCGTCTCTCCCAGGTATTTCACCTGTGGAGCTAGTTCCATGGCATTGTTGAAAACCCTGATCCTACCCACCAAATCCGATCCCAAGCTCCTTTTCTACAGAATAACACTAGATCAGTCTTGATTAGAATATTCAGATCATCCGAAAATCTCACCCTGTGGACAGCCTTTAGCTTCCCAAAGATTTGCATTATCACATAGGTAAATGCTAGTAGAGCGCTCAACAAAGTTATGGACTTCGACACTCTACTTCCATCGAAATTGGCACTCGAGCAACCAGGGCCTATTTTCGGGAATTTAAATTTGTGAAAATCCCATAATATTACAGAAAATTTCTGAAAATTCCCGAAATTCATCTTAAGAACAAAGTTCCCGAAAATGGACCCTGTGAACAACATTAGTGTCGAGTACAGCAATGGTGTGGGAACTCTTTGTATCCTGGAGCGCTGGTGGTGCCACCATCAAAGGCGGCCATAATTTTGATCACCCCACCACCCACCACCCACCACCCACACAGCAAAGAACAACTTTGTCTTTCATAGCAACCCAATATGATTGATAGATTTCGCACAAAGTGTAAATTTTTGACTAAAAAGCGCTGGTGTCGCCACCACGGCCTACTTGGAATTTTTTTTTCAGTCGCCAGTGCGCCAAGAGCATAAGAAACAATTTTGTTAATTTATTTATTTAGCCAATGGTTACAAATAACTAACTGGCTTTTCACCAAAGTATTGTCATTACTGGAAGCAAATCCGGAAGTGATTACGTGGCCCAGTCGACCCGTCGAAGCCCAAACCACTCTTTGCTTCCAGCCGCCTATAATGTATAAATGGCAAGCCGTGCCGCGCCGTGTGCATTGTAATTGTGCAGTCTGCCAGATTCCGAAAACAAAAAAGAAAAGTCCGATAATAGATCACTGACAAAAATTCTAAGCAAAAATTCAAGTCAATTTGGCTGGATCCTGAAACCGTGCCTGCTCATAGTTTCATAAGTGAGAATCGCCGATCTGACCTGCGATCGGAATTCGTAACGAGAGACTACGGGGTCATAGAGGTGAGCGAACATATTGAAAGTCCCCGCCATATTATTTACTGGTTCGAACGACCCATAATACGTACGATAATACAAATAATTCACGTAAAACGATTTTTTCGAACAAAAACATGGAATATTTTTCATACAGATTTGGTTCTCGTAGACGTTTTTCAGAGTGTAATGAAATTTTCGACATTAGAGGGAAATTTTTCGTCGAGTTCGAAAAGAAAAATTATGTTAACAGGAAATGTTTAGAATACTCCAAAGATGTTTTTGAGACTTTTGCATTCCAAATTCGGAGCAAAGTTTCTTCGATATACCGATATAAAGTCGAAAAAAGTTTTCGCGGGGGTCATTTTTTCGATGAAATTTTGAATTTGAAAAATCGTATCTCAGCCAAAAATTACCAAAATTGGTGAGGTAAAGTGTTTTAGGAACTTTGAACTATTTTAAATTTGGGAAAAATAGTTATCGGAAAATTTTTTGGAAAACTTAGATTTTCCTTTAACAGTAACAGAAAGCTTGCACAAAACCTCAATTTTTTGGGTTTTTCGCGATTTTCTCAAAACCCTACAGTGGGATTTTTTGTGAGTTTCGGGCTATTGTAGACACCCCTCAGCCCTATCAAATCCCGTTCTATTTGCTTTTGTCCTAATTTTTGCAAAGTCTCCCATACAAAAGTTGCTAATTTTGACTAGCCTAGGTCGCATTTATATTCGTTCCGATTCAACTTATTAATTATTGAGCCTAGTAAGCAAAATTACCCGAGTGATTATATTTAAATTGTGATAGTCACCAAAGTTGCTACAAATTAGTGATTATATCGTGGCCCTCAACAAGCCAAGGTCAGCCAGCTCCGGCTGCAGCTGTCCAAAAGTACATATTAAAAGATCAGTTAAAGAAATGGACCCTGAGAATCTTGTGTTTCAAGAACCAAAAAGATCAACTTCCATCAACATGACAACCGCACCCTCCTCCCAATCCAAAATTACCGATGTATTCCATCGGGCCATCGACCCATTGGATTATGAAGGGAATAATAATATCCAGCTAGAAACACCACCTATATACAACATTAACGTGAATAATCAATTTGACACATTAACAAACTCTGATTCTCTACCTATAGTAGCTGTGGTTAAAAATGTGCCGAATAAGCACAAAATACCACCGATCACGATAATTGGGGCATTCAACTTTAATATCGCTGTGGAAGTGATCAACAAGTCATTACCAAATGCTGAGTACTCAATAAAATACATGTCTATAGGTACAAAAATAATGCTTAAAGACGTCTCTATGTACACCAAATACAAACAACTACTTGATGCGGCTAAGGTCGAATACTACACACATGATTTAATCTCGGAAAAATTCGAGAAATTTGTGCTTTTTGGTATTACGAGGCAATCTACAGTAGAAATTGAAGAGACCTTAAAGTCATACAACCTTGTCCCGGTAGAAATCATAGAAATGCCGCAAAGAATTAAACGTTTTGAAGACGAATCAACTTACATCATCTCGTTTAAACGAGGAACAGCATCACTAAAGAACCTTACAAAAATTAAAATCAACCAAACCATCCCGAAATGGCGCGTATACCAACCAAATAGGAATAAAGTCACTCAATGTAAACGCTGACAGCTCTATGGCCATGGTATGAGAAACTGCAACGTGAAACCTAAATGTGGGAAATGCAGTGGCGATCATATGACGGATGCTTGTACCAGCCCTATCCAAAAATGTGTAAACTGCAAAAGTGACCATCATTCTACCAGTGTTGATTGCCCAAAGCGAAATGAATTTATAGCAATGAGAAATAAACTCAGAAATAACTCAGGTTATGAAAGGGTAATGGGTAGGTTCGGGGAAGATGCTTTGAATTCGAACGGTAAACGGTCGTTAGATTTTTGTGATTTCAATGGGTTAGCAATAACCAACTCTTTCTATAAGCACCGGTATATATAATTCATCGGTATACGTACGTCAATGATAGTTTGGGTCACAAGTCCATAATTGATTACGTGATTATAGAACAGGACAAGAGGCAGATGGTCAGGGACACTCGTGCTTTCAGGGGTTTCACCTTCGGTTCGGAGCACCACTTTCTGGGTACCCATCTGTCAGTTGGTAAACTCTGTCAGACTAAAAGGAAGAAAGTGGTAAGTCGCAAGTTTCGGGTTGGCAAATTCAAGGACGACGAAGTTAGGTCTCGTTTTATGGCAAAATTCACCGAGGGATTTCAGGGGAAGAAGTTCGGGGAGGAATTGGAAGAGGCAGGTCAAGGAAGGGGTAAGAAATTTTGGTCGGCGATTAAAGACATCAGGCGCGGTGGTGTGAGAGAGGGCTGTAGTAGCATTTTAGACAATGATGGCGGGTTAATTACAGATAAGGATGAAGTCTTGAAGACTTGGCAGGGTTACTTTCAGAATCTGTCGGAGGTGGACGAGGAAATTACATCGGAGGAGGTTTCCCGCAAAGTCAGCAGATTGAAGGCAGGGAAATCCGCAGGGGTGGATGAAATTAGGACAGAATTTATTAAGTACAGCGGATCAGGTGGGATCCAATGGCTTTGTAAGATTTTTAATTTGGCCATGAAACCTTCTACCGTACCTGCTGACTGGAGCTTCGGTGTTATTGCTCCGATTTTTAAGAGGGGCAACCGTAAAGTTTGCAGTAACTACAGGGGGATATCGCTCTTGAGTGTGGTTGGTAAGGTGTACGCGAGTGTACTTGTGGACCGGGTTAGGAACATGGTGGAAGGTGTATTGGATGAAGTTCAGGGTGGTTTCAGGCCTCTGAGGGGGTGTCAGGATCAGATTTTCTAGAACCGAACCGAAGAATAAACGAAAATCGGCATTTTGGTGGAACGACGAAATTAGGCTCTTGCGCGCAGACTGCTTCATGACAAGAAGGAGGATGCAGCGGGCCAAAAGTGAGAGTGCCAGAGCCGCGAGGCGAGACGAACATCGTACGGCAAAACTAACATTAAAGCGGGTAATCCGAGCTAGCAAGAGAAACTGCTTTAAGAAGCTGTGCCAGGAAGCTGACGCAAATCCATGGGGAAACGTGTACAGGATAGCGATGACAAAAATTAGAGGTTCATCAGTGCCAAAAGAAAGTTGTCCTGAGAAGCTAGGAGCCATAGTGAGAGGGCTATTCCCGCAACATGAACAGGTCGCATGGCCGCAAACTCCTTACGACGATGAAATTGAAGACAGACAGGACCGGGTGATCACTATAGAAGAGATTCAGACGGCTGTCAAAAAGCTGAAAAATAACAAGGCGCCAGGACCAGATGGGATCCCCAATGTAGCTTTGAAGACGGCGGCATGCATAAAGCCGGACATGCTCAGATTGACATTGCAGAAGTGCCTCGACGACGGAAATTTTCCTGATATATGGAAGAAACAGAAGCTGGTCCTACTACCAAAACCAAGGAAACCAAAAGGTGAACCATCATATAGACCTATATGTTTGCTGGATGGTATGGGAAAACTGCTGGAGGCCATGATCCGGAACAGATTACACAAAAACACAGAGGGTGAGCACGGACTGTCAGACGACCAATTCGGATTTCGAAAAGGAAGATCGACGATCGAAGCAATAGAAAGAGTTATGGAGATTGCCGACAAGGCGCGAAAGAAAAAAAGAACAGGGAACCGCTTCTGCGTTATAACGAAGATAGACGGTGAAAATGCCTTTAATAACGCAAGCTGGACGGAGATAGCTAAGGCAATGCATGCTATGAGAGTCCCCGATTTCCTCTGCAGGGTAATGAAAAGCTATTTCGAACGACGGGTGCTAATGTATGATACCAGGGAAGGGAAAAAGATGGTAGACAGCACAGCTGGTGTTCCACAAGGATCCATATTAGGACCAACGCTGTGGAATACGATGTACGACGCAGCGCTGCGGCTGCAGCTGCCAAGATGGGTTACGACGATTGCTTTTGCCGACGACCTAATTTTCATAGTTATCGGAACGTCAAAGTGGGAGGTGGAAGTCGTCACGAAAGAGGCGTTGGAAACTGTAGAAAGTTGGATGACAATGGCTAAACTGAAGCTGGCCCATCAGAAACCCGAGATCATGCTCGTGAGCAATTGTCGGAAAACTGAGCGGATTGTAATGAACATCGAGGGGAACGAGATCACATCCACTCGCCAGCTAAAACACCTTGGAGTCATGTTAGACGATCGTGGAAACTTTAATGCCCACGGAGATTATACGTGCGAAAAGGCAATGAAAGCCAATGCAGCACTGGCCATGATAATGCCGAATGGGTTTGGACCGCGCAGCAGTAAAAGGAGGCTCCTAGCAAGTGTTACCCTATCGATACTGCGCTACGGGGCACCAGCGTGGATAAGGGCGTTAGACAAAAAGAGGAACCGTAGGAGGTTGATAAAAACCCAGAGGTTGTCAAGCATAAGGGTAGCAAGCGCATACAGAACGATTTCCTCGGAAGCGGTATGTGTGATAGCCGGAACGATGCCTATATGCATAATGCTGATGGAAGACAGTGAATGCCACAGACTGAAGGCAAGGGGGGGCCAAAACACCAAAACAGTGAGGGCACAAGTAAGAGTCGAATCACTGAGTCAATGGCAGCGAGAGTGGGACTCCGCGGAAAATGGAAGATGGACTCATAGGCTTATCCCGGACGTAACCACATGGGTAAATAGGGAACACGGAGAGGTTAGCTTCCACCTGACGCAGTTCCTGTCGGGTCAGGGGTGCTACAGGAAGTACCTGCATAGGTTTGGACACGCGGAATCACCTTTCTGCGTGACATGCGTTGAAGAGGAAGAAACTGCAGAGCACGTTGTGTTTGTCTGTCCCCGTTTTGAACAGGAGCGATGTGAGCTGATAGCCGCGAGCAGGCCAGACGTAAACGCCGACAACATAATATCGGAAATGTGTCGCGACGAAGAAGTGTGGAAAGTAGCGGACAACGCAATTGCGAAGATAATGGGGAAGCTACAAAGTGCATGGAGAGACGATCAACGAAGACTGGCAGTTGATCTGAGAAAGTAGGTGCGAAAGCACAGCCCCTCCCCGAAGTAATGCTGTGAGGCGGTTCCGGGAAGACGAGAGCGTGGCGATCAAGGAAGGAGGTTTTAGTTGGTAAAAATCCAACACTACCTGGGTCCAGGAGGACCAGGTGCCTTTTGAAGGTTTCCTCACCCTTGAGAAAAAAAAAAAAAAAAAAAAAAAAAAAGGATCAGATTTTCTGGCTCAGGCAGACTATCGAAAAGCTTTATGAAAAGAACAGGGACTTATACCTATGCTTCATCGACTTGGAGAAGGCATTCGACCGGGTACCAAGGCAGAAGGCGGGGTTCTTAGCGAGTACGGTATCAATGGGAGTTTACTGCGTGCCATTAAGAGTATATACTCAGGGAGCAGGACCGCGGTAAGAATAGATGGTGAAATTAGCGAGTCTTTCGATGTTAATGAGGGCGTTCGTCAGGGTTGTTGTCTCTCCCCGATTCTGTTCATAATTTTCATGGAAAAAATATCAAACAAGCCAACTTGCAGGGAAAGGTTGAGGTGGGTGAGGTAATAATGAAAATACCGGCCTTAATACTTGATTCTGCTGGCAGATAATTCCAGGGATTTACAGGATGGGGTGGACTGCCTGAATGCCGCATGTGAGGAGTACGGGATGAAGATAAGTGTGGGAAAAACTAAGGTAATGCATGTCGGCAAATCTCGGAAGGGTATTGCTTGCAGTTTGAATGGGGAGGAGCTAGAGCAGGTTTCTGAATTCAAGTACTTAGGAACCATTTTTTCAGAGGATGGCAAGTTAGTTAGGGAATTTGGGGAACGAAGGAAAATGGGCAACGCGGTAGCCAGTCAATTGAGGTCGCACGTGTTTAACAAAAAGGAATTGAGTAGCGAAACAAAGTTAGCTATACACAGGTCTATTTTCAGACCGACAATTTTGTATGATAGTGAGAGCTGGGTATCTCGTGCATGACCTGGAGGTTTCTGATATGAGGATTCTAAGGAGTATAGCGAAAGTTAATCGGAGGGAGCAGTGGGATAATCACATTAGGAACGACGACATTCGGGAAAACTTGGGGGTTTCGTCAGTGGAAGAGGAGGCAAGGGCTAGTCGTCTGCGCTGGTTCGGGCACGTTCAAAGGATGGCTAATAACAGGCTACCAAAAAGGATCTTAGGTGCACAGGTCCCGGGGGTTAGGACAAGGGGTAGACCAAGGAGAAGGTTTATAGACTCTGTTAAATCGGATTTGGAAGTTAGGGGACTTTCTCTGGGCGAACAAACCATCTCCTTGGCGGGCGATAGGAGGGCATGGAGGGGGGTGGTACACCTTCCTAGGGTTGTGTCATAAAGACCTCACACCGAAAGGTACTTAATGGTCTATAAAGTTTGATGATGATGATGATGAGAAATAAACTCTCTAATGTTAACAACAAGTCCAAGAATCACGTCCCAGCCTCAAGTAAATCGTGGGCCAACTTCCCGATGCTATCGAAAACAACTCCAATTGCCCAAAACCAAATGCTGTGAAACCTCAGCGATTGGTCGAAGATAGTTAATCAATTTACGAACAAACAAGTTTCTAGTGGAAGTCACCTTAAACAGAACGCATCCAATACGGTGCAATGGCCTCAGATCGTGACGAACAGCGTTAAAACTCCCAAAAGCATTAACGAAAGCAACACAGAGACATTCTCATATGAAGAAATCGGACCGATTATGATAGACCTCCTCACCAGCCTCAAGGTCTGCCGTAACAAGGAAGAGCAGCTTATTGTAATTCAAATAGCTTATCAAATAGCCACAAAATGGATATACAACAATGTCCCGTAATACTCTAAGTATCGCCTCATGGAATGCCCAGAGCGTTCTGCCTAAAACCAATGAATTATATATCTTTCTACTTCGTAATAATATTGACATTTGTTTAATTTCAGAAACCTGGCTTAAGAGGAATGAAAATTTTTCAATGAAAGGCTATAAGATCTACAGAAAAGACAGATACTGTGCAAATTCTAACAAGAGAACGGTTGGAGGAGGAGTTGCTCTAGCAATTAAAGACGACATAAACCACACTCTATTGAACGATCCCAATATCTCAGTCATTGAAGGCTTAGGTATAAAAATTGAAGTCACTAATGAGCCGCTCCATTTCTACGCCGCCTACTTCCCCGGCTCAAAGCTGAGCCCCGTGAAGCTGGCTAACCTTGAAAAGGACTTGGTAGCACTCACCTCGATAAGACAGTCCTACTTTATATGTGGCGACTTGAATTCTAAACACAGGCTCTGGAATTGTTCTAAGGCTAATCAAGCGGGACAAATACTCTTTAAAAGGCTCTCCACCATGAAGTTTATGATAAACTTTCCTCCTACACCAACATACTTCCCCCCTCAGTCAAACAGGACACTCCCTTCTACAATTGACGTAGTTTTGTCCAACGGTCGCAAAGAAGTAGTAAATATACGATCACTTAATGACCTCTCGTCCGATCACCAGCCAGTGTTGTTTGAGGTTGGGCTCAAAGGTTCCATTAAACAACCCCTCGGTCGTATCAAACGATGCTACCCGAAAGCTGATTGGTATAAGTTCAAGGACATTATTCGAAGCCACGTAGACCTTATTTCCATTGATAGTAGACTCCGGAGTAAAGAGGACATCGACTGCATTCTAAACTCATTCAACACGCACATCAAAAATGCAGAAGACGCTTCCGTACCGTTATTAGAACAGGCCCGTCCAAAGTTGCCTAAACTTGACCCTGTCATATCTCATCTGGTCTCACTAAGAAATTACAAACGTAGGCAATGGCAAAGAACTAGATTGCCGAATTTGAAGAGCGAAGGAACTCACTATCGAGATCCTTAAAAAAACTTATTGATGAAGCCAACAACGTCGAATTGAGCAGAAAACTTTCCCAAATCAAGCCCAATTCTAAGGAACTGTGGAAAGTAACCAAACTACTCAAAAATAAATCTAACGAGATCCCTTCTATGAAAGATCCTTCAGGTCATGTAGTTCTTACGGCAACCGGAAAAGCCAAGTGTATTGGCATATCATTTGAAAAAGCCCACTTCACAACCTTCAACGACCGCAGGTTCTCTTATTTCCCAAACAATTGGAAAGTAGCCAAAGTGATTCCGATTCCTAAGCCAGGGAGAGACCATTCCAACCCTGCCAACTTTCGACCGATCAGTTTACTGTGTTCTCTCAGCAAAATATTTGAGAAAGTCATTCTGAAGAGACTCAACGAACATATCTCCAAAATCGCAATCATACCCAACGAGCAATTCGGTTTCAGATCCGGTCACTCAGCTTAGAGTCACTCAGTTTATCCGGAAATCTCTATCTAAGAAGCACTCCATTGGGATGCTTACCTTCGACATCGAAAAAGCGTTCGAGAGCTTTTGGCACAAAGGCCTAATCCACATGATGTTTAAATTGAATTTCCCTCTATATCTTGTTAAGTTCGTGAACTCTTTCATTTCACGGAGGACGTTCGCTGCATCAATCAATGGCCAACGAAATAAAATACTTAGGTGTCACACTTGACAAATCGCTAAATTTCAAACGGCACACAGTAGGCTAATCCGTTATATTCATGTTCAAAAATCTATATCTCGTGATATATTCATAATTTAAATGTAAGAATTCTTAAAACGTGATTTAAGAATGTTCAAAAATGTCGGGAAAAATATTTGTGCATGTAGGCCGCAGATTAATAGTCGTAAGGTTGTTAGACAAAGTTACAGGTTTGATTTCTCCCCATACATAACCTCAAAAAAATATATTTTCCATATTTTCGTCAGAAACTTGTCGAAATCAGTTGTAAACGTTAAAGTAATTCATAATAAGTCGAAACGAGCCTAGTCCGACGAAAAAAAAGATGAATTTCTTGGTTGATTCTTCGATTTTCATACTGACTGTCTTTGATTCTCAGAGCGCTGAATAACAATTCGCTTCAAAACCACTAGGAATTTCATCCATTTTTCGTCGGACAAGGCTCGTTTCGACTTATTATGAATTACTTTAACGTTTACAACTGATTACAACTGATCCCCAAAACTCGATTTCTACTAAAATCATTTTTCCAGTTTTGTTAAATCAAATCATTTGACACTAAAATTATCAATTTCGGTGCGTTACTTGCTGAGATATTCCCGAAAAAGTTTCATCGACTCTCGAAAATGAATGTCCGGCCTTCACTTCTTCGAATCATGGGAAAAAAAGTTTAGGCTGATCGGTTGAGTTGTTTGGAAAAAAGTGCAGACGGACGAACAGACAGACAGACGGACGAACAGACAGACACACGAACTAACAGACAGACAGACGGACATTTTTTTATTGCTGATTCGTCATCTCTAGACGATAATAGATGCATCGCCCCAACTACCACCTCGATCTACCCCACGTTACAATAAAATTGTTTGTAGTAAACGTATAGGACCTTTGTACTTCGCTTACCATCACTTAAGGTCGCTCGTTTTTCATTTATTTTTTGCGAAGAAACAATTTGCTCACACTCGTTCTCTTCAGATGTAACGATTGATACCTCGGACTTCTTTTGATTGGAAGTCGAAATAACGACTTTTGCGTCGTTCTCTTCATCTACTTTAGACTTAAACGAATTAGACGCAAAGGCAATGTACTACATGGGGTGAAAAGTCCGCGGCCTTGCAATGAAAGAACTAACTTTTACATATGAATTTAATTTTATTCTTCAACGTAGTCTCACTGAAGGGAAATGCACTTAGTCCAACGGTCCTGCAACATTCGGATACCTTTGGTATAATAGGATTTCTCCAACCCTGCAAAATAGGCCTCTGTTTCGGATATCACCTCATCATTAGAGTAAAATCTTTTTCCCTGTAGCCATCTTTTTAAGTTTGGGAACAAATAGTAGTCGCTGGGGGCCAGATCTGGAGAGTGAGGTGGGTGGTGGAGTAATTCATAGCCCAAAGAGTCCAGTTTCACAGTTGCTTTTATGATGAATGCGCTGGTGCATTGTCATGATGAAACAGGACCTTTTTCTTCTGCATATGCGGTCGTTTTCTCTTGATCTCGTTGTCGAGCTGTTCCAATAATGTGACATAGTACTCGCCAGTTATTGTTTTTCCTTTCTCCAAATAGTCGATAAATATTATGCCATGCGCATCCCAAAAAATCGTGGCCATAACCTTGCCTGCAGACCGCTGTGCCTTTGGGCGCTTCGGTCGGCTTTGACCAAATTCTAACCACTCTGCAGACTGTCTATTGGACTCTGGTGTATAGTAATGAATCCACGTTTCATCAATCGTGACAAATCTACGCAAAAACTCCGTTGGATTACGCTCGAACAAAGCTAAATTACTCTCTGAATCGTCAAGACGGTGCTGCTTTTGATCAATTGTTAGAAAACGCGGCACCCATCGCGCAGAAAGCTTTTTCATGTCCAAATACTCATGTAAAATGTGTCGCACCCGTTCTGTTGATATTTTGAGGATGTCAGCTATTTCACTAACTTTAACTTTACGATCAGCCAAAACAATACGATGGATTCTTTTGATGTTTTCTTCAGTAACTGCTTCACTTGGACGTCCCGAACGTGGGGCATCATCGGTGCTTGTATTACCTCGTTTAAATTCAGCATGCCACTTCTTGACTGTTGTATACGACGGAGAAGATGTGCCATAACACTTATCCAGCCATTCTTTGCTTTGCACCGCATTTTTTCCCATTAAGAAACAATGTTTAATCAACACACGGAATTCATTATTTTCCATTTTTTACGAACAACAAAAACCTGCATCACTCTATTGACAGTAATTCGAAAACTATGACACCAAATGTCAAGAAATTTTGGCTGTAGACAAGTAAGGGGTGGTACTACTGAATGTTAACAAAAATTCTGAAGTAATGACGCCATCTCTATGTGAGGCCGCGGACTTTTCACCCCATGTGGCTTGCTTACCATTCACCAAATCATACCAATTTTTCAAAAAGATTTGGAGATTACATTTTTTTAATATCAGATCCCCAAGCGCGGAGCGCGTGTAGCGCATGGGAGACGACAAGTTAAAGTGGTTGACACCAATTTTTCAAAAAGATTTAGAGATTGCATTTTTTCCTTTGCGTGAGAACTTGATTTTAAGTAAGAACGAAAATTGAGGACCTTTTTACAGTCTCAAAAGTCTCAATAAGATTGTGAAAAATATTTTTGTCGAAAATGAGTACACTCGACAGTCTCATTGGCTAAAAAAAATATTTTTCACAATTGAGCATACTCAACAGTCTCAAAAGCCTCAATGAAATTGTGAAAAATATTTTTGTTGAAAATGAGTACGCTCAACAGTCTCATTGTCTAAAAAAAATATTTTTCACATTTGAGCATGCTCAACGGTCTCAAAAGCCTCAATAAAATTGTAAAAAATATTTTTGGCGAAAATGAGTACACTCAACAGTCTCATTGGCTAAAAAAAATATTTTTCACAATTGAGCATGCTCAACAGTCTCAAAAGCCTCAATGAAATTGTGAAAAATATTTTTGATGAAAATGAGTACACTCGACAGTCTCATTGGCTAAAAAAAATATTTTTCACAATTGAGCATGCTCAACAGTCTCAAAAGCCTCAATGAAATTGTGAAAAATATTTTTGTTGAAAATGAGTACACTCGACAGTCTCATTGGCTAAAAAAAATATTTTTCACAATTGAGCATGCTCAACAGTCTCAAAAGCCTCAATGAAATTGTGAAAAATATTTTTGTTGAAAATGAGTACACTCAACAGTCTCATTGGCTAAAAAAAATATTTTTCACATTTGAGCATGCTCAACAGTCTCAAAAGCCTCAATGAAATTGTGAAAAATATTTTTGTTGAAAATGAGTACGCTCAACAGTCTCATTGTCTAAAAAAAATATTTTTCACATTTGAGCATGCTCAACGGTCTCAAAAGCCTCAATAAAATTGTAAAAAATATTTTTGTTGAAAATGAGTACACTCAACAGTCTCATTGGCTAAAAAAAATATTTTTCACATTTGAGCATGCTCAACAGTCTCAAAAGCCTCAATGAAATTGTGAAAAATATTTTTGTTGAAAATGAGTACACTCAACAGTCTCATATCCTTTCGTAACAACGGTTCAAAATAAGACTACAAAAACGCATGTGCAATTTAGCAACATGAGCTACGTCGTTGGCGGTCCACAAGCAAAGTTAAGCATCATTCGGCGCGGTTAGTACTTAGATGGGTGACCAGAAAAAGTAAGTAAAAATAAAAAAAACAACTTTCTAATATAATTTCAGATTAATCGCGAATTGTGGCGAAAACGTGGCGGCATCTACGAACAAAATGAAAAAGTTTCAGTATCATTGGCGGCAAAAAAGCATCTCAAACTGCAATTCAAAATTAGCATACTCAAGAATCTCACATAGCATCAAAATGAACATACTCAACAGTCTGATATAGTCTCAAAATGAGTATACTCAACAGTCTCAAATAGTCTAAGAATGAACTTCCTCAACAGTCTCAAATAGTCTCAAAATGAGTATACTCAACAGTCTCGCATAGTCTCAAAATGAGCATACTTAACAGTCTCAAATAGTCTCAAAGTAGCATGCTCTACAGTCTTAAATATTCTCAAAATGAGTATACTCAACAGTCTCAAATAGTCTCAAAATGAGTATACTCAATAGTCTCAAATAGTCTCAAAATGAGCATACTCATCAGTCTCAACAGTCTCAAACACCAGAAAAATGTCTATTAATTGAGACAAAAATGAGCATACTCATCATTTTTAATGATGATGACTGTCTCAAAACAGTCTAAAACGTTCGAAAATATAGTGCCATACACAAAAACAGTCTCAATTTCAGTCTCAAATCGCATGGTTTTTTTTACTCGGGAACCCTCAGATAATCACCAAATAATCCAAATAAAAAAGACTCATTATGTTAATAGTTACTAATTGGATCCCTGTCGTCCCTGGGAGCTTGCAAATCGCGAGTACCTCCGAGAACGTACATCAAGCTAATATACTAATATAATGTTAAGCAGTTGGAATTCGTGTGTCAATTTGGAGTTTAGTATTTAACGGGGTTACAGACGGAGAAATGGAAGGAGGATTAGACGAAAACTCGGAAGAGGACTTGGATGAGGGTTTTGGCGGGAGCTTGGACAGACGTTCGGAAGAAGAATTGGGTTCGGACGGAGATTTGGATGGGAGTTATGATGAGGACTTAGACAAAAAGAGAGTGCTTATACTAATTATAAACGTCTAATGTCCGTCTGTTTGTCTATTTTTTTTTTATTAGCTGTGTGTAATGATCCCGTTATTTTTGCGTTTAAACTGAGGAGGAAAAAAAAATTTTTGATACAATTAAACGTTTTTATTTTGTTACACAATTTCATTCCTTCAGACAAATCCAATTTTAAGGTCCCACAAGTTATATTCTGCATACAAAAGTTCTGAAACGCGCGTTAAAATTCGAAATTTTACTATACAAAATATAACTTGTGGGACCTGTCAGACAGGATCAATTGTGTAACAAAATAAAAACGTTTAAGCGTATGTTGTCGGGGATGGTGCAAAACGTCGAGAAAACATGTTCCGGGTGGGATATTGTTCTGAAATAAGGGAGTTATGGGTCAAGAAAGGGTGAAAATTGAAAATCGGCCAAAAGTCAGTCAAAATGTCGTCTTGGAGATTTGGTCGGGGAAGTGTCAAAGTAGAATACGTAGCAAGTGCTACGCTGATTACGGGAAACTTGAAATACGGGGAACGTTGAATACGGGGTAAGTGGAATACGGTGAACGTTGAATATGGGGGAAGTGGAATATGGGGGAAGTAGAATACGGTGGAAGTGGAATACGGGGAACGTTGCATACGGTGAACGTGGAATACGGTGAACGTTCATTCATTCATTCATTTATTTTCATTTTAAGTCTTCTTAATACAAGCGGACTATACAAATCGTAGTGAAGAAGGTAAGTTCACAGACAATAGATATAAAAACAAAGCTACAACATAAAAATAAATTAAAGTATCACAAACAGCATAAAAATTAAGATAGAGCAAAAAAGAAATTAAAATATCACATAATGTCAATAGAAAGTAATTCTAATTAATCAAGTCATTCGAGTTACTCGAGTTACTCGAGCCCGTCAAAGTATTCTATGTTAATTGGTCAAATAATATATAACAGTACAATATTAAAATAAGATATCACAGATTTATAGTAGAGTAGTGGATGTCACAGCTGTAGAAGTTGATTCAAATCAGTGTCAAGAATTCGATTCAAGGCATTGCGAAACTGGTTACGTGGTAGCGTGGGGTCGATAATGTATGATACAGCATTGAACATACTGGAGAGTCGACGAAAGTTACACACACAGCGATCAGCAGGAATTGAGGTACACCGTGAAAAAGTGTACAGAGGCAACAAGACAGATGACTCATAGAGGAGAGCGAAGATGGAGAACCGGAAATTTCGATCAAGAAGTTTTTAAGGAATATCTCCAATCAAAAGACGATCACGAAGAGAAATCTGCAGAAGAATTGACGAAAGAAATGGTGAATGCATGTGACGCGGCGATGCCAAGAAGGATGGAACCGAGGAATGGGCGGAAACCGGCATTTTGGTGGAACGACGAAATAAGACTTTCGCGAACAACTTGTTTTAAGACAAGAAGAAGGATGCAAAGGGCCAGAAACGAGAATGTTAGAATAGAGAGGTCCGAAGAACATCGTAATGCAAAACTAGCACTGAAGCGAGGAATCCGGGCGAGTAAGAGGGATTGTTGGAAGAAACTGTGCCAAGAGGCAGACACGAACCCGTGGGGCAAAGTGTTCAGAACAGTAATGACGATGATGAAAGGTACATTGGGGCCAAAAGAAAAGTGCCCGGATAGGCTAGGTGTCATAGTGAGAGAGCTCTTCCCACAGCACGAACAGATCACATGGCCGCAAACTCTTTATGACGATGAAGCGGAAGACAGACTTGAACGGTCGATCACTGTAGAAGAGATCCAGATGGCTGCGCAAAAGCCAAAAAATAACAAAGCGCCAGGACCAGATGGAATCCCCAATATAACTCTGAAGACAGCAGCATGCGCAAAGCCTAACATGCTCAGATTGACAATGCAGAAGTGCCTAGACGACGGATATTTTCCTCAAATATGGAAGAAACAGAAGCTGGTCTTAATACCAAAACCAGGGAAACCGCCAGACAAGCCATCATCATATAGACCTATATGCTTGTTGGATGGGTTGGGAAAAATGCTGAAAACCGCGATCCTGAATAGACTAAGAAAACACACGGAGGGCGAGCACGGACTGTCGGACGAACAATTCGGATTTCGAAAAGGGAGATCGGCGATTGAGGCCATTAAAAAAGTCATAGAGACCACCGACAAGGCGCGGAAGCAAAAAATACGGGGTAACCGCTTCTGTGCTATAACGACGATAGACGTTAGAAATGCCTTTAATAGCGCAAGCTGGATAGAGATAGCCAAGGCGCTACATGTCATGAGAGTCCCCGATTACCTCTGTAGGATACTGAAAAGCTATTTCGAGCGACGAGTACTAACGTACGATACTAATGAAGGGAAAAAGACAGTCGACATCACAGCTGGAGTACCACAGGGATCCATATTAGGACCAACGCTGTGGAATGTTATGTATGACACAGCGCTGAGGCTGAAACTGCCAAGATGTGCTAAGACGATTGCTTTTGCCGACGACTTGATCCTCATGGTATCCGGAACGTCGAAGATAGAGGTGGTTACGATGGAGACGCTAGAAACTGTCGAAAACTGGATGACAACGGCGGGGCTGAGGCTGGCCCACCAAAAAACTGAGATCATGCTAGTAAGTAACTGCAGAAAAACCGAACGAATCATTTTGAACATTGAAGGGGAAGAAATAACATCCACTCGCCAATTAAAATACCTTGGTGTTGTGCTGGACGACCGCAGAAATTTTAATAGCCATGTGGACTAAACGTGCGAAAAGGCAATGAAAGCCACCGCAGCATTGGCCAGAATAATGCCAAACGGCTTTGGACCGCGCAGCAGCAAAAGGAGGCTCCTTGCAAGTGTCACCCTATCGATATTGCGCTACGGAGCACCAGCGTGGATACAGGCGCTAGATACGAAGAGGAATCGGAGAAGGCTTAATAGAGCCCAGAGGCTGGCAAGCATAAGAGTAGCAAGCGCATATCGAACAGAAGCGGTATGTGTTATAGCCGGGACGATGCCCATATGCATAACGCTGACAGAAGACAGTGAATGTCATAGAAAGAAGAGAATGGAGGGTCAAACTACCAAAACAGTTAGGACGAAATTAAGAGCCGAATCACTGAGACAGTGGCAGCAAGAGTGGGACGCCTCGGACAAGGGAAGGTGGACCCATAGACTCATACCAAAAATAACGACATGGGTACAGAGAAAACATGGAGAGGTTAATTTCCACCTGACACAGTTTCTGTCTGGTCACGGATGCTTCAGGAAGTACCTGCACAGGTGTGGATTCACGGAGTCACCTTTCTGCACGACATGCGATAGGCAGGAAGAGACTGCGGAGCACGTGTTATTCGTCTGCCCCCGCTTCGAACAAGAACGAGGCGAGCTGTTGACTGTGAGTAGGCCAGATGTAAGTGCCGAAAACATAATATCGGAGATGTGCCGCGATGAGGAGGTGTGTCATTAAAGTTAATGGAATCCAACACTACCTTGGTTCAGAAAGACCGGGTGTCTATGAAGATTTCCTCACCCTTATAAAAAAAAAAAAAACAGCATTGAACATCCGGCAAGCGTTGTTAAATGGCGAATATTGAGACCGGCTTGTCCTACATGCTTTCAAAGAGATCATGCCATTGCTCCTTAATGGTCTTGAATTGAAGGTGATGAGTGAACGAAGTGACGGTGAATTAATCTTGCCAATAAGAAGAGAGTGAATGAAGAGAATGCATGCATTCACTCTACGCCGGATCAGAGTTTGTAACTCGAACTTGGCACACCTTTCTACGTAAGGACTAAGTACATAATTGTTGTCGGATCGGTTGAGGTAGTCATCATTCAGGAACATAACAAATTGTTTTTGTGTACTTTCGATTGTGCTTCGGTGCGTCATATAGTGTGGTGACCAGATACAAGCCGCGTACTCCAAATTCGATCGGACCAAGGCTTTGTAAATAATCTTGATAGCATCGTTGTCAAGATATCGTCGTTGGCGTTTCACGAAGTTCAAAATACACTTGGATTTGTTGCTCACGTATTCGTAGTGGGAATTAAAGTTCATTTTACTGTTCATCAAAATCCCAAGATCAAATGTACTATCTGTTCGCTGAATCGCTTCACCATCCAAAGCGTAATTAAAAAGTATCGGCTTCGTCTTCAGTGTGTACGTGATGATTTTGGACTTTGTTCGGTGGATTTCCAGGCCATTGTCGCAACACCAAGAAGAAAGATCTTTATTAACAATAAAAAGTTACAAAGTGAGCTGCCCACTTAGAGTAGGTTGCGAATAACACACAGCATATCGATCAATCCGAAACACAGACAAAATTTACGTTATTTCTTTTGGATTTCATTAATTTTAAAAAGATTATTTTAGCTATAGATATGACTGTTTATGATTTGCGTAGACTTGATTAGCACTTCCTCACAAATCTGCTTCAGAATTGTAGCATCCAAACCAATTTCACGGAAGAAGTTTAAAACGCTACTACCAACGGTTCCACTACTCCCGAACCATAAACCTCTGACTAACCATTCGCGGCGCCCGAATTGATTCGAGTATTTCTCGGACAAGAATGGAATACATTTTGTAGAAGATGTTGATAGCATTTTGGAGGTTTAGCGCATCTTCATTCGACTTGACAATTGCTGCGATTTTCTTGTTATCGGCAAAATTGAGGCAATGGATACCTGTCATACACATGTCTGAGTCGTTAAAGAACATTAGGAACATGAAAACGCCCAAAATGGATCCTTGGCCAACACCGGAAAGAACAATGAAAGTCTTTGATTTATCTTTTCCAATAATTACGTACTGAACTCTGGATGTCAAGTACGATACAAACCAAAGCAGAACAGCATTCGATAGCCATTTTACGGATTAGCTTATTCGCTTCAACCTTGTCAAAAGCTTTGGTGATATCGACCATGTATGTGTCTAGTTGAGCGTTTTGTTGAAAAGCGTCATGGGCAATAACGCTAAGCTCCATCAAATTCGATTCAACGTTCCGATCGACAATGAATGCATGCTGAGATACTCTGATGTCGCGAGGAATGATAAGTTTCAGCTGCATGTAGACTACTCGTTCGAACACTTTGGCAAGATTCGGCATCACGTTGACTCCTCTGTAGTTCTTGACATCGGTTTTACGTCCTGATTTATATACCGGTGTAAGCTGACCAATTTTGAACGCGTCGGGATATCGTTTTTCTGTTAAAGATTGAGTATAGACCATGCTTAGCGGTCCGGCCAAATTATCGGCACATTCACGGAGAAAGAGCGATGAGACTCCGTCATGTCCGCTGCCTTTGTTTAAATCTAATCCACGAAGCACAAAATGAACGAGTTCTGGTGGCGATGTGATGTGATAACAATCGTCGTCAATTCGTTCGTTGATAAAATCTAACAAAGATGGATCATTTGTGTGGTCAACGTAGACGCTCTGGAAGTATTCGGAAAATATATCCGACTTTTCGGCGTCCGTGGTTGCTTTTTTACCGTCCATTTCAATAACACCTGGTAAACTGCTCGATTTACGTTTTGCTTTGATATGACGCCAGAATGACTTCGGGTCTGTTTTGATGCAATGACCCTTTTCACGTATAAAATTGCTGTGCAGTTCCGTTCTAAGCGTTTCGTAGTTATCTCTCGCCTTTAGGAATTCCCGATCGTCCAACACAGAAGGAATACCGTTCAATAATTGAAGTTGACGTTGTATACTTAGTCTCTTGAATTTCTTATTACGAACATTCTTGAGATGCAATAGCTCTTTCGTGTACCATTTAGGATTATTAGTTGAACGAATTGTGGCACGGGGAACAAATTTAGCGAAAGTATCATAGATGTTATCATACAAAGTGGTTACCGAGTCATTTATGTCTGAAGCGCAGTCTTGTAGTATAGCGACATCTGACAAATGTGTATTTATGGCATCATAATTCGCCTTCTTGAAACAGAACACCGAGTGTGAATCATCGGAGGCAGTTGGAGCAACAATCGGACAGCATTCTATTGTACATGATAGCGGTACGTGATCAACGTCACTCATCGAGGCAGGAACCATTCGGAATTCAGCTTGGTTGACTACACACAATTCAGGGTTGTCGGTGTAAATGAGGTCGAGTACGTTGCCGCTAACATTAGCAAAAGATGACATTTGAAACAGTCCGTTGTCAGACATCGCTGACGACACCTCACGAGCAATAATTGATCTCGCGCACATAGATTCGCCGATGATCGGAATGTAGTCGAATCCATCATCATTTTCGTACCATTCAACATTATACAGATTGAAATCACCCATAACTTGAAACGTGTCAGAGCAAGCTAGGTTTCTCTTTACGGCGTCAATGGCAGCTACATGTGCTCGGTAGATAGATATATCTGCAGTTCCTTGAATGTATAATGCATAAATGAATAGGCAGCTCGAAGTCAATGATATGCGGACACAAATAGCTTCTAAACCGTTCATCTCCGGACATGAAAATTCTATGCATTGTACACTGTTACGAACAGCGATCAGCACGCCGCCACCTAGAGTAGCGTCAATCATCGAAGAGGATCGATCTTTCCGAAATACAACATAGCGGTCACTCATATATTCCAAATCATTCATGTCATCCTTAAGCCATGTCTCCGTGTAGACAATTACGTCGTAGTCAGCAGTGGTGGAAGAAGCAATCAAATGTGGACATTTCCGGCTGGATATTCCATCAATGTTTTCATAAAAAATTGATAGAAATCGATTTCCAAATGGCGAACGATCCGGTTGTTGTTGGTTAATTATACTGGTTGTTGGTTGACACCCGGATGGTGGAGAAAATTTAATGGTTTGTGATTATTGCTGTGTGATAGATCGACGACTGATTTATGAATGAATGGCCTTATGGTGCAGTTCGTTGGCCAGAATCTATGTCTGTTAATTATTTCGGCAACTGCTGTGCTTTCAGTATCAATTTTAAATGACAGAAAACTGAGCATCGACCTGTCCTTATTTCGAGGAAGAAGGCAACTAACTTTCACTGATTTCATTTCAGGCACCTCTTTGCTATGCAAGTAATCTAATATCATGCTTGTCGTTGTATTTGTTGAAAATTTGGTCACGTAGAATTCGTATTTGTGCGGCTGAATGCTTGAGATGTCATTTGATGGCGTAAATTCTGCACTGGCTGTTAGAGGTTGATTAATGTGCAGAGAATTTGGTATATTCAAATTCGGAACTAGATTTACGTGCACTGGGGTGTCTTCTCCTGTATCCGATTGAATTGGTATTGTTGGTATTTCTGACATTCTTCTCTCGATCATTTCACATTTGTCGTGGATGATTTGAAGCGTGTCAAGTGCAATTGAGTCAGTCACTGGTGATTGCAGATGTTGCCTGCTGTTGTCATTCATAATAAATTTTTTGCAGATGGATTCAATGTTTGTGATAATGTCAGCACTTTGATCCAGTTTGTGCCTTAGATAATCAAATGATGTCCACGTATTTTTTTCAAAGCCATTAAGCAAGTGATATAATTCACTGTTGTCATTGGTACTCAGAGATTGGTTGAAAGAAAAGGACCAGTCGAGAGGATCCTTCGTCGTCGTTCTACTAGTGCTTTTTGCTGTTCGTTTTTCGGACATGATTATTGGAAAAGTGTTCAATTCGTGAATTTCATTCAGCTTCTGGGTAACATTTGAATCCTTCTTTGTTTCGGCCAATTTCCGGTCAATGAAATGTTGATCCAATTTTTTTGTCCAACGTTGTAAGACTCTGCGTAACTGATGATAGTCCTGATGTCAGAGTTGTCTGTGATTTGGCTTCAGCATTTTTTTGTAATGTGAAGTGATGATTTTAGCGATGAATGTAGCGTGCAACGATGCGATATTCTCTGTCATAGCCGAAAATTCTCGATCGTTGGAACCATCTTTATTTCTTGTAATAAGGGGGAATTTGTTGAATAAGGGGGAAGTGGAATACGGTGAACGTGGAATACTGGGGAAGTGGAATACGGTGAACGTTGCATACGGTGAACGTTGCATACAGGGAAAGTGGAATACGGGGAACTTGGAATACGGGGAAAGTTGAATACGGGGAACGTTGCATACGGTGAACGTGGAACAGGGGGGAAATGGAATACGGGGAAAGTTGAATACGGTGAACTTTGCATACGGTGAACATGGAATACGATGGAAGTGGAAAACGGTGGAAGTGGAAAACGGTGAACGTTGAATACGGTGAACGTTGAATACGGGGGAAGTGGAATACGGGGAAGTGGAATACGGGGGAATTGGAATACGGGGGAAGTGGAATACGGGGGAGATGGAATACGGGGGAAGTGGAGTAATTTTGCGACAAAGAAAGTGTTTTGATTTATAGTGCCTTTCTCGCCCATTTGGATTTTAGTATTATTAGCGGCAATATCAACGAAGTGATATAACGACCTTCAACATTACGCATCATTATTTAAAACGACAAAAAATATGTTTTGGCTCTCTGAATAGATAACAAGCGAAAATGATAAAGCCTGCGTAGCCCCTACGGGCGGGGGTTCGACTAGTCACTAAATAATCACCCAATAATCCAAATAATCACCAGATAATAACTAAAAAAATATTTTTGAAAAAAAGTGGTTCACCCCTCGGTTTTTGTTTACATAAATCGGGCAAATCCTAACCGATTTTGTTGATTCTTTTTCCATTTGAGAGGTTACCGTGTACCGAATTATATTTATAAAAAAATTTATGTCTGTGCTTGGGGCTCAAGTTAAGTTCGGCCCTAACTAAAAAAACATTTTTTTGTCATATTACAGAGCAGATTGAGGGAAACATTTTTGTCTGTGGAAGTTTCCTTATGGCCCTAGGTCGGTCCTACAGTCGAGCCCTTAGCAAAAAAAATTGGTTTTTGCTATGTTGTAGAGAAAATCGAGGCGAACATTTTTGGGGGTCAATTTTGTGCTTTCGGAAAATAATTTTACACCGTTGCTTCGGACGGGTTTTTCAATATTGCCCTGTCGGCAATTTGCAATACAACTTAATGTGGACGTAATTTCTTACACTTAAGAGGCAATATTTACTGAAATACATTCGAGTCTTTTTGTAACATCAACTCTGTTTGCCGCATCTATTCGGATACGCAAGGGTATGTTCATATGTTTTTTATTGCTGATTCGTCATTTAAGGACCATGATCTAAATACGGCACTGAAGTTCGAGTCGGCTGCGCCATATTTTTTGCGATGGTGGACATCACTGACTGGTACACTTTTCATGCACAGACCACATTCATTTCGTTTCGAAGACTAACCAATTAGCCAATCTACTCTAAGTCAAGGTTGTCTTAAGTAAAATAAGGAAGAAATTTACATGATTTGTTGCCAAAAATGTTGAACAGACGTTATCCGTAAGTGTTATAAATCATTTGTTCAGTTTATTATTGTAAGCACTTTTGCGTTAACAAAATGGCATCGTGTCTGTCCTGTCGTAGAATACAAAATACTCAACGAAAGTTGAATTTTCCTTATTTTCGTTTTATTTAAGAATTGCTCACCAATCAAAAATGCTGTGGAAAAAAGAAGCGTCCGGTACGTCTTACGCTGATATCTTTGAAGAGTTCAACAACACAGCATCTGCGGAGTTAGTATCTGCCATTCTTGCTCCACTAAGAAAGATGATGGGAGTTCAACGAATCCATAAATCAAACAAAATCTCTACGGAACTTCGAGAAAAAGGAAACGAAATGTTTGCCAAAAGAAAATGGCGATTCGCAATGGAATGTTACAGCGAAAGTATAAAATATGCTGAAATCGATACAGAAAATCTTGGCTTGGCGTATGCAAATCGATCAGCATGTTTCTTCGAATTAAAAATGTATAACGAGTGTCTCATCGATATTCAAATTGCCACACTTGAACAATCCAAGTGTCCAGAGCGAGTGATCCCAAAATTAATGAGACGCCGAATCAACTGCATAAAGCTATGGAATTCAGTCGTAAATATAGTTGCACCGGAATTGGATTATGAAGCTGACGAAAATTTTCCCGGAATGGCAAACGTCTTAGAGATCGTATCTAACGAAAAGTTCGGGCGACACTTCATTGCCAAGGAAGATATCGAAGCTGGGAAAACCATCCTGATGGATGAAGCGTTTGTAACAACTCCAATACTGTCAACAAACGTGAGTCTTTGCGATACGTGCTTCAAAGATTTGACGAATCTTATCCCATGCGTTAATTGTGCACATGCGCTATTTTGTAGTACCGCCTGCTATGAGAAAAATATGTTCCACAATATAGTATGTGGTAGATATGATCCCGATGACGATCAGCACGTGCAATTTATAGTGCGATCAATCGTGCTTGCTGTTAATGCATTCACAAGCTACGAAAATTTAATTGAATTTGTGGAGAGTGCAACGAAAGAGAAGAACGATAAGCGAGTACCGCATTCAACCACAGACATGAAATCGAAATACCGCATGTTCCTAAAACAGAACCAATGGATGACTGAAGAGGAGGAGAAGCAGTGGTTCAGTATTGCCTATGCGGTTTTCATAGATATTTGTGCGACGATACCAACATTCGACACAAAATTCGACACAAAGGACAAAAAGCGATTTCTCATGCATCTATGCCTGATGCATACTTACATCATTAATTGCAATTTGTTTCAAAACAAAAGAAAAGAAGGCATATACCTACTTCAAGGTCATTTCAGTCATTTTTGTGCGCACAATTTGGTAAGATATTTTTATGAAAACAAATCGGTTTGCATTACTTCGCGTAGAATCAAAAAAGGAGACCAATTGTTTGTAACACACAACGCAGATTTATGGGACCAACCACGAGATATGCGTCAAAGTTTCTATCTCGAGCGTTTTGGTTTCCAATGTGAGTGCGAAAAATGTGAAAATCCATCGTGGCCTGTTTCTTCGAAACAAATACAATCCGAACAAGACTTTCAATTTCTATCCAAAGAGATGAAGGTTCTAGACAATCTAGACGATTTTATCGAATTTAAGAAGTGTTCGATGCTGGAACAGAAATGTCTAAATATCTTACGCAAATATCAAGATTCACAGTGGTGCACCGAACTCGACATCGTTTCGCACTGGCTTAGCGAAATTCATCAAGTGATGTACTGATCCGATGTCGAACGTTATTACGAGAATTATTCTAGTGTACGATTCTTTGAAAAAATCTTCAATATTCCTCTCCAAATGAATTTAAATCATGACCTGACATTGAATAGTATCGATGAATTTGCTTTTCTTTAAAATGACAATATGCCATTTCTGGTAGATTATCAATATCGAAAGAAAAACAAAAATAATTGTTTCATGTGTAATTCAAAAACATTTTATAAATGTGCCAACGAATTTGGTATGAAAATTTAAGTTGTTTTCAATATAGAATCGCAAATAAAATCGTCCCTCAAGTTCGTTTGTCGATGGGTGGTTCCAGAGCATAAAATCATGCCCGGAGCGGTTGCGAGGGCGTGACGCAGTCCCCACTCCCAAAAAAAAACGTCCACAAACCCAAAAAACTCCATACAAAAACCTTTGGGACAAGGTGCCATATATACGTGAACTTCTGTGTTTTTTCCCCTCACCCCTCCCCCTTTAAATTATTTTTGAAAAAAACTACGTTGCAGCAGCTTTCAAACGAGTCCTCTCATCAAAATCAGTTGAAAATTGGCTGAGATATCGAGTTTTAAAAATGCCATTTTTCTATGGGCCGTCGATTTTTCTCATTATTTTGAAAACTTTTTTTCTGATCTGTCAGTTTCTAATTCTATCTATAATATAAAACACAACATCACTGCACCTCACTACACTACATGTCACCACTCCTCACTACATCTCACTACTTCTCACTACATCTTACTACACCTTACTACATCTCACTACACTACACCTCACTACATCTCACTACACTTTAGTGCATGCCACTACATCTCACTACACCTCAGTACATATCATTACACTACACCTCAGTATATCTCACTACACTACACCTCACTACACCTCACTACACCTCTCTACGCCTCACTACATCTCACTGCACCTCACTACACCTCACTACACTACACATCCTACATCTCACTACACCTCACTTCATCTCACTACACCTCACTACATCTCACTATACCTTACTACATCTCGCTACACTACAATACATCTGACAACAGCACACTACACCTCACTACGGTGCACTACATCTCACTACACTACACTACATCTCACTGCAAGCATTACACTACATCGACTACATCTCACTGAACTACACTACAATACCCTTCACTATCTTTTTTCCCCTGAAAGGTATTGCCAAAAGTCGGTTTGGGATAAATGGGCCATTTTGTACGAAGAGCCGCTGAGCTAGGACCGTTCAAGTATTTTTCGGTCTTATGTACATAACTCGAGCAGTCTTAACCGATTTTAATAAGTTTCTTTGTTGGAAAGGTCAATAAGCGTCCAACATTTAATGGAAGTTATATGTTTTGAGTTTGGACTTAGCTAAGCCCCAAAAAAGACGTCGAGTACGGTCCTACATGTTTTTCATGTATAAATTGTACTCAAGGAAAAATTTGGGTTACTTAGAGCCACAGAGCGGTCCTAGGTCAATTTTTTTTGCTACTGAAGGTACAGAAAAATTATTTCGTCGTTGGGTTCGGCATTTGTGACGCAATTTTTTTTAACACAACGTAATTTTGTTTCAAATAAAGCGCTCTTAGAAAAAAAATTTCTCCGAAAAAAAATTTTCTCAAAAAAAAAAATTCTCGAAAAAAAATTTTTCTATAAAAAAAAATTTTTTCTCCAAAAAAAATTTTCTCAGAAAAAAATTTTCTCCAAAAAAATTTTCTCCGAAAAAATTTGTTCTCCAACACCTTCGGCTACCATCGGAACACTTCGTATCACCTTCGGTATACTTTGTGTCACCTTCGCCTTCCTTCCGAACACTCCGTGTCACCTTCGGCTACCTTCGGAACACTTCATGTCACCTTCGTCTACCTTCGGCTACCTTCGAAACACTTCGTGTCACGAATTCTTCCCACTGATTCATATAACTTTCCTGAAGAAACCAACTGTCTAGGTATTCTTATATAGAATTTAGCAAAAAATCCAAGATGGCGTCACTTTGACTGTTGGCAGCCATTTCCTAATGATACCAAAAAATTCTCCTGATGAAACTCTATAACTTTCTAGAAGAAACCATCTCTCTAAGTAGTGTCATTCCGGAGCTAAAATTCGAAAACCGTAGAAGCATAAACGAAAATCCAAGATGGCGCCGCCATAACAGATGGCAGCCATTTTCTTATGATCCCAAAAAATTCTCCTGATGAAACTCTATAACTTTGTAGAAGAAACCGTCTCTCTATGTAGCGTCATTCCGGAGCTAAAATTCGAAAACCGAAAAAGCATAAACGAAAATCCAAGATGGCGCCGCTATAACAGATGGCAGCAATTTTCTTATAATACCAAAAAATTCTCCTGATGAAACTCTATAACTTTGTAGAAGAAACCAACTCTCTAAGTGTTATCGTTCCGGAGCTAAAAATCGAAAACCCAAAGAAGCATAATTTATACCTTACAAAAATCCAAGATGGCGTCACTTTGGCAGATTTCCGAAAATCCCAAAAAATTCTCCTGATCAACTATAACTTTCCCGAAGAAGCCCAACTCTCTAAGTATTGTCATTCCGAAGCTAAAATTCGAAAACCAAAAAAAACCTAATTTATTGCTTGGAAAAATTCAAGATGGCGCCAGTTTGACCGCTGACAGCCATTTTCTTAAGATCCCAAAAAATTCTCCTGACCAAACTCTATTACTTTACTCTCTACCTATCGTCACTTCGGAGCTAAAATTCGAAAACTCCGAGCATTACCTAAATTGACCACTTTTCCACATGCCACGGCTTTTCCAGAATTTTCCCGGAAAAGCGGCATATGAAATTTTTCATTTGGGGACGAGACTGACGTTGCCTGAAAATTTTAAGGAAATCGCTCGAGCGGTTCTCGAGAAAAAAAGTAGATAGATACATAGATACATAGAAGATTTGACCATTTTTCCATAGGAATTGGTCATCTTTGATTGGCGATATCTCAGTCAATTTTCAACCGATTTTGATGAGTGAGGACTTGTTTGAAAGCTGCTGCGACGTGGTTTTTTTTAAATAATTTGGAGTGTCTTGTCCCAAAGGTTTTTGTATGGAGGTTTTTGGGTTTGTGGACGTTTTTTTTTGGGGTGTGGGGACTGCGTCACGCTCTCCGCTACCGCTCCGAGCATGACGTTATACTCACGACGTTGAGGCTTTTTACGGGAAGCCCTTTGTTTTTTATTTTATTGTAATTTATTTTTACTCTGGCAGGAAACAGACATCGTAGTATAATTTAGTTATTACGTTCTAGGTGAGCGAAATTATATTATGTTGAATGCTGCGGAAATAATTCATTACAAGATGTAACAATTTTGTGTGACGTCCGAACTAACAGGATTTTGGTCTCTTAAAAGGGATCGTTAGCCCCACCTCGATCTTGCTATTTACGATGTCCATTTTTTTCACGGCCTGGGGCGCTATTGAAATAAATCCCAAAATTGATTGGGTTTTTTTGTATGGTGATATTTAAACCGGGACTATTAGGTCTGGTAAATTTTGTCCGTGAGATATTTGAGATATTTGTCCGGAGATGTTTTGTCTTATCACCCAACTTCTGAGGTCCTATACATTCAGGTCGAAGTCCGGGTACCAAGCTATCTCTATAATGTAAATTACATCATCAGTGCACCTCACTACACTATAGTTGAATGGTATTAAGCCTCAGTGACGCAAGCTTACGATCGAGTGAAGCTTCAAGAAACTTTTGTAATAGACAATTCTACAATTCTACAACTTTCTGACTTCCCCCCTTGAGTGGAGCACCCTTCAAATTATGATATCCTAAATCCTACCCATCCTATCGTAATATATTAATGATAAAATAATGATTAATATGAAGTTTTTCAAAATTTATTTCTATAACGAACTTTCTGTATAACGAACAATTAAATCCCTTCAGAGTTCGTTGCAGTAAAGTTTTATTGTATTTTATTACTTTAATTCATAATTGAATATTACAACTCTCGAGCTCACAATTCCCATACATCCCGGGCGAAGCCCGGGTAACCACGCTAGTCTATTAATAATTTTCGAGCTCGAGAACTAGACCGCCGATCTTCCTGAAATTTTCAGGGAACGTCAGTCTCGGTCCCAAATGAAAAATTTCATGCCGCTTTTCCGGGAAAATTCTGGAAAAGCCGTGGCATGAGGAAAAGTGGTCAATTTTGAGGGTTTTTTAGGTAATTCTCGGAGTTTTCGAATTTGAGCTCCAGAGTGACAATAGCTAGAGAGTTGGTTTCTTCGGGAAAGTCATAGAGTTTCTTCAGGAGAATCTTTTTTGTATCTTAAGAAAATGGCTGCCAGTTGTCATAGCGGCGCCATCTTGGATTTTCGTTTATGGAGTGTTCCGAATGTAGCCGAAGGTGGCACGAGGTGTTCCGAAGGTAGCCGAAAGTTACACGAAGTGTTCCGAAGGCAGCCGAAGGTGACACGAAGTGTTCCGAAGGCAGCAAAAGGTGACACAAAGTGTTTCGAAGGCAGCCGAAGGTGACACGAAGTGTTCCGTAGAGGTGACACGAAGTGTTCATAAGGTGACACGAAGTGTTCCCAAGGTGACACGAAGTGTTCCCAAGGTGACACGAAGTGTTTCCAAGGTAGCCGAAGGTGACACGAAGTGTTCCGAAGACAGGCGAAGGTGCCACAAAGTAATCCGAAGGTAGCCGAATGTGACACGAAGTCAATCATAGGATACAACTCATTACGTATTACTTTTACTATGAACGTGTAAGCTCTTATTAATTATTTTGTCATTGACATGACGCTCAGAAATTAACACATCTAGAACAGTTGCGTTATGGAGATAATTAGAAGAGATCAACATTTCGGCATCAAGTGCCAATCTTCAGTCAAGTCATCCACCTTGATATACTGATGGACGTGATGGACAAAGTGCTGACGTATCTATTTGTCTCAGTTAGAGGTATTTTTGGACTAGCGAAGTGTAACGGAAATGGTTACAGCTGCCATCTGTTGAAGTTTTGTATGAAACATTTCTTGCTCTAACCCTGAGTGTATTGTCTCCAAAGTTAGGATTGGGACTCTTCGAAAAATATCGATAATGATTATCAAAAGAAATATATCGATATTTGATAATCAAAGTCATTATCGATATTTCAGCAAATATCGATATTTATCAAAATATCAAAATATCGGTAAATATCAAAATGTCGGAAATTAAAAAAAGTGGAAAAATACGCTGTTTTAATGTCAGACTAAAGTTTTTTAGTTTTATTTTTGTCTGGCGGCACACATTTCTGAGCGAATTTTGTCTGGGGATGGTTTTCTGAATCCCTTGGGTATGTGGCCGTCGAATGATAGCAGTTACAGATCGTGGCGTCATCGCGACAAAGAATGACCATGTTGGACTTTTCAATTTGTCTGGCGCCACTCAGCTCCCAACATTTTTGTCTGTTAGTCCTTTTTTTCGTTCGTTCGGGAGTTTGTCACAAGTTTGAAGCCGTGGCGTCATCACGGCAAGAAACGGCGGTTTTTGAGTTTTATTTTTGTCTGGCGATGGTTTTCTGAGTCACTGGGGAATGTGGCCATCGAATGACGTCATGGCGTCATCACGACAAGAAAGTGCCAATTTTCTTTTAGTTTGGCGCCACAACCATGGTCACACATTAGCATCAGAAAAATGGCTCGTAATAAACTTGAGATATTAAATTCGAAAACGCAGATAAAAAATTTAAAAACGCAGATAAAAAATTATAAAACGCAGATAAAACAAAAGTGTTTTGGAGATAAAATGATTAAAAGTGAAGATAAAGTATTCAGAAATGGAGATAAAATATTTCAAAACGAAGATATTTTAATTAAATTCGGAGTTATAGTATCTCCATTTCTTAATTATTTATCTCCGATATCAATTTAATTTATCTCCGTTTTAATAGAATTGGTATCTCCAATTTGGAATATTTTAACTCTTTAACTAAATTTTATTATCTGCACTTTTTAAATTTGTTATCTTCATTTCTATTTTTTTTTTGATCTGCGATATTGTAACTTCCTATTTCCTTAACCAATGTATTTATCTCCAAAATAACTTTAATTACTAAGCCAATACATTTTGTATAAAGCTACTTTGTTACTGAGTTATGGCTTTAACAGTAAGATCTTGGTTACAGAATTGGGGTAGGGTTATAGCTGTGTAGCTGTTACTGTCCTTGACAACGATGGAACATCTGTAAACATCTTGCCTTTTATTATCCAATTGATAAAACTTATGTCTCTGACCAATGGCTCTTGGATCGTATTAAACTTGAGATATAAAATTTGAAAACGGAGATAGAAATTGGAAAACGGATATATAAAATTAGAAAACGGAGATAACAAATTAGAAAACGGAGATATAAAATTAGAAAACGGAGATATAAAATAAGAAAACGGAGATATAAAATTAGAAAACGGAGATAACAAATTTGAAAACGGAGATATAAAATTTGAAAACGGAGATATTTTGCAAACGGAGATATAAAATTAAAAAACGGAGATATAAAATTAGAAAACGAAGATATAAAATTGGAAAACAGAGATATAAAATTAGAAAACGGAGATAACAAATTTGAAAACGGAGATATAAAATTAGAAAACGGAGATAAAATGTACAGAAATGGAGATGAATGAAAAATGAAATGGTTGTCTCCGGAGTTATATAATCTCCATTTTTCAATTTTTTTACCTGCGTTTCAATTTTATTTTATTTCCGTTTCCATTAACTTCATGTCTCCTTTTTCTAATTTTTAATTTCTCTTTCGATTCCTTGTAGGAGTAGACTATTCGCACGCGCGTTATAGTCTTATAAGTCTTATAGATGCAGTCCTTGTAGGAGAAGACTATTCGCACGCGGAAAACAATACATCAGTAAATTGGAATATGATTTTTCGCGCCAATTTACTGATGTATTACTTTCCGCCTGCGAACAGTCAGTCCTTGCAAGGAGAGACTACGCTTATATAACTTATTTGAACGAAACGAAGAAAATTTACAACTATAACGGCTTGTAAATGACTGAAGTCCCATCATGTAGATTTTGAGAAAATATTTTTTTTTTGATAAAATAAACGCCAGTCATGTGTCATCGAAATTCTGGTCCGACTAAGTTTTATCACACGAGTACGTTGTCCCATACTCGGACGTAAAAATTGAAAATCAATTCCGAACAATTTTCCGTCGCTTTATAATTTCCAAAAGTCGGAAATTTTAGCATGTTAAAGCGAACATTGTGTTGCATGTCTTTCAGTATTAATTATTCATAGAGTTTGAAAGAGCGGAACTCGAATAGGCAGTGTGGCTGTCCCCCTCTCAATTTCTTTGGACAATTGTAATTGCAAACTCTTATTTGAACCACACGCTACATCAGTCCCGAAAGATTTAGGGACCCGATAGATAAATCACAACAAAAACCTCTTTAAAGGTAGAGTGTGACGCAGTCCGTAAGTCTACTTCCAAAATTAATGATATCGTTTGAGGTGACGCTATCGCTGATAATACGCAGAAGTTTGTTTGAATGGATTCTTGTGTTCAAAGTTTAAATTTCCTGAAAAAATTACAGCGCTTTTTTGAAAACAAAATTACGTTGTGTTAAAAAAATTGCGTCAAAAATACCGGACCCAACGACGAAATGATTTTTCTGTATTTTCAGTTTTTGCGCTGCAAAAATTTGAGTTTTCTTTCTTATTGCGTAGATTGTTTAAGGTAAATTAAAATTTTTGCGTGTAAAAACTGAAAATGTTGAAAAGTTATACCGCTGGAGGGTCCTTAAAAAAAATTTTCTTCAACGCTTCGTGTCACCTTCGGCTACTTTCGGAACACTTTGTGTCACCTTCGTAACACTTCGCGTAACTTTCGGCTACGTTCGGAACACTTCGTGTAACTTTTGGCTACCTTCAGAACACTTCGTGACACCTTCAGCTACCACCGAAACCCATCGAAACACCTCGTGTCACCCTCGGCTACCTTCGGAACACCTCGTGTCACATTCGACTACCATCGGAACACCTCGCGTCACATTAGGCTACCGTCGGAACACTTCTTGTCGACTTCGGCTACCTTCGGAGCACTTCGTGTAACTTTTGGCTACCTGCGGAACATTTGTCACCTTCGGCTGCCTTCGGAACACTTCGTGTAACTTTTGAACTACCCTCGGAACACTTCGTGTCACCTTCGACTGCCATCGGAACACCTCGTGTCACATTAGACTACCTTCGAAGCACTTCGTGCCACCTTCGGCCACCTTTGGCCACCTTCGGCCACCTTCGGCTACCTTCGTAACACTTCGTGTCACCTTCGGAACACTTCGTGCCACCTTCGTGTCACCTTCGGAACACTTCGTGTCACCTTCGGCTACCTTCGGAACACTTTGTGTCACCTTCGGCTACCATCAAAACACCTCGTGTCACCTTCGGCTACCTTCGTACCACTTCGTGTCACCTTCGGCTACCTTCGGAACACTTCATGTCACCTTCGGCTACGTCCGGAACACTACATAATCGAAAATCAACTATGGCGCCGCTATGACAGCTGGCAGCCATTTTCTTAAGATACAAAAAAGATTCTCCTGATGAAACTCTATAACTTTCCCGAAGAAACCAACTCCCTAGCTATTGTCACTCCGTAGCTAAAATTCGAAAACTCCGAGCATTACCTAAAAAACCCTCAAAATTGACCACTTTTCCACATGCCACAGCTTTTCTAGAATTTCCCCGGAAAAGCGGCACATGAAATTTTTCATTTGGGGCCGAGACTGACATTCCCTGAAAATTTCAGGAAGATCGGCTGTCTAGTTCTCGAGATTATTAATTGTTAATAGATAGATAGAACATAGATAGATAGAAACCGACAGATCAGAAGAAAAGTTTCCATAATGATGAGAAGAATAGAAAAATCCATTGGCCATACAAAAATGTCATTTTCAAACCTTGATATCTCTGCTAATTTTCAACCGATTTTGATGAGTCTGGGCTCGTTGGAAAGCTGCTGCGATGTAGTTTTTTTTAAATCAAAAGTTAGCGTATATCTGGGTCCTTGTCCCAAAGGTTTTTGTATGGAGTTTTTTGGGTTGGTGGACTTCTTTTTTGGGGTGTGGAGACTTCGTCACGCCCTCCGCTACCGCTGCGGGCATGATGTCTAAAAAGGTTTTTATATGGCGTTTTTTTGAGTTGGTGGACTTCTTTTTTGGGGTGTGGGGACTGCGTCACGGCCTCCGCTACCGCTGCGGCCATGATTAGAGTTTTACGGACATCATCAGAAGGAAAATCGTCATCATACATGGTTGTTAGATAGATGGCTGAAACTTACCTTCTTGAGTGGCTCAAGCAATCTCTGCTTATACAGCTATAAGCACATGCTTCGCGGACGATTTACTGTAGAGCCGACATCAAGCTTACATTCGTTGCAAGGGACGGAGGAGAATGTAATGAAATTACGCAAAATTAGTGATTTGCACTTTACGTAAGATAAGTTTTGTCTTAAAGCGTAACATTGTTGCTGTACGGGTGGAGTGACCAGAACTAACTTAACTGAAACTCCAATTCAAGAATGTCATTTCTCTTCTGTAAAACTTGCTAGGCAATGAATTGTTGGCTGCTCTGAATGCGCTTGAAATTCTTTCCCAACGATGAAACCCTTTTTCCCCTCAAAGTCAAATTTGTTTTCAAAATAATTTGTATTTAAAAGTCTGAATATTATGACAAGTATGAGGAGTTTTCGACAATTTCATCATAATTTCACCGTTAATCCGCTTTGTAATCGCACAGGCTCTGCATTTGCGGCTCGTATGCTTGCTACACCTCCAACGTGTATGCTCGACCTCATCTGCGGTATAATATGTTCTGGTTTTATTGTATGAAAAACCATTGTGCGCAATAGCCATATTCATTCGTTGATTTCTAAAAAATTGGGGTGTGAGGTTGAACCCTATAGAAGAAAAAAATTTGTGATTGAGTTTTGGTTCCATACACTTGATGTCAAAAAGAAAACGGAAAATGCGACAGTTACAACTAGGTACATCAAAACCACAACCACATATTTGAAAGCGCTTTTAGGTTTAGGTTTTTAAAATCTTTGTTTTAATTAAATCTGAAATTCATTGGCCAAAGTGCTTCGGTTTTGCGTCTAAGACTTTCGAGTTCGTGTAGAATGATCCAGCTGTAACGAAAAACAAAGATTTGTGGGTGACTTTCGAATGTTAGAAATTATTGAATATGAAAATTTGGGGACGAAAACGAGTTTCCCGCCGGCAGAAAATGGTACCGATTCAATTATCAATTTAACCAAAACATTTAAGACTTCTGGTTGCGGTTTTAGTAGTTTGCAGCTGGAACTAAACTTCCGATGACACGATTTACTCTTTCTCTCGATTTCCTAAACCAATTTATCGAAAGAACGCGCAAAATCTGAATTCCAGTTTAACGGTTCTATATGCGACAAAGACTGAATGTTGAATAATTCAATTTATCTAACCCGACTCAAAGAATACAACAACGAGATGAGAGAATGCGTGTGAGCCAGGGCCGAACTGAATATCTGAGTGTGCAAATTCGCCAAATTTTTCATAACAAAATTTTCAACTTTGACTGTCGCAACACGCGCAACTGACCGCAAGCCCTAAAACACGTGAATGCGTTGCAGCTTATAACAATTTTCACATGCGACGGAGCCGAAAATGAGGACTTTGCATGTAAACTGCATGTGTACCTGTTTTGGACGATGCGATCAGGGCCTATTTGATTGAATTTTTCGTGAATTTTTACGAATTTGTTGAAAAGCTTTATTTTGTGTGACCATTGTGTTGACAAAACTTAAGTTTTGTGGTCAAGTCGGTGATTGGGGTGGGGGTAGTGCTAATGAGAGGGGACCACTCCACACTAAGAATCACTAGTTATTTGGCGGCGGTCACCTCCCTGAAGAGAGAGGGATATCAAAACTCAAAATATTGTTTTTTCTTTTTTTACATTTTTGTGTACTAGGAAGTGTTGGAAAGTGGTGCGAAGGGCTGGATGAGTGGTGAAAAGATTGTGGAAGAATGACGAAAGAGCGGAGATCCGCATGAAAATATATTGGGCGCCTTAAGGAGCCCACATTAAGCAAAGTAGACGCTTTAGAAAGCCTACGTTAAGCAAATTGCGCCGTTTAGGTAGAAATTTTATCGATAATGTAAGCATTCGCTGAGTGGACATTAATTTAATGTGCACTCACCCAGGATGAGCCTCGTGGAGGCTGCTTACTTGTAACCCATTGGCCCTGAAAAGGGCATTTTCTTCCTACTGAGATGGAAACCCCTCGGCTCGTCACTACCGAAGTATTTACCGACTCCAAACCCCTCTCAGTACCATTATGTCGAAGCGAGTACGTTTACTATTCATCCTTTAGGTTTGATGCGTCTATTAAGATAGGTGACAGCCTTGTTCGTCGTGTCGTCGTCAGAGTATGCACGACTTCGTCTATCTGCACTATGCATGGGATCATTGAAATATAGATATCGGTATGCGACATTTGCTCGACGAGCTGGCGTGCTTACAATTGTCTGGCCGACGAAGTTTTCCAACATCCCACCGAAACAGGCGCACACACCAACAGCATAGAAGGATCTTGGCGTCACGCTAAATAAGTAGTTGGTACGCATAACCGCCAAAGCGATCTTCTAGCGGGCAAGCTTAGCAGATATTTGTTTTTGCGAGCTTGTAGAGCATTGAATCAGCATCCGTTTACTGAATTCTGTAAGTTGGTTGGTTCACTTTACGATGGTAACGGAAAAGTCGTCACGAGCGACAACGACAACAAATTCTGGGCGTTGAAGGAAGAGTTGCAAAATATCTGTGACAAATAAGCAACAAATTATGCTTTCTTCAATATAATGATACTGAGTGGGGTTTAGAGTCGGCAAATACTTCGGTAGTGACAAACCAAGGGGTCCCCATCTCAGTACGAAGAAAAGGCCATTTTCAGGGGCAATGGGTTACAAGTAGGCAGCTTCAACGCGGCGTATCCTGGGTTAGTGTACACAAAATTGATGTCCACTTAGCGAATGCTTGTTTACATTATCGATAAAATTTCTACTTAAAGCGCTCAATTTGCTTAACGTAGGCTTTTTAAAGCGCCTACTTTCCTTAAGGTGGGCTCTTTAAAGCTCCCAATATATCTTCATATATCTCCGCTCTTCCGTCACTCTTCCACCACCTTTTAACCACTCATCCAGTCCTTCCTAGCACTTCCGAGTAAACAAAAAATGTAAAAAAAGGAAAAAACAATTTTTTAGTTTTGACCTCCCCCTCTCTTCAGGGAGGTGACCGCCGCCAAATAGCAAGTGATGCTTAGATGTGGGGTGGTCCCCTTTCATTAGCATTACCTCCCACCCCAATCACCGACTTGACCAAAAAACTTAAGTTTTGTATGTAACAACGACTGTCGTTTGGCATCACATGCTAAATCCGTCATCATAATTTGTACAGATCAACGACCACATTGTCGCTTGGCTTCACCGCCTTGTTCATACCAAAGTCTCATTCTAAAAACCAATTTCATCTGTAGCCAGCTCTTTCACCATACCAGAGCTTCAATCAATCACAGCGAGTGTTATTGAAACCCCTTCTAGCAAACTAGCACGACAAATTGATCAGCCTGGGCCCACAGCCTGTTGGCAGAGGTGAAGTACTCGCTCCGATTCACCGATGACCAGAGCCCTAACTACCGATCAAGTGGGTCCAAAATCTTTTTTTTTTTCGTGAAAGGTATGTACCTTTCATTTTTGGTACCTTATTCATTATCATCCGTGCTATGGTTACGAAGATTAACTCAAACAAGTTTCACGGCCCTATGTCTAACGTTTTTGGCCATATCTCCTAGAAGTTTTTTTTTTTATTTATTTAAAGAAAAAAACCTGCATTTTAGGCTCATGGCCTGTGCATGCATTGTACATAAATCAAATATGAATCCATTAAATCGTACATTTTATATTAGACAAAATTAATCAATTAAATAAATCTAAAAGAATCAAAATTTAGCCGTTTTTTGTTACTTTTCTAAGTAAGCTCGGCTGAAGAAAAGAAAAAAAAAATAATAAAAACATAACCAAAGACCCGTACGTATCAGAATAGATGTGACAAACATTATAGATGTGGCAAAGTGACTCGAACGTACCTAAATATACAAATAAGCAAACAATCCAACGTTTTCTGTTCTTTTATAACTGTAAGAATTTCAAAGATCCATAGAAATTACCCAAGGTAATGTCAAAGGCCCTACCGAAGTATGTCTCAGACCATTCATATCTAGAAAAGCTTATATCCAAGGACTAAGTCGTTTTTCCCTAAAACCCAGAAAAACGTGTTATCTAAAATTATATTGTCTACAACTTTGTCCTTGGAAGCATTTTCATATCTTTTGGCTATTCGCCGGCGCCGGCGAATAGTCATTTTCATATATTTTGGCTATTCGCCGGCGCCGGCGAATAGTCATTTTCATATATTTTGGCTATTCGCCGGCGCCGGCGCATAGCATCTACCTAAAACAAATACTGTTATAACATTTCCGAATCGGCCTTTTGATTTTGACCTATTTTGACGCCAGTCTCAAAGTTCAGCTCAAGTTGCGTATTTCACTTGCATCTTAAAAAGAGATAAGGGGCTATCCAAATATGACCCATATTTCTATGGACCGTAACGTTTTGCTGGACCCACCTCCCACCAGAGCGTGACGTCATTTATAAACAGCTCCTAATTCCATTCTACCTTTAATTTTTACGAAAGTCTAAATTTCCTGTGAGTATCACTCGGAACAGGTCAGAGTCGACCTGTTTTTGTTCAGGTTAACCTAGGGACTATACTAGGGAAAAAAATTGGGAAAATCAGGAAAACTTTCAAAGTTTTTCCAAAAATCACTAAAATTAGAAAATTTATATTTTGCTCATAGTTTCGTTTCTGTTGATTGACCAGCTGGTGCACTCATACATAGAAACATAGAATAATTTTTGCTTCTGTTGTATGTTCTTCAACTGGTTTATTGCCGTTGTTCTTTTGTGTTCTTTTCATACACAACGGCAATAAACCAGTTGAAGAACATACAACAGAAGCAAAAATTTTTCTATGTTTCTATGTATGAGTGCACCAGCTGGTCAATCAACAGAAACGAAACTATGAGCAAAATATAAGTTTTCTAATTGTAATTTATTTAGATAGTTTTTTCTGCTATTTGTACAAAATTAGATCTAAAACAATCTACGTATTTAGATGTTTATACACTAATTTAGGCATGGCAAAAAATTTTTGAGTAACATTTCGAACGGAGTTTTCCAATACGTTCATTGTGCTATAATGTTCGCCACTGCTGTCAGTTTATAAGATTTTTTATTGGTCTTGACTAACTAATGTTCAAGCAATTACAAATACTATTCAGCTCATTTTACTTTCTGGGAAAATTGTAAAAACGTTTTCCCTAGAATAGTCCCTGGGTTAACCTGAGCCTGATTTTGACCTGATTTCAATGATCGCATTTCAGGTCCGATCTGAATTGAACCTGATTCTGAACCAAACCTGAAATGTGATTTTATTTCAGGTTCAGGTGAGGTCAGGTTTGAGTTGACCTAAATTTTTTCATACAAATTGTGAGGTCAACATGAGCCTGATTTCACCTGAAGCTGAAATAAAATCAAATTTCAGGCTTCATTCAGGCTCTAGGAATGAATAAAAACTCTTAAGTTTAGATTGATTACATAATGCAACGTCAACCCGTTGTTGATATAAGTATACTAAGGGCAAACATATCTTCTTATTGTCTTTTTTAGCATACGAACCTCAAAATTACTGAATGAATTTTCCCCAAACAAATGAAAAACAGTAACCAGGTCATTCAGGTCGTTCAGTTCATTTCAGGTTTCACAAAAATCAGGTTCAGGTCAGGTCAGGTTTTTTTTTCAACTGACCTGACCTGAATGCAAATTTGGGATTTCAGGTTCAGGTCAGGTAATATCGACCTGTTTAGAGCCTTAAGGGGGAGGGGGGTTGGGAGCTGCGTTACGTCACGCGAACTACAATAATAGTAGTTGCACCCGATCGCCATAAGCTTCATTCGCCGTGTTCGGGTTGAGTGGAGCGCAACAGTGTAATATTATGTGTCACTTAATCATACAATCAACCGTTGGAACTTACGAACAATTTGCATCAAAAGAACAGTCGTTGCAAAATCGTGAACGAAAGACTCGAGGTCTCAAATTCATACCTACTACGGCAGCAAATATTTTCCTGTCACTTGCATCACACCTCCTCTGTCATAACAGCGGGTGGGAGGGGGATAAATATTAGAAAGTTTTGTTCTATTTTCTTGAACTCTGCATGAAGTGGTTCAAAAATACAATTTGAATTAAAAATCGCTCCTATTACAAAGTGTATTCTGTGCGAGATTCCACAGTACAATGTGAACGTTTCTCCCAATGGGTTACAAGTAAGCAGCCTCCACGCGGCGTATCCTGGGTGAGCGCACACAAAATGGATGTCCACTCAGCGAATGCTTACATTATCGATCAAATTTCTTTTTAAAGCGCCCAATTTGTCTAATGTAGACTCTTTAGAGCGCCCAATTTGCGCAATGTAGACTCTTTAAAGCGCCCAATATATTTTCATGGTAATTTCCATTCTTTCTCCACTCTTCCAACACCATTTCACCACTCATCCAGCCCTATTCAGCCTTACTAAGCCCTACCCAGCACTTCCCGACAATTCCTAGTATCAAAAAAGTTAAAAAAAAAGAAAAAAAATTTTTTTTTGTTTTCCCTTCCCATTCTTTCCAGAGAGATGACCGCCGCCAAATGACTACTGATTATTGGTGGTGGGGTGGCTCCCAATCATTATCACTACCTACCACCCCCCTCCCACACCTGACCAGAAATCTTAAGTTTTTCCCATTTTTTGCTTATCCACTTTGCTAGTCTTTAATGATGATTGCATCTAACGCTTCATGCAAAGATCCAATATGCAATCATATCGAAATGCTAGCGATAATTCGCTAATATGTCTGTTTTTTAAAATTGTTAATTTTTCGGTGTAATAGTAGCGGTTTTATCGCAATTTTGACCAAAATTTCAGCTATTTTGCGAACATTTGCGTTTGTTTACTTCTAATGTCATATAGTTTGGTATGTCTTGAAGAGATCTTCCCAACGAGCCCTCTTATGTTGAAATTGAACTGCTTTTCAATTAAACTTGAGAAAATGTTCAATAATTTTACATATTTTAGCGCTTTCTTTTGAATTTTTGTTTATTTATGTTTAATTTCCTCAAATTTCGTATGGTTGGATAGGCTTTGACGAGACCTTTCTAATGAACCCTTTTTCATGTCAATCTGTGTTTTTTGGATATTTTTTTTATCTTTTTCCAATGTATTTTTGTAGCGCTTCGTGTAGCGCCGTGGTACTTCAAAAATTTAAGGTATCGCACATTCTAGATCTTGTCTCACTGTTTCCAATAAGTCACCACATGAGAAAATCTGCTAAAGGTAAGAAATGTTTCTGAAGATGCAAAAATCGCGAGAAAAATCGTCAAAACAGTAAAAGTATACTTTTACGAAAAAGTAATTTTTTAGCGCTATTATGACAAAATATTCACCCAGTGATTTCCATTTTAATCGCAATTCATAAGGTATAATAGAAATTTATAAAGTCTTTCAAAAAAACTCACGTTTTCACCATTCAGACACTTTTTGAAGCTTTTTTCGAAGGTTTTCGTCTTTTAGCGCTACTTGTAGCGATCTAGCGTTACAAATACATTCTAAAAGTATCTCACATCTTACAGCTTGTCCATTTCTTTCCAAAAAATTTACAAATGTCAAAATCTGTTAAAGTTACGATAATTTTCGGAGAATGCGAAAATCATGAAAACTTTCAAAACAATAGTTTTTCGACCTATTTTGACCAAATTTCCACCCAGGTGCTTCCAATTTCCTCGAATTTCATAGAGTTTCGTATGCATTGATGATACCTTTCATATGATTCCGCTTTTGTACCATTTGGACACTTTTCAGATACTTTTTGAGGCTTTTTTCGTCCTATTTTCGGAGCGCTATGAATAGCGCTGTAGCGCTACAAATATCTTCGAAAGTATCTCACATCCTAGAACTCGTCTCACTCTTTCCAACGAGCCTCAAACACTAAAATCGATTAAGATTACGATACTTTTCGGAGGATGTGAAAATCGTCAAAAAGCCTACCAAAAGTATACTTTAAGTATGCTTTAGAAACCCACCTGTACATCCTACACTGTACTTCACATTCTCATAGCTTCCGATCAAAGCACCCAAATTGGGCAAACTTGTTTTTGTTTGAAAGATCTTTGATTTCTCTAGGATATGACATACTTTACATTAACGGATTGCAAATGGCTTCACAAAAATCCTCCCTTACATCCAATTCCCGAAGAATTTCCGAGCCGGACATAGTCAGAACTACCAAAATAAACCGACTGCGTTGGCTCGGTCACGATAAATGATTGTTTAGCGTATGATAATCATGTTGGGACGTTGGATTGATGATTGTCGCTAACACACACAAAACCCGTACCGAAAAAAATTTCAAATGGGACAAAGTTTACTAAAGAAAGAATGAAATAAAGAGATAGGACGCCAAATATAAATTGGTAAGTATGTGTACATTGTGTACAAGTTAATCAGCCTCGGTTTCAACTTTGCGTTGCAATGAATAAGCGATTTTTTGTTTTTGTAGTATACAAACAAACGGATTAAACTGGTAGAAACGATAGCTTACCATAGCCGTTTCTAGAAGCATTGTGTGTTTTTACTTTCGCATTATTTAAGTTGATTTTCGTGTTATGTAGACAAGTTGACAACACATAAGTTGAATTTTTAGACCCGTACAAAGAACGAAGTTCTTCAAAAAGATGTCTATTGCGTTTACCACGACGTTTGTAACAAGTCGACTTTGGACTCGGGGGTAGGGAATCGATCATGATGCTTAGAAGGCGAATCAGCAATAAAACATATTTTTTATTTTTTTTTTTACATTTTATTGTCAAACGGTTTCATAAGAACAAAATTTCAAAAAAAAAAAAAAATGAAACTATGCTGACATGCGATATACTCGAGGAGTAATTAAATAGTGTAAGTAAAACAAGCATCGCGGAAGTAGCAACAACCCAGTCGATCCGTCGGTGTTACTACCACCCTCAAATGCGGCCCGAAAATTGCAATTTTCGTTGTTCGAGTGAAATAGTTATTTGGATTACAAGGGATGAAAGTAGAAAAATTCAATCCTTTGCGAGATTTGCTGCTCGCGCCGAAGGCAAGGGCTGCAATCGCACAGATTAAATTTTCATACGTCATCCCTTGTAATTCACATAATTTTTAGACCCGTACGAAGAACGTAGTGCTTCGAAAAGGGATCTATTGCGAGTATTGGGAGTATTGGGAGTAGGGAGGAGCATCGATCATGGACCTTAGATGACGAATCAGCACTAAAAAACATATGAAGGGACCCGTACGTAACAGAATAGATGCGGCAAACAGAGTTGATTTTACGAAGAGACTCGAACGTATTTAAGTAAATATTGCCTTAACTCTTAAGTGTTTGAAATTACGTCCACATTAAGTTGTATTGGAAATTGTCGATAGGGCAATATTGAAAAACCCGTCCGAAGAAACGGTGTGAAGCACAAAATTGATCTCCAAATAAGCAAAAATGTTCGCCATAATTTTCTCTACAACATAGCAAAAAACCATTTTTTGGGCTGACCTAAGGGCCCTAGGTAGAGGCCTCGGACCCATACTTCCATAGACAAAAATGTTTCCCTCCATTTGCTCTGCAACATAGCAAAAAACATATTTTTTGGTTAGGGCCGACCTTAGGACCGACACGAGGCCAACTTGAGCCCTAAGCAAAAGCAAAAATTTCTTTTATAGATTGTCGACCATGCCTGGATCTTGAAAACAAAAAAACAATTTTGAAAATCGGAAAAGATTTACTCGAGTTATGTACAAAAAACACGTAGAGCCCTAGCAGAGACTCGTTTTTAGTGCCCTAGCTATGTCCAAGGACTCAAATTCAAAAAAGTTTCTTCCATAAATTGACGGCTATGCCCAGTTCTTTCAAACAAAAAAATGTTTATGAAAATCGGAAAAGACGGACACGCGGACGGACGGACATTTTTTTATTGCTGATTCGTAATCTTAGTAGTTACAAACGTCGTGGTAAACGCATAAGGCTTCGTTCTTCATACGGGTCTAAAAATGTCCGTACGTCCGTCCGAGTAAAACTTAATCGAATCGAAAAATCTTTTATGGGATTGAATCTGGGCATTGTCGGCCCAAGGGCCGCCGAGCTAGGGCCGCTTAAGTGGTTTTTGGTCTTTTGTACATAACTCGAGTAAATCTTTTCCGATTTTCAAATTTTGTTTGATCGAAAGTATTTGTCGTGATGGTCTTGCATTCTGTTTACTGGTTCATTCTGTACAATGTTGCTGCTGTACGTTTTCGTGTAGAATATCGGTATATCTCTTCTTGTGACTCTTCCATGAGCGTAGAATGTGAGAAGATGATTAAGTTGAATATCCATGTGGTTGTGTATTATCTTGTATAATATGATTTCATCATTGACTAGTCTTCTTGACTTTAGTTTGACCATGTTCAATTGCTTAAGCCGATCTGTATTTTCTCTGTACCCTTTCAATAATAGTATTGTGTTTTTCATAAATTGAACTCCAAACAGCCGCACAATATTCTAAGCGACTTCTAACCCAACAGTTATACAACGCCATTATACTATCTGGCTTTTTGAAAAATTTACCGCATCGAAAGATAAAACCTAGCATTTGATATATGATACGCTTTTCTAGTAATTTCGCTGATATGGATCGCGAAGGAAAGTTTGCTATCGATTGTAACACCGAGATCAACGCCACCAAGCAGCCAGCCAAAGGTACCATCATACTCAAACGTGGCCAAAAAGACTTTGACAAACGTCATAGTCGGTGCAAAAGGAAAAGGCCTCAACGGTGACCAGGTGAAGGCTGTGCGGGATAACATAGTTCTTGAACTCAATAAGTTCATTGGAACAAGAACTATGGCTCCCAGTTTCAACGGAAGGGTCGAAGGTGAAACGGAGTTGGAACTGGTGTGTGCCGATGAAAGAGCGGCAAAATGGCTGAAAGAGATCGGACCGAGGATGAAACCATGGAGAAGTGCTTCATTGACCCTCATGACGAAGGACGAATGGGAAGCCATAAATCAGCCTAGGAAAATGCTGCGAATGAGTGTCGTCGTACCATGGCGCTCTACCCGCGACTATTTCCTGGACGTGTTATGGGCACACATACCCCAACTGATGACCCGGTACTGGGAAGTCAAATACGTGTAGGACCTAGGCAAATCGACTAAATTTCATCTAAAAGTGGATGACAGGTCAGTCGAGCTACTGCAAGCTCGAAATTATGAGGCCCATTTGTTATTGGACGTCATCAAGTTCAATCTAGAAAGAGGCAGCATTAATCTAGAAAATGCAGGAAGACGTCCCAAGAATGCATCGAAAGCACCGAACGCCCGTGCAAATGATACAGAGAAGGACGATTCACCGGTTGTTGCGACAGAAACCGAATTAGGATCAGCTGCAACTGAGGTGATAACCGCAAAGATACAGAATGAGGCTGATGATACACCCATGACTTCAGGGGATACGAAGGCAACTTTCGGTATCGACGTTGCGGTCACGTCGAGAAGACACAGACTGGAACCCCAAGGCTTCTAACCGAAAGTAGCAAGGGTCAAACCTGTTCGGCTCGCTCTCTTAAAAAGAGCAACGGCCAAGCGGGAAAATCGGCTAAATAAGCTGGTTAATTGTTCATTTTTCACTCAATTCAAAATGAACCTAATAAAAGAAATAAAATTTCAACAAATTAACTTGCACCATTGCAAAGCGGCGACGGCGAACATTCGTCGAGGCATAGCAGTGGGGCACACAAGTGTATTACTAATCCAAGAACCTTGGGTAAATAATAATAAGATTTTAGGATTTGGTCTTTACAGGAATAGAATCTTCAGAGCAAATACGATGGAAAAATTTAAAACATTGTAGAGTAAAACGTTTTTTATTAGAACTTCTAGTAAAATTTAACTAGAGGGTTAAATTTTATTAGAAGTTCTAGTACACTTCTCAATATCTTGCGGATTAAACAAACCGACCTAGTTTAATAAAATCCTTCCAAGGAGCTTTCCAAAAACCGATCCGCATACCCCTCAGTACTCTCTAGCTTCGAAAGGCCATACACATATCTAAGAACCGATTTGAATGCCCTGTTCAGCGTCCTCTTCGCGTAAGACTCGAAGCACCATCATTTACCTTCGCCATCCGACACATAGTTTGCAGCAACTAAATTAAATATGGTTAGGATGACCGCTCGCTGGCGTTGTTAAAGGAAATTGTCCCAACGCTGCAACCTTGGAAGAACGCGGCCCTAACCACAATGTTGAAAAGCCAGTGGGAGGCCATTAATCGGCCTAAGCGGATGCTGCGGATGAGCGTGATCGTACCTTGGAGAACGACAGAGATTTATTTTCTGGACGTGTTAAGGGCCCATAACCCGGAGCTGAGAACACGGTACTGGGAGATAAAAAATTCCACAATTAGAGAGGATCAAACAAGATTTCAGCTGAAGGTGGATGACGTTTCGGCTGAGATTCTAAAATCGTGGAACTACAGGGCTATCTGGCTTCTCGATGCTATCACTTTTAAGCCCGAAAGAATTAGCATGGGGAACGAGAGACCTGAAAATCACAGCGGCAAGGCTACAGGAACGGTGGTTGTGGTTGACAACGGTGGCGCCCGGAGGGGTGAAACCGAGGAACAATCCACTGCTGCCGGGAATGTGGACGTGCCAACGGTGATTACTGAGAGGATGGAAGTCTCAAGGACGCCCACACATAGTGGTACTAAATTGAAATCCGCCTCCAAAGATAAGAAGGTAAATTTCCAATCAGTATCTGACATGGCTATAACTAATTATTCTTCCACAGGAGATGCGGTACGCCAGTTGGAGAGTGATGGGACGAACAAACCGGCTCTCTCAATGGTGGGAACGAGAAGGACTAGTAGAGGCGTAAAAACCAATACTGGGACTTCATCGGCTCTAGCCAAGAGGGGCATGGTAACCAAACCAGTGAGTGGCCCGGAGGCGTTGGGTGGGCTACAAAACTAGGAAAATAGGCTCGATAAGGGCCTAAACTAAGCTTTATCTTCACTCACGAAAATGTCAGTGGTTGAAGAGATAAAGTTCAGACAGATTAACTTGCACCACTGCAGAGCGGCCACGGCAAATGTTTGTCGCGACCTAGCAGCGGGGCACACAAGTGTTTTACTAATCCAAGAACCTTGGACGAACAAAAACAAGGTTCTTGGATTAGGTCCATATAGAAACAGGATTTTCAGGGCTAACGTAGAGGAAAACCCCAGAGCGGCAATCTATATAAAACCTAACTTGCAGGCGATGTTGCTCCATCAATTTTCAGATAGGGACACGACTGTAGTTAGGATTAGTAGAACAGCTAAGGCTGGAGGGTATCTTCTCGTGACATCCTGCTACATGCCAGATGGGGCGGACTGTCCATACACAGATCTGCTTATCGAGGCGATAAACTTCTCGAGGGCAAATGAGGTTCCAATGAGTCTGGGGTAGCACGAACACTAACTCGAGAGGCTTTCTTCTGCTTCAGTTCATAGCTGACGCGGAGCTGAACATTTTGAACAGAGGCAAAGTGCCAACCTTCGTTACTAAAAACAGAAGCGAAGTGCTGGATATCACTTTAGTATCTGACTCCCTGGTTGACCAGATCGATTCATGGAAAGTATCGCTAACGCCTAGCTTTTCGGACCACAGGTGCATACACTTTAGTCTGAAAGGCCAAGTGCCGAAAGTGGTCAAGTACAGAAACCCGAGAAGGACGAACTGGGAACAATACAGGAATTTCCTGAAGGAGCATGTTGAGGAGAAGCTATCCACGGTCAGTCCGAGATCCTCTGAAGAGCTGGAAGAAGCCGTGAATAGCATTACGTCGCTGTTAACCAAGGCATACGAGAGCTCGTGCCCAGAACTAAAATCTAGTGGGAGACGGAAAGATAGGCTATGGAGCCGAGCGATCGGAGAACTTCGGAAAACAGCTCGTAAAGCCTGGAATAAAGCCAGGAGAATCTCCAGGGATGTAGATTGGAACGCCTACAGAACATCACAGAGAATGTTCAGTAAGGTGGTCCGGTGGAAAGCGAGGGAGGCATGGAAAAATTTCTGTGCAGAAATGGATCACGTTCCATACTATGCCAGAATTCACTGTACATCTTCTGGAGACCCATTTCCCGGGCTGCGGTAACGAGAAAAGCGACCTCGGAGAACCAGCTCCACATTCGCCATCAGAGGAGGACTGGGCTCTGGCTAGCCGGATTGTCACTGTGGACAGGTTGAGATGGGCCATCGGAAGGTTCAGGCCATTCAATTCGGCGGGAAACGACGGAATATTCCCTGGTCTTCTAAAAGAAGCCGGAGAGATTCTGTTGGAACCGCTCTGCAGAACCCTGCAAAGTTCGCTAGCTCTTGGTCACATACCAATGGCGTGGGAAACCGTTAAGGTAACATTTATACCGAATCCAGGTAAACCCTCCCATTGTGAGGCTAAGGACTTCAGGTCTATCAGTCTCACATCTTTTGTACAGAAAACGTTAGAAAGGCTGATAGATTTCTATATCAGGGACGAAATCCTTCCGAGGTATCCGCTGCATGCGAATCAGCACGCATACCAGGTAGGGAAATCTACCGATTCTGCTCATCACAATCTGGTGGCCAAGATAGAGAGATCTTTTGAAGGTGAGGAAATTGCACTTGGATGCTTTATGGATATTCAAGGCGCTTTTGACAACACCAATTTTGAGATCACTCGCCAGGCCCTAGAGAGTAGAGGAGTAGCACCGGTAGTAACGAGGTGGATCACTAGTATGCTCAGAAACAGGCCATTTGAGGCAACGGTATGTGGCCACAAGGTAAGTTTCTGGGCATCTAGAGGCTGCCCTCAGGGGGGAATACTATCCCCACTGCTGTGATGCATGGTCGTGGACTCCCTAATTAGGAGGCTGAACGGCGAAGGAATTTTCGCTCAAGGGTACTCGGAGGATCTGACAATTTTGATCAGAGGTAAGTTTGAGAGCACATTGGGCGACAGAATGAGGTACTCGCTGAAGATAGTGGAGGAATGGTGTCGAAACAACGGCCTCAGGGTAAGTCCGGACAAGACTGACATTGTCCTTTTTAGTAGAAGGACGTCTGGTCTCGAATGGGTGGGAAAATTGAGGCTGTTCAATAAAGATATCGTCCCTGGAGCGTGGGTGAAATACCTGGGAGATATTCTCGATCGTAAGTTGAACTGGATCGAGCACGTCAAGAACAAGGCACAGAAGGCTCTAGTAGCCTTCTGGATATGCAGGAACTCATTTGGAAGAAACTGGGGCCTGCCGTCCAAGGCTATACGGTGGATGTATGAAGCTGTCATAAGACCTATGATGAGTCACGGCTGCGTTGTGTGGTGGCCGAGGCTCGACATTAGGAGTGCGAGGAAAGAGATGAACGAGATTCAAAGGGTGGTATGCATTTGTATTACCGGAGCTATGAAATCGGCAGCCACGGTGGCTATGGAGACATTAATTAACCTGCCACCGGTCCACGTGGCATTGAAGGCGAAAGCTTTTGCTACGGCGGATAGATTGTCTCAGAACGATCTTTGGACTCCGAATTTCACTTCGGGCCATGGGAAAATCAAGAAGGCTATCACTAATGATGGTCTTTGAGATGCTTAGGGACCGAATGAAAACTTCGTAAGGCATTTTGAGACTGTCATACCCGATAGGTCTGAATGGCTGGAAGGTTGGCCAAGCTGCCTATCAGATGAATTAATTGTGAGTTTCACTGATGGCTCTAAAACTTCAGAAGGTACGAGAGCCGGAGTATTCTCTCCGGAACCGTTGGCGGAAAAGTGGTACCACCTAGGTGGGTATGCCGACGTCTTTCAGGCTGAGATTTTCGCGGCACTGATGGGAGCGCGGGAAGCAATCTCACCAGGGGCGTGTGGGAAAAAGGTCACAGTCTGTTCTGATAGTGAGGCAATGATCAAAGCGCTCATCTCGCCTGTCGTTACATCCAAGATAGTAAAAGAGTTAAAGGAAACCTTGAACCGGATGGGACTGAGAAATCAGGTGACGCTGGTCTGGCTTCCCACACACTCTGGCGTGGAGGGCAACGAAAAGGCGGATGAGCTGGCGAGGACAGGCTCGGCTACATTGGGTTGCGGGCCAGAACCTCTCATACCCATCCCACACTCGGCATGCGTAAAAGCAATAAAGAGTTGGGTGAGGTCGGAATTCGCTAACCATTGGAACACTTATGAAGGAGGAATGCACACAAAGCGTTTCTGCCCGGTGCCCGATGGGAAGTGGACCAAAGAACTGCTAAATATGGACAGGACACGCATCAAGAGGGTGGTGGGTGCGATCACCGGGCACTGCGGACTAAGCAAGCACCTGGCATAAATGGGAATCTCCAAGACTCCAGTTGCACCTGTGGCCTAAGTGAGGAGACGGGCGTTCACGTCATATGCGAATGCCCGAAATTCTCCTCACTAAGGTTCAGGACACTAGGAAGTCATGTAGTCCAACCCGAAAATGTCTCCAAAATGGGACCTGCCGCTCTAGACAGATTCCTGGTAGGGACTGGAAGGTTTTCGAGATTTACATGATGAACAGGTTACGAAACAAAGGATCATCAGATCTGTGTTTCAAGTACCAGTAATGGACCGGCCCAAACTGATAAATCTAAAAGCAACTAAATTTGGTTCACAGTTCAATTGCGTTCAAGTTTATAATTGTATCCTTTCGTTGTTCCGACGATTGTTTTTATTTCGTTTCTTTTTTGTTTCACTAAGAAGAAAATTTACAACTATAACGGCTTGTAAATGACTGGAGTCCCATCATGTAGATTTTGAGAAGATATTTTTTTTTATAAAATAAACGATGACTGGCGTCTCATCGAAATTCTGATCCGACTAAGTTTTATCACACGAGTACGTTGTCCCATCTCGGACGTAAAAATTGAAAATCAATTCCGAACAATTTTCCGCCGCTTTATAATTTCCAAAACTCGGAAATTTTAGCATGTTAAAGTGAACATTGTGTGTGTTTACATGTCTTTCAGTATTTATTATTCACAGAGTTTAAGAGAGCGGAAATCTAATATGCAGTGTGTCTATAACCCCCTGTCAAATTCTTTGGACGATTGTAATTACAAACTCTTATTTGAACCACACGCTACGTCAGTCCCGAACGATTTAGGGACACTAGGGACCCGATAGATACATTAGAGTTTTGGGGATATCATCAGACGGAAGATCCTCTTCATACATGGTTGTTAGATAGATGATCGAAACTTACCTTCTTGAGAGGCTCAAGCAATCTCTGCTTATACGGCTATAAGCATCTGGTTCGCGGACTATTTACTGTAAAACCTACATCAAGCTCACATTCGATACAAGGGACGAAGGAGAATGTAATGAAATTACGCAAAATTAGTGATTTGCACTTTACGTAAGGTAAGTTTTGTCTTAAAGCGTAACATTGTTGCTGTACGGGTTGAGTGACTAGAACTAACTTAATTGAAACTCTAGTTCAAGAATGTAATTTCGCTTCTGTAAAAGTTGCAAGACAATGAATTTTTAGCTGCTCTGAACAGAGTTCGGATTTTTTTGATTGATTTTCGAAAAATCATGATTTTAATAAAAAATGACGCTCATTAAAAATTGAGTATCACAAAATTTCAAAAAAATGATTTTTTTTTTATTTGTTTATTTTTCGTTTCAGATGAAACTAAGTTCATTACATTGACTTTTACAGAAAATCATTTTTTTCGAAAATCATGATTTTTTAATCATTTTTACTCAAAAATCGTGAGCATCACGCTTTTTTTGTTGATGCTCAAATTGATTTTGATTTTCAAAAAATGATTTGATTTTGATTTCCGAACCCTGGCTCTGAATGCGCTTGAAATTCTTTCCACACGATGAAACACTTTTTCTCCTCAAAGTCAAATTTCTTTTCAAAATAACTTTTATTTGGAGTCCTGAACATTATGACAAGTATGAGGAGTATTCGTCAATTTCATCATAATTTCACCGTTAATCCGCTTTGTAATCGCACTGGCTCTGCATTTGCGGCTCGTATTCTTGTTACACTTCCAACGTGTATGCTCGACCTCATGTGCGGTATAATATGTATTGCTTTTATTGTATGAAAAACCGTCGTGCGCAATATTTTCACCACCACGTTCATTTATAACAAATCGGGGTGTGATGTTGAACCCTGTAAAAGAAAAAAATTTGTGATTGAGTTTTGGTTCCATATACTTGATGTCAAAAAGAAAACGGAAAATGCGACAGTTACAACTAGGTACATCAAAACCACAACCACAATAAACTCTAACTACATATTTGAAAGCGCTTTTAGGTTTAGAAAATCTTTGTTTTAATTAAATCTGAAATTCATTGGCCAAAGTGGTTCGGTTGTGCGTCTAAGATTTGCGAGTTGTTCCACTCTCCAGCTGTAACGAAAAACAAAGATTTGTGGGTGACTTTCGAATGTTAGAAATTATTGAAAATGAAAATTTGTAGACGAAAACGAGTTTCCCGCCGGCAGAAGACGGTACCGATTGAATTATCAATCTAACCAAAACATTTAAGACTTCTGGTTGCAGTTTCAGTAATTTGCAGCTAGAACTTATCTTCCGATGACACGATCTACTGCTTCTCTCGATTTCCTAAACCAATTTATTGAAAGAAATCCATAAAATCCGCAATATCTTAGCTTCGATTTAACGGTTCTGCATGCGACAAAGACTGAATGTTGAATAATTTAATTTACCTAACCCAACTCAAAGAATACAACGACGAGATGAGAGAATGCGTGTGAGCCAGGGCCGAACTGAATATCTGAATATGCAAATTCACCAAACTTTTCATAGCACAATTTCGAACTTTGCAGCTTATAACAATTTTTACATGCGACGGAGTCCAAAATGAGGACTTTGCATGTAAAGTTGTATGTGCACCTGTTTTGGACGATGCAATGCATGGTTTTCGCAGGGGTAAACATATGTATGTACATGTAATGCTCAACTTTCGGATACAATGGACCCTGCTACATAATTCATTACTTCGGACACAATTTTGAGAACTCGCAAACTCACTCGTGTTTCTTTGAGCAACACGCTTTGAAAATTGAAATTTTTGACTCGTTAAGTTGCATAGCTCGCCTTCGGTTCGGATATGCAAGCTTTTCACTCGTCAAAATAACGTTTTCAAAGCTTGTTGCTCACAAAAACACTCGTGAGTCTGGTTCTTATAACAAAATTGTGTCCTCATGTAATGATTAACTTTCGCAGGGCCCATTGTGATATACTATTGTTTAGCTTTTCAGACCAGTATGTGCTATTGGTATTTTTTTTAGAAACAGTTTTTTTTCGATACTCAACGGAATAATCGGGATTCAATTCAGATTACGGTAGATTGTTAAATAATTAGCAGTGGCGCCAACAACGGGTATGCGATGGCAGCGAGCGCTGCCAACAAACAAATCCGTTAGCAGTGCCGCTGCCAACGAAAAATCTAGATACAATTTGACGTGGTCTTAGTTATAGACGATACAACATGTCATCCCAATGTGATAATGAAAGTGGTTGCTACATGGCTGCATATAATAAGGTTACGTCGATGGCCAATTTTTCACTGGGGCAGTATCGCAAAAAATCCGAAAAGCTACTGCAATTTAAAAGGTGTATGTCGTTGGAACAACCAGGTTTTTGTGCTGCAACTTTCTATAGCGGGAATTCTGCGCTGAGTTTGTGCTATTAAATGCTACCATTCATAAGTTTCGTGCTGCCACGTACACGCAGCACAAAACTACTTTGTGTGGAAAACATGTCCTTTTGTATGGGAGACCCCTAATGTACCAATTTTTTCAAACATATCAATACACATATTAAATCTACACATTATGTGCTAACGAAATCACACTATCAATAATTTATTGCTGCAACCTTTGCTTAGCACAAAACTACTTTTTGCTCAGAACATGTCATTTTGTATGGTATCACCAAATGTACCAATTTTTTCGAATAAATCAATGCGCATATGAAACGGAACTATTTATTGGCACTCTAGTTAAAAATTAATTTTTGTCAAGTTTTTTTTTGTCAAGTTATTTTGTTATTTTGCCAAGTTGGACATTTTCCTTTTACAAAATGTAGTTTTATCAATTATTCCTTATTAACCCGCTTTACCGGCTTTACCCGCTTTAAAGAGTATACCAAAACATATTTTCCTTGTACGTAGTGTTCTGTCGTGGCGTAGTAAAAATGTCGTAACTTAACGAAAAAAGTATTTTGATTTTTAGACACGTACGAAGTACGTAGGTCTGATGCGTTTACTACCAGGTTTGTTACATTGCGAATTCGAACCCGGGAGTAAGGGGAAAACGTTTTTTGTTGCCTCCAGATGACAAATCAGCGAAAAAAAACATAGAAAGGACCCGTACGTATCAGAATAGATGCGGCAAACAGAGTTGATGTTACGAAAAGACTGGAACGTATTTAAGTAAATGTTGCGTTCACATTAGACTGTATTGGAAATTGCCCGTAGGGCAATTTTGAAAAACCCGTCCGAAGTAACGGTGTAAAAAAATTCTCCGAACGCACAAAAATGACCTCCAAATAGAGAAAAATGTTCTCCTCAATTTTGTCTACAACATAGCAAAAAACTATTTTTTGGGCTAGGGCCGACCTTAGTACTGACCTAGGGTCTTAAATAGAGGCTTCGGATACATACTTCCATAGACAAAAATGTTTCCCTCAATTTGCTCTGCAACATAGCAAAAAAACATTTTTTTATGTTAGGGCCGACCTTAGGACCGACATGAGGCCCACTTGAGCCCTAAGCACAGGCAAAAATTCTTCTATTAATTGTCGGCCGTGCCGAGATCTTTCAAACAAAAGAAAGTTTTTGAAAATCGTAAGAGATTTACTCGAGTTATGTACAAAAAACACGTAGGGCCCTAACAAAGACTCATTTTTAGTGCCCTAGCTAAGTCTAAAGACTCAAATCGAAGAATGTTTCTTCCACAAATTGTCGGTCATGCCCAGATCTTTCAAACAAAAAAATTTTTTTTGAAAATCGGTAAAGTTATGTACAAAAAACACATAGAGCCCTAGCAGAGACTCGTTTTTAGTGCCCTAGCTAAGTCCGAGGACACAAATTAAAAAAAGTTTCTTCCATAAATTGTCGGCCATGGCCAGATCTTTCAAACAAAAAAAAAATTATGAAAATCAGAAAAGATTTACTGGAGTTATGTGCAAAAGACCAAAAACCACTTAAACGGCCCTAGCTCGGCGGCCCTTGGGCCGGCAGTACCCAGATTCAATACCATAAAATATTTTTCGACTAATTTTCAGGAAAAAAAAAGTTTTTGAAAATCGGTCAAGATCTACTCAAGTTATCGTGTTGACGGACAGACAGACCGACGGACCGACAGACAGACAGACCGACAGACAGGCAGACCGACAGACGGACATTGTTTTTTCGCTGATTTGTCATCTGGAGGCAACAAAAAAAGTTTCCCCCTTACTCCCGGGTTCGAATTAGCAATGTAACAAACGTGGTAGTAAACGCATCAGACCTACGTACTTCGTACGGGTCTAACAATGTCCGTCTGTCTGTTTGTCTGTCTGTCTGTCGGTCTGTCGGTCTGTCTGTCCGTCAACACGATAACTCGAGTTAATCTTTTCCGATTTTCAAAAAAAAATTCAATCAAAAGGTCTGCGAATGCCCAGCAATTTATGGACAAATTTTTTTTTACTTTGGGTCGCTGAACATAGCTAGAGCCCTAAAGAAGCAGACCCACTAGGGTCCTACTTGTTTTTATACATAAATCGAGTAAATTCCATCAGATTTTCGTGATTCTTTTTTATTCGATAGATAATGAAAGCCTTAAGAGCATCCAAAGCCCGGGCAGAGCCTAAGATGGCCGCTAATGTTAGGGTGAATCGATCTAGGCAATTTATTTTGGAAAAATTTAAACATTTTGAGAACTATAAGTGATAGAAGATTGGTGTCAGTGGCAAACTTTTTTGTCTATGAAAGTATTGGTTAGAGCGAGGGGTTCCTCACTTATTAAATCTTGATTTAAATCCATTAAATCAATTAAATCTCATTAAATCTCATTGTTATGTCAAATTGTCAAAATCGCACTGACATAATTTTTAAATACGGACGATTTAATTAAATAATTCTACTATTTTTAAAAACGGGACAAGTCATAGAACGACAAGTACGGCAAGGACCCGGGACATTGCTTTCCAATCCGTTGGAGTACAACGAATAAACCAACAACGAACGGAAATATCGACGAGTGAAATATAACCACGGTGAACATAACCTCAATAAACGAAGCGCAATTTCATCTCAGCTGGTTTTTATTCATTTCGACTGCATTAGGAGGCTTGGTGCATTGATTTAAGCGGGGAGAGAGCTACGTAGGTGAAACGGCCGTAGCTTCGGATGAATGCTTCTATCTTTACACTTTACCTTCGTTAAACGCGTAACGATGAATCTAAATCCAAATGATCAAACCGAAAGCCAGCTCACAAACTCCCCTGGAATAGCTATCTTGTGTCATTTATGTCCAGCCGATAAAGCGAAGACATACAAAGGTTCGAGAGGTTTTAAGCTGCATTGTAATAGTGCTCATCCTGAACAGCAATTTCATAATGCACTGCTGGATGCACAGCCAGATGCGATAACCTCATCACCAGAAACTATTACGGATGACCGCTTGTTGACATACATGAAAATTCTTAAATCGAATGTCAGAGTGCTCAAAAGAATTCCGAAGGCAGGGCGTCTTTGTTCTTCACAGGAATTCTCCAAAGTCTTGGATGAGACGATTAGGAATTTTGATTCGTTTGAGTCATGGTTCAAGGCTCTCACATTTCCGTTTGTAGCTTTTAAAGCCCCGGATCGGAAGGACAAAGCGACATCAAAACTCTCGCTAGCAACTTGTGTCAAGAGAAATCTTAAATTTTGGAATGGAATTAAACACCTCCCGTTTGAAGATTTCTTTGCAAAAATTCTGCCAACAAAGTTAAAACAACACAAGCGAAAGAACATTCTAGACGCAGATGAAGCGAGGATTAAAAAGGTTCAATCGAAATTAAATGATGGGGATGTTAAAGGAGCAATTCGAATCTTGTCATCGGACGAATCGATAGCCCCTGTCAATCACGAAACATATTTGAAGTTGCTAGAAAAACATCCTCCCCCAGGATTACATGTAGATTTCGACGACTCATCCATTCCTTCAATTGACGTTGTGACTGAGTCGGAAGTTAAAGTAGCGATTGCGAGATTTCAGAATGGCAGCGCTGGTGGGTTAGACGGACTTCGTCCGCAACATTTAAAAGATATGATTGGAACGGAAATCGGTGATCATGCAGTGTTGACGCTGACTCGTTTAAGCAGGTTCAGCGATTTATTGTTGAACGGGAAAGCACCGGACTTTATTATCCCCATTTTGTACGGAGCGTCGCTATGTGCGCTTAACAAAAAAGATCTATCCATTCGTCCCATTGCAGTTGGTAATACGTTCCGTAGGCTTGTATCGAAGGTTGCTTGTGCGAGGGTTAATGATAAGGTGGGTTTACTTTTGAAACCTAAACAACTTGGTTGTGGAATGAAAGGGGGAGCCGAAGCAGGTGCGCATGCGGCTAGAATAATGTTTATAAATGCGAATCATACGAATCCAACTGTTTTTCTGAAATTGGATTTCGCAAATGGTTTTAATGAATTGGAACGAGACCCTATGCTAATGTCGGCCTACCAACACTGTCCGGAAATTTATCCTTTTCTAAAACAATGCTACTCATACCCCACTAAGCTAGCGTTCGGTGAATACACTGTTTTGTCACAAAGGGGTTGCCAGCAAGGTGATCCATGCGGCCCGGCATTGTTTTGTTTGACGATTCAAGAAATGGTCAATGTGTTGGAATCGGATTTGAACATATGGTATTTAGACGATGGCTCTTTGGGTGGTTCACCAGAAATGGTTTTGAAAGATCTAAATACAGTTATTGAACGGTCGTCAGATCTCGGTTTGCGTCTCAACTTTAATAAATGCGAGTTGGTGATTTTAGGAGTTAACAGCCAGGCTGAAATATCCGAAATTTTCGAACGTTTTCGAGCAGTGGCGCCTGGAATTAAACTGAAATTGGGGGAAATCGATTTACTCGGATCGCCGTTAACTGTAGCCGGTATTGCAGGGGCTCTACATGAAAAAAAGTGTGCTCTGGAACGTATGGTCGGCCGTCTTCAGAAATTGAATTCACATCAGGCTTTTTACCTGCTGCGACATTCATTTTCAATTCCAAGGTTGACCTACCTGTTACGAACCACCCCTTGATGGCGATCGATCGATGGACAGTCTCAATGAGTTTGATCAGCTACTACGGTCATCTTTAGAACTGATAGTAAATTGTTTGCTTGGATTGAATGTACCTTATCTGTGAAATATGGCGGTCTGGGCTTAAGAAACGTCACTGATCTATGTCTCTCCAGTTTCTTAGGTTCCTATCATTACGTTTCCGATTTGGTTCAGCAGATTCTTCCACCGAACATTTCCGCCTCAACAAATTTGGCCGATGAAGCCCTAGTTGCATGGCAAGCGATCACCGGGAAAGAGGCTTTGGAATGTCCATCTCGTAATTATCAGCGTTATTGGGATGTGCAGTGCTAAACATGATCAAATATTGACAAATAGTTCGTCCCGAATTGAAAAAGCGAGAATTTTAGCAAACGTAGCACAATACTCAAGCGCATGGCTAAGCGTTCTGCCGAGTTCATCGTTAGGTACACTGCTTGATAATCAGTCTTTCCGGATAGCCATTTGTTTGCGTTTGGGTTTGCCAGTGTGCCATCCTCACAGTTGTGTTTGCGGAACAAATGTGGACCAATTCGGTCGTCACGGTTTAGCGTGCAAGAAAAGTTACGGAAGGAAAGAAAGACATGAAACAATCAACGATCTGATCAAAAGAGCCCTCCACACATGTGGTTTTCCTGCGATTCGTGAACCATCAGGTTGTAGCAGATCAGACGGAAAGAAACCGGACGGGTTAACATTGATCCCGTGGAAATGTGGCAAGCCTCTGATTTGGGACTTCACCTGCGCTGACACAACGTGCCAATCGTACGTAACGTCAACGTGTCGTCGAGCAGGTGCAGCTGCTGATGTTAGAGAAAACTCAAAGAAAACGAAGTACAGAGACTTGGACAATTTTTACTTTTGTCCAATTTCGGTCGAAACAATGGGTGCCTGGGGCAACGACGGAAAAAAATTGATTGATGAAATCGGAAAAAAAATTAAACCAGGCAACCGGAGAACCTCGAGCGAAAAGTTTTTTAATTCAGAGGATTAGCATTACGAATCAACGGGGCAACGCAGCATCAGTACTTGGCACGACCCCCCAAAATGATGACAAATTGGACGAGGTGTACTACATTGTCCGATAAATGAATATTGTAAATTGTGTATTTTGAAATTAATTTAGAATGAAAATATATGAATTAAATCAATAAAATTAGTTAATTTACTTCCGACTTTATTTCGTTTATTTCTTCAGAGTTTAGACCTATATTTGGGCTAGGACTTGAATCAGGTTTCGATAATAATTTGGGAGTGAGGTGTAGCCTGGGTTTTCAGGTGGTTGTACGAAAGCCTACGTCCGTCGCAAGGGATGCAGATGAATGTAACTTGATTGTATTGGAGATTGCACAAAGGCAATATCGAAAAACCCGTACGAAGCAACGGTGACAAAAACCTTTCCAACCTTCACTAAATCCCTCAAGGGGGGGTGGGGGGTCGGCCCTAAGTAGAAGCAGCGGACCCATATTTCCATGGACAGAAATGTCCCACTCGATTTTCTCTAGAACATAGCAAAACAAATTTTTGGGTCAAGGCCCACCTAGGGCCTTAAGTAGAGGCCTCCTGCTCATATTTCAATGGACAAAAGTGCTCCATTCAATTTTCTCTACAAAAAAGCAAAAAAAAACTTGTTTGCTTGACCACCCCTTCCCCTCTCTGACCTATTACGAAAGGTCTACCACCCATATTTCCATGAGCAAAAATGCTTGTATCAATTTGCTCTACAATATAGTAAAAAAAATTTTTGGGTTGACCAACCCCTCCCTCGACTTTAGGACCGAGCTTGGGCCTTAGGTGGGACGTAAGGAGGGCTCGATCCAAATTTCTTTCTAGAATACTGTCGGGCCTTCTATTACCCACCAAACACAAAAAAATTGATGAAAATTGGGTAAGATTTACTCGAGTTATTTACAAAAAACACATAGGGCCCTAGTAGGAATTCTATTTTGGGGCCATAGCAAAGTCCAAGAGCCCGACCTTAAAAAATTCTATAAATTGTTGGCATTTCAAAGATCTTTTGATTGAAAAGAATTTATGAAAATCGGATGAAATTTACTCGAGTTATGTACAAAAGACCCAAAACCACTTAGGCGGCCTTAGCGCGACGACCATTAGCTCAAAAACGCCCAAGTTCGAACTTGACCTCACTTTTTCAATTATCTTTCAGGAAAAAAAAATTGAAAATCTGTCAAGATTTACTCGAGTTATCGTGTTTACAGACAGACGGACGGACGGACGGACAAAGATTTTTTTGCGGATTATGCATCTATTGTTCGTCAACACGATAACTCGAATAAATCTTTTCTGATTTTCATAAATTTTTTTTGTTTGAAAGATCTGAGCATGGCCGACAATTTATGCAAGAAACTTTTTTTAATTTGAGTCCTCGGACTTAGCTAGGGCACTAAAAACGAGTCTCTGCTAGGGCTCTATGTGTTTTTTGTACATAACTCGAGTAAATCTTTACCGATTTTCAAAAGTTTTCTTTTGTTTGAAAGGTCTGGGCATGAACGACAATTTGTGGAAGAAACATTTTTCGACTTGAGTCTTTGGACTTAGCTAGGGCACTAAAAAAGAGTCTTTGTTAGGGCACTACGTGTTTTTTGTATATAACTCGAGTAAATCTTTTCCGATTT
>CM055404.1:111367770-111378943 GCA_029228625.1 Pseudolycoriella hygida | reverse complement strand
TCTAACATTTTATTGTCTACAACTTTGTCCTTGGAAGCAACTTTCTACCTCTCATAGTCCAATTATGGAAGTGGCCATATACCAGGATTGGGCCATATTTCCCCAAAACCCTGAAACACATGTTCGCTTAAATTTAATTCTCTATAACTTCGCCTTTGGAACCAACTTTCTAACTCTCATAGTTCTGGAGATCAGGGTCATCCTGCCCAATTATGGAAGTGGCCATATACCAGGATTGTGTCACATCTCCCCAAAACCCTGAAACACGTGTTCGCTTAAATTTAATTCTCTACAACTTTGCCTTTGGAACCAACTTTCTAACTCTCACAGTTCTGGAGATCCAGGTCATCCTGCCCAATTATGGAAGTGGCCATATACCAAGATTGGGCCATATTTCCCCAAAACCCTGAAACACGTGTTCGCTTAAATCTAATTCTCTATAACTTCGCCTTTGGAACCAGCTTTCTAACTCTCATAGTTCTGGAGATCTGGGTCATCCTGCCCAATTATGGAAGTGGCCATATACCAGGATTGTGTCACATTTCCCCAAAACCCTGAAAAACTTGTTCGCTTAAATTTAATTCTCTACAACTTTGCCTTTGAAAGTAAATCTCTGTATTGCGTATTTAAGCAAATGCTGAAAAAAAAACATCTCTTATCATTTTGGGCAGAGAAATTTATTTTCGCCCATTCCATGGCTCCCAGTGCTCAGACCCCTGACCCGATTCCAACAAAAAAAATTCCCCAGTTTTTTGGCATGAAATGTTTTCATTTGACACCAAATTGAGCAATTTCCGTGCTTTACTTGCTGAGATATTTGCGAAAAAGTTTCACCGACCCTCGAAAAACCATGTTTTTGGTCATTTCTTCGACCATATCTCCGGAACCACTTGATCGATTTTGCTCATCTTCGAAGTTGAATCATGGGAGGCATGTACCTTTCAGGGAAAAAAAGATTAGGCTGATCGGTTGAGCCGTTTGGAAAAAAAAGTGGAGACGGACGGACGGACGGACGGACATTTTTTTTATTGCTGATTTGTCATCTCTAGACGATAATAGATGCATCCCCCCACTCCCACCTCGATCTACCCCATGTTACAATAAAATTGTTTGTAGTAAACGTATAGGACCTCTTGTACTTCGTACGGGTCCAAAAATGTATGTACAAAGAAAATCAATGCATCATTACGTTCCATACAAATAATTCCTTACAAAGAAAATATTTGAATACACCACATAACTTTGTTTCATACAAATAAAAAAAAAAAATCATGGGCGCGCGGTAGCAATGCGCCCGTGACGCAAGTCCCCACGAGCAAAAAATTCGGAAAATTTTTTTTCGTAGACTTCGGAACCATATATACAGCTAAGTTTTGACTTCCCCCCCTTGCGACGTACCCCCCGGAAAATATTTTTCCTGGATTCTACGGAAAATTCTAAGGCGAAATGTCACTCATTAAAATTGGTCCAGTGGATCCGGAGATATGACCTTTAGAAAATCGTCATTTTCCATACAAAATGTGCACTTTCATAGAAACCAAAGTTAATGGAAACATCCTACGTTAGTTAGTTAGTTAGTTAGTTAGTTAGTTAGTTAGTTACTTAGTTACTTAGTTACTTAGTTAGTTCCACAGCCATTTGTATGAAAACCCACTTTTTTGGAGTTTTCTCGAAAACGGCTCGATATCTTTTCTTGAAATTTTGCAGGAACCTTCGGCTGGGTATTCTACGCCATATGAGATTTTAAAAAAGGGGGGGTACCGGCCTCGTTTGGGCGCCAGGGCTCTTAGAAGGCGCCATATAAAGCCCATATGTATGTGTTTGTGTGTGTGTGTGTACGGAAGCATATTTTGTATAAGACATGGTTGGGTGTTCGAGATACAGGCTTGGTGTCAAAGGGAAAGATGTTGGGTTGGGTGTGTAGTGTATAGGGGTGACCGCCAAAATGGCGGAAAATGGACCGGGGGCTCAAAAAAAAAACTTTTGATATGTTGTAGAGGAAGTTGAGGGGATCATTTTCGCCCATGAAAGTAGTAGCCGCCGCGGCTCGGTTTGGCGGCGGCGGCGGCTCAAAAAAAAACTTTTGATATGTTGTAGAGGAAGTTGAGGGGATCATTTTCGCCCATGAAAGTAGTAGTCGCCGCGGCTCGGTTTGGCGGCGGCGGCGGCTCAAAAAAAACTTTTGATATGTTGTAGAGGAAGTTGAGGGGACCATTTTTGCCCATGAAAGTAGTAGCCGAAACTTCCAAAAGTACTGATATCACAACAAAAACCCTTTTAAAAGGGAAATGTGACGCAAGTCTTTCTTCCTGCTTCCAAAACAACTGATATCAATTTGGGGTGACGCTTAAAGCTTTGAAACGCAAAAATTCTTTTGGAATGTTTTCATTTTTGATTAAAAAAATGAGTCACAAATGCCGGACCCACCAATGTAATAATCTTTCTACGCTTTCAGCTGTCATACGCAAAAACTTGATTTCCTGTTCAAAAATACGCCATACATAATGACAAATTTTTGCGTTGTGAAAGCTGAAAGAACAGAAAAACTATAACATTGGGGGGTCCGGCATTTGTGACGCATTTTTAATCAAAAATAAACTTCGAAAGAAGTTTTTGCGTTTCAAAGCTTTAAGCGTCACCCCAAATTGATATCAGTTGTTTTGGAAGGAGGAAGAAGGACTTTCGTCACATTTCCCTTTTAAAAGGGTTATTGTTGTGATAGAATTTATAGAATTTATAGAAAATTATTATAAGCAGCAATGCATTAACGTGTTTTGGGACTTGCGGTCAGTTACGGGTTGCGACAGTCAAAGCTCGAAATTTTGCTATGAAAAATTTGACGAATTTGCGTATTCAGATATTCAATTCGGCCCTGGCTCACACGCATTCTCTCATCTCATCGTTGTAATCTTTGAGTCGAGTTGGGTAAATTATTCAACATTCAGTCTTTGTCGGAAAGAGAAACGTTAAACTGGAGTTCAGATATTGCGCATTTTGTGGATTATTTTTAAATAAATTGGTTTAGGAAATCGAGAGAAAGAGTAAATCGTGTCATCGGAAGTTAAGTTCTAGCTGCAAATTACTGAAACTGCAACCAGAAGTCTTAAATGTTTTGGTTAGATTGATTATTGAATCGGTACCATTTTCTGCCGGCGGGAAACTCGTTTTCGTCTACAAATTTTCATTTTCAATAATTTCTAACATTCGAAAGTCACCCACAAATCTTTTTTTTCGTTACAGCTGGTAAAATGGAACAACTCGATCCGTCTATCATTCTACACGAACTCACAAATCTTAGACGCACAACCGAAGTACTTTGGCCAATGGATTTCAGATTTAATTCAAGATTTTCTAAGATTTTCTAAGCCTAAAAGCGCTTTCAAATATGTAGTTAATGTTCATTGTGGTTGTGGTTTTGATGTACCTCGTTGTAACTAACGCATTTTCTCTTTTCTTTTTGACATCAAGTATGTGGAACCAAAACTCAATCACAAATATTTTTCTTTTATAGAGTTCAACTTCAGACCCCAAGTTGTTAAAAATAAACGCGGCTTTAAACATATTGAGCACGATGGTTTTTCATACTGCAAAGGGAGAATATATTATACCCGAGATGATTCCGAGCATACACATTGGCAATGTAGCAAGCGTATTAGTCGCAAATGCAGAGCCAGAGCGGTTACAAAGCTGATTAACGGTGTAATGATGATGAAATTGACGAACAGTACGCATACTTGTCGTAATATGCAAGACTTCAAATAAAATTTATTTTGCAAAGAAATTTGAATTTGAGGAGAAAAATTGTTTCATCGTTGGGTCTGTCTTCAAATACAACGTAACTTTACTTTGAAAGAATTTCAAGCGCATTCAGAGCAGCCGACAATTCATTGTGTTGCAACTTTTACAGAAGCGAAATTACATTCTTGAATTAGAGTTTCAATTAAGTTAGTTCTAGTCACTCAACTCGTAAAGCAACAATGTAACGCATCAAAACAAAACTTACCTTACGTAAAGTGCAAATCACTAATTTTGCGTAATTTCATTACATTCTCCTTCGTCCCTTGCAACGAATGTGAGCTTGATGTAGGCTTTACAGTAAATCGTCCGTGAAGCATGCGCTTATATCTGAATAAGCAGAGATTGCTTGAGCCACTCAAGAAGGTAAGTTTTGACCATCTATCTAACAACCATGTATGAAGAGGATCTTCCGTCTGATGATATCCCCAAAACTCTAATGTATCTATCGGGTCCCTAGTGTCCCTAAATCGTTCGGGACTGACGTAGCGTGTGGTTCAAATAAGAGTTTGCAATTGCAATCGTCTAAAGAAATTGAGAGGGGGTTATAGACACGCTGCCTATTAGAGTTCCGCTCTCTTAAACTCTGTAAATAATAAATACTGAAAGACACGCAAACACAACACACACCATGTTCCCTTTAAAATGTTGAAATTGTCGATTTTTGGAAATTATAAAGTGACGGAAAACGGTAGACGGGACAGAATATGAAAATGGAATATGTAAAATGAATATGGAAGGGGCAGTGGGGCGTTAATCACATGGGTAATTTTCTCCGCAAAAATTTAGCTACCCGTACTCCACACATCGCGCAAAGCTCAATTTTTGTGGCGTTGTTACGACCAGGCGTTTGTGACTAAATATCTAAGAGCACTATTGATTGAAGTAAAACGATTCGATTGATTTGTGACATTCGTTTATTGTTTCTTCAATCAAAGAAGAGCTTCCAAATCCTGAAGTATTGAGAAACAAAATACAAATTATTCTCCGGCTTACTAACGATGTCGACAATGAACTTACGATCAGTATTTTTGCTTGAGCCTGTCGTAAACTTATAATCGTCGTGTAGATTTAGTCCCAAATTTTTCCTGGCTCTAGGTCAAAAAAATCCCGGATGAAATAACCCGGGCAAAATAACCCCGGACGAAATAGCCCCCCAGAGGTTATTTTGTCCGGTTTCAAGAAGTTAGTCTGCCCCTTAGACCCCGTAAGGGGGTGATAGACGCTTGACCCCCCATTGCGGGGGCTGCCGCCCCTCGAATTCCTCATTTTGGTGTCAAATGAAAGCATTTGATGTCACAAAACTCGGAAATTTTTTTTGTGGGAATCGGGTCAGGGATCTGAGCGCTGGGACCAATGGAATAGACGAAATTGAGATTCGTTTTTCGAGAACAGTTTTTCGTCTTTATTTCCTCAACTATGGAGATTTACTGTCAAAGGCAAAGTTGTAGAGAATTAAATTTAAGCGAACACGTGTTTCAGGATTTTGGGGAGATATGGCCCAAACCTGGTATATGGCCACTCCCAAAATTAGGCAGGATGACTAATATCTCCAGAACTATAAGAGGTGAATGTTGCTTCCAAAGGCAAAGTTGTAGAGAATCTAATTTTAGAGAACACGTGTTTCAGGGTTTTAGGGGAAAATGGCTTAGTCCTTGAATATAAGATTTTCTAGATTTAAAGGGTCTGAGACGTACTTCGGTAGGGCCTTTGACATTACCTTGGGTAATTTCTATGGATCTTTGAAATTCTTACAGCTATAAAAGAACAAAAAAACGTTGGATTGTTTGCTTATTTGTATCACGTCTTTCTCAAGTAGGGTGCCGTTGGAAAGGTAATGATAGTGGCTTTCCACAAAAAATTCTTTTAAGACTTTAATTCCTCCCGACTGAAGTCTGGAGGTTGTAAAACTTAAAAATTAGCGGTTAAGACGTGAAAAGTGCTCGAACACTAACAGTTTCCAAAAATCCAATACATCACCAAATGTCTCATGTGGGGTGTCGTTAAAAAGGTTACGGACCAGGAAAAATAGAATCACGAAGTTTCCAGTTAACGCGTGAAGAGTGGAGCTCAAAGCCCACCATGTGAATGAAAAGTAGCAAAAATCAGCAAACTGTAATCGACGCCGAAAATCCAATTCTTTATCAAATGTCTCGCGTAGGGCGTCGTTGGAAAGGAAATTAATGTGGCTTTCCATTAAAAATATCATAAAGTTGATTTGATTGATCTTGTGAGAGTTATTGGCCGAAAACACTCCAAAAAGACCAAAAAAGCACATTTTGCGATTGCGCGATCCCTAAATCCTTTCCGAAAAATTCAAAAAAAAAAATTTAAGTTTCTCAAATATTAAAAACTTTTCAGTAGGAACAACCAGCAGAAATCGAATTTTTTGTTTTTTAAAAATCAGCCCAACGGATGAAAAAAAATCGAAAATCTCGCATGGGGAAGGATCTGATCGGAATCAAGTGAAACCTGTTTTGAACTCTATTGGAGTCCCTTTTTCGAAAACCACAACAAATTTTTGGGTGCCTTTTCAAAAAAACTTTTTTCTCATTCATCGGCACCGTGCGAACTTATTATTGTTTTGTGTTTAAAAATTATGTTTCGTGTAATTGTCGTCGAATGTTTAAAATTGAATGGGTGAATCCAGTCCAGACACGCCGACTACACCTCTTCCCGTGGGGGGCAAACAGGGCCGTATCTAGAGTCCAATATCAGACCGAGCCCAAGCCCATGGAACTAATTCCAGCCCATCACGAATGGGAAGTATGGAATTGTAGCCAGTTCAGATAAAGCAACATTACGAGAGCTTTAAGTAATATGACCAAAGATTAAAAATTGCGAGCGAAGCGAGCGAAATTTTTCATACTATGTTTCTTCGAAAACAAAAAAACTCGTACAGATTCAAAACAATCGAAGGCCGCTAACTTTTCGTTCAGTGCATTTATCTGCTGCTAGAGACAAAATCGGTCATCAGCGGGGTGAGAAACGGGCCGAAAATCAAGTTTGTCTGCCGATACAAAAAATTCTTTTACGTGTCACTCTGTGAAAATGATTTTCTCACCGTATGAAAATGTTGCCGTATCCTTATTCCTTTTCAAAAATAACATATTTTTGATTGATCTTACACTACGGAATCAACTTAAATAAATACGTTTTTCCACTTCTTTTTTTAAATTCCCGAGAAATGTTCGGACATTAGAGCCTTGCACAAAGGTTCTTTCTATGTAAAATTAACACCATAATCAAGGGCGGTTTCAAATCTGTGACTTTATAGGATTTTTTTGGCAAATTTACTCTTAAATTTGAGGTGGTTACTTAGTGTCCCGGCTTCCCGTGGGGGCGTCGCCCCCTACGAATTTTGCCGTTGGGGGCGACGGCCCCAGCTAACCGTGGAAGTCGGCGTGTATGATCCAGTCTCAAATCGTCACGCGACCGAAGATGATCAAGGATCTAAATATATTTCGCGTAAGTTTGCTTGATTTTAAGTTGAACTTCTAGTCAAGCTAAAACATTTCAACAAAAGGTGGTAACTTCGAAAACAATTCAAATCTCTCTATTTGAGAGCCAAAAGGAGATCCAAATGGTAACCGTTCACTGTAAGTGTTTTACTCTCATGCTCTACCGAGTTATTCACAGGAACCATCTCGTTTACGAAAAGGTCAGTGTCAAGGTAGACTAAGGAGCATATCTTCAGCAACTTTTTGACCTCTGAAAATATTTTTCTTGGATTCTATGAAAAATTTTAGGCCTAAGTGTCTCTTTTCCGTAGAACGTTTTTAATTGGTCGATTTCGTCAACCTTTGTTAATTTCTTACTTTGTTGGCAGACCCGTAGCTAGAGTGACTTGACAGAGGGGCTGAGCCTTCCCCCCCTTAAGTGCCACAGAAAATTTGAATTTTTTTAACGTTTCAAGAAAAGCCTGAAACTAACCTTCTCTCATCAAGCGGGAAAATTGTTCAAATTGTTAAAGAAATTACTAGCATCATTGGATGTCAAGCTTCAAAATGGCTCATTTCTCGCCAGAATTACAAAATCTTCGTTCGTAAATTCCCAGTGCAGCCATTCTAGCGGACTGTGCAGTTTTTTTAAGTGCCCCAAATAGTGTCCATAGTTACTGTGAATTGTTCTGATGGCGCTAAACTTTTCGAATTGATATTAATCAATAAAGGGCTGTTCAGTTCACAAATGTCGTCACGCTATTTTTCGGAATTCCCCCTAGAGCGTGACGTCATTTCTGAACAGACCCTTATTGATAAATATCAATTCGAAAAGTTTGGCGCCATCAGAACAGTCCGTGTGTCCGCGTCCGCGTTCGTGTGTCCGTGTTCGTGTGTCCGTGTTCGTGTGTCCGTGTTCGTGTGTCCGCGTTCGTGTGTCCGCGTCCGTGTGTCCGCGTCCGTGTATCCAGACATTCTCAGAAAGTTATCAGCAAGTGTCAAAAAGTTGTCAGCAAGTCTCATAAAGTTGTCACCAAGTCTCATAAAGTTGTCAGGAAATGTCAGAAAGTCTCGAAAACTTGTCAGCAAGTGTCAGAAAGTTGTCAGTTAGTCACAAATTGTCAGACAGTTTCAGAAAGTTGACAGCAAGCGTCAGAAAGTCTAAAAAAGTTAATAACAAGTGTCGGAAAGTTGCCATCAAATGTCAGAAAGTTGTCAGCAAGTATCAGAAGGTTGGCAGCAAGTGTCAGAAAGTTTGAGAAAGTTATCAGAAAGTCTCAGGCAGTCCTCAGCAAGTGTCAAAAAGTTGTCAGGAAGTGTCAAAAAGTTGTCAGCAAGTGTCAAAAAGTTGTCAGCAAGTCTCATAAAGTTGTCACCAAGTTTCAGAAAGTTGTCAGCAAGTGTCAGACAGTCTCATAAAGTTGTCAGCAAATGTCAGAAAGTCTCGAAAACTTGTCAGCAAGTGTCAGAAAGTTGTCAGAAAGTTGTCAGTTAGTCACAAATTGTCAGACAGTTTCAGAAAGTTGACAGCAAGCGTCAGAAAGTGTAAAAAAGTTAATAACAAGTGGCGGAAAGTTGCCATCAAGTGTCAGAAAGTTGTCAGCAAATGTCAAAAAGTTGTCAGCAAATGTCAAAAAGTTGTCAGCAAGTATCAGAAAGTTGGCAGCAAGTGTCAGAAAGTATGGGAAAGTTATCAGAAAGTCTCAGACAGTACTCAGCAAGTGTCAAAAACTTGTCAGCAAGTGTCCAAAAGTTGTCAGCAAGTGTCAAAAAGTTGTCAGCAAGTGTCAAAAAGTTGTCAGCAAGTGTCAAAAAGTTGTCAGCAATTAGCAGAAATTCCCAGATCATTTTTGTCCATGGTAGCATAGGTCGCAGAGCTCGCCTCACAAAACTTACAAAACTACTGATATCACAACAAAAAAACTTCTTCGAAGGTAAGGTGTACCGCAGTAAGTAAGTTCACTTTCAAAATTATTGATATCGTCAGAGGTGACGCTTTCGCTGATAAGGCGCAAACATTTGTTTGAATAGAATGTTAGCTTGTGGTCAATGTTTTATTCTTCAAAAAATTTGCACCACTTTAAAAAAAAAATTACATTGTGTTCAAAAAATTGCGTCACAAATGCGAGACCAAACGGCGAAATAATTTTTCTGTACTTTCAGTTTTTACACTGCAGAAATATAACTCTTCTTTCTTCTTGCGAAGATTGCTTAACATAAATTTATATTTTTATGTGTTAAAACTGAAAGTGTTGAAAAATTATTACGCTGGTGGGTCTGGTATTTGTGTTGTAATTTTTTGAACACAACGTAATTTCGTTTTAAAAAAAGTGGTCTAAATTTTGTTAAGAATAAAACTATGACCACAACCTAACATTCTATTCACACAAATGTTTGCGCCTTTTAAGCGAAAGCATCACGTCTACCAGTGCCGGCCTGGCTACCAAAAGGCCCTGCGGGCGAAATCTGAAAAATCCCATATCTTCGTGCGCTGTTTTCGCAAACAAATGGAATTGAATGAAGTCAAAAACAGACAGGCGAATTGTTTCAGTGTTTTTTGGTGTTTGTGATGTTCAGGCAACGTTGTCCTTTAGGTAAATCGGGGAACGCTTAATTGCAGCAGACGCAATTTTTTGACCTTAGGGATCCTTTCTGTAAGAATTTTAATAATTGAATGATTTCGTATAACGCGGCAGGCGACAATTTGTTGGCTCTTTGGCGGTTTTTAAGCAAAATCGAGTTATTTTTTTAGCGCCGCAGCTGAAAATTTTGAAAATTTGGATTCGTTTTTCTTATTTTCAGCCTCAGTTTGGGATCCAATGGATTTACCCTTCTCCGAATTTGCAAGAAAAAATTTGTCCGTCCGTCTGTCTGTCGACACGATAACTCGAGTCAATCTTGATCGATTTCCAAAAGTATGTTTTCCCCGAAAGTTGTGATCAAAATAAAAGAAATCAGTCAAGAACTTTCGAAGTTCGAGATAGAGGTTTGGTGTCAAAGGGAAAGTTGTTGGGTTGGGTGTGTAGTGCATCAGGGTGACCGCCAAAATTGCGGAAAATAGGCGGGGACTCAAAAAAAAATTTTGATATGTTGTAGGGAAAGTTGAGAGAGATCATTTTCGCCCTTGGAAGTAGTAGCGGAAGTATTAGTGATTGAGATCATTTTCGCCTTTGGAAGTAGTAGCCGCCGCGCTTCGCTTCGGCGGCAGCGGCGGCTCCAAATAATGTAAAACATTACAATCACAACAAAAACCCTTCTTAAAAGGGAAACGTGACGTAAGTCCTCGTCCCTTCTTCCAAAACAACTGATATCAATTTGGGTGACGCTTGTAGCTTCGGAACGCACAAAATTCTTTGGACCCGTACGAAGTAGAAAGGTCCTATACGTTTACTACAAACAATTTTATTGTAACATGGGGTAGATCGAGGTGGGAGGGGGGATGCATCTTTTATCGTCTAAATATGACGAATCAGCAATAAAAAAATGTCCGTCCGTCTGTCCGTCCGTTTGTCCGTCTGTACGTCCGTCTATCTTTCTCCACTTTTTTTTTCCAAACGGCTCAACCGATCAGCCGACCCTTTTTTTTCTGAAAGGGACATGCCTCCCATGATTCAAGTTTGAAGATGAGAAAAATCGATCAAATGGTTCCGGACATATGCTCGAGGAAGTGACCAAAAACATGGTTTTTCGAGGGTCGGTGAAACTTTTTCGCAAATATCTCAGCAAGTAAAGCACGGAAACTGCTCAATTTGTTGTCAAATGAAAGCATTTGATACCAAACAACTGGGGAATTTTTTTTTTTTGGAATCGGGTCAGGGGTCTGGGCACTGGGAGCCATGGAATGGGCGAAAATAAATTTCTCTGCCCAAAATGATAAGAGATAGTTTTTTTTCAGTATTTGCGTAAATACGCAATACAGAGATTTACTTTCAAAGGCA
>CM055404.1:111336800-111355475 GCA_029228625.1 Pseudolycoriella hygida | reverse complement strand
CGTATTCCACGTTCACCGTGTTGAACGTTCCCCGTATTCCACTTCCCCCGTATTCAACGTTCACCGTATTCCACGTTCACCGTATGCAACGTTTCCCGTATTCCACTTCCCCCATATTCAACGTTCACCGTATTCCACTTACCCCGTATTCAACGTTTCCCGTATTTCAAGTTCCCCGTATTCAGCGTTGCACTTGCTACGTATTCTACTCTGACACTTCCCCTGACTTGACTGACTTTTGGACGATTTTCAATTTTCACCCTTTCTTGACACATAACTCCCTTATTTCAGAACAATATCCCACCCCGGAACACGTTTTCTCGACGTTTTGCACCATACCCTACAACATATCAAAAATTGTTTTTTCAGTAATTTTCGGGCAGCGGAGCAAATTTTTGCCCATTTTTGCCTCCTTTGACCGACCCTGGACACCGAACCGCTCAACCGATTTTGTTGAATTCGGTTCTGCTACATTCACACTGTCGAAACCTTTCATTTGACACCTCAATGGCCTCATTCCGGCAACTACCGGCCGAGATATTGGTTAATAAGTGCTCCAGCTCTGGACAAATTCGCCAAAGAACGACATCCAACATTGTTCAGCAAATTTGTTGCCCCAAGCCTGCACTATCGATTGGCACTCTAAATTTATCTCTACTTTGTCCAACAACAAAAGTTCCCTAACAACAAAGTGAGGAAACCCCAAAATTTTAACAGTTTTCGCTGCCTACCTCCGCATTAAGTCGGATCAAAAAGTTTTGTTATACTAAGTTGTAGGCCATCAAAAACTCTAAGACTTTTCTTCGCCGATCAAATCTCTAAGACGTCATCTTGACTGACTTTTGGACGATTTTCAATTTTCACCCTTTCTTGACCCACAACTCCCGTATTTCAGAACAATATCCCACCCCGGAACATGTTTCCTCGACGTTTTGCACAATACCTGACAACATATCAAAAAGTATTTTTTTTTTCTTCGCCAGTGTAAACGCAATTAAACGAAAAAATAACGGGATCGTGACAGACAGACTTATAAATATATAAATAGACGAATAGACGCATAAATAGACAGATAAACAGACGGACATTAGACGTTTATAATTAGTAATAAATGTTTTCTTCTTCTATTTGGAGTTTATTCCATCTCTTATGAGGTAGCTGTGGTGTTTATAGTTCCTGACTCCTATGTGGCTGCGTTATAGGTGGTTGTTGCGATAGCTGTTGTGTTGCTCGTTGTGTGTTTTGAAACACAATCGATTCAATTTCATCACTGGGATGGCGGTTAGTCCAGTGTTGACGTAAACCGGCCATTGTATCAAAGTTTTTAAAACACATTGGGCACTGGTTGACTTTCTCATCCTCAGCCTCGTCTTTCAGGACTGTCACGGGTGGCTTATCCATTTTTACTCGTCGCCTCATGTCTCTACCAAATATAAGTTATAAATTTTTAAATCAACCAATTATTATTAAAAGTGATGACCTGGATTGGTTTTTCATATTTTTTTGTCGATAAAAAAGAAAAACGGCACAAAACAAAAAATTCTCCAACCAGTCGAGTTGTTTGAAAGACGCACCAAAACGAAGTTCGAAAAATCCTTCTAGTAACGTCCTACACCAAAAGTTGTAACGAGTGTCACCCTGTTCAGCGTTCAGTAGGTTGACAGTTTTGTGTAAATGTTTGACATTGCAATGTTTGTGTATAGTCTGCTATGGGTTATGGGTTACGGAAATAATGTTGCAATAAACAATGTAGTAAACAGTGCAGGTGTCCAGATGACAAAAAGGAACCATTCAAACAAAAAACTGTGTGTCATATGTGTCCTCCAAGATGTTGCTTGAAGCCATTAGGCCCGTTCCCGGCAGTATGTGTGGTAGTTAACCGGAGGTTTTTATGGCGCCAACAGCGACCGTTTTTTCAAAACTATCACCAAATTTCAACTATAGCTCCAATCTCGACGTCAGTTTCTCAAAACGTATAACACAACCATGTACACGGGAGCCAAAACAACAAAACAAAGAACTTTCAGAAACAAAATCTTAATCCCACACACATTCTCTCATCTCGTCGTTGTATTCTTTGAGTTAGGTTGGGTCAATTATTCAACATTCAGTCTTTGTCGCATATAGAACCGTTAAACTGGAGTTCAGATATTGCGCATTTTGTGGATTTCTTTCACAAAATTGGTTTAGGAAATCGAGAGAAAGAGTAAATCGTGTCATCGGAAGTTAAGTTCTAGCTGCAAATTACTAAAACTACAACCAGAATTCTTAAATGTTTCTTCTGACGGCATGAAACTCGTTTTCGTCTACAAATTTTCATTTTCAATAATTTCTCACATTCGAAAGTCACCCACAAACCTTTGTTTTTCGTTACAGCTGGAGACTGGATCAACTCGATCCGTGGATCATTCTACACGAACTTGCAAATCTTAGACGCACAACCGAAGCACTTTGGCCAATGAATTTCAGATTTAATTAAGACAAAGATTTTCTAAACCTAAAAGCGATTTCAAATATGTAGTTAGAGTTTGTTGTGGTGGTGGTATTTTCCTTTTTCTTTTTGACATCAAGTATATGGAACCAAAACTCAATCACAAATATTTTTCTTTTACAGAGTTCAACATAAGACCCCAATTTGTTACAAATAGACTTTGTAATACAAATGTTAAGCACAATGGTTTTTCGTACAATAAAATCAGAACATATTATACCGAAGATAAATCCGAGCATACAAATTGGCAGTGTAACAAGCGTGACAGTCGGGCATGCAGAGCCAGTGCGGTTACAAAGCTGATTAACGGTGAAATCATTATGAAATTGTCGCATAATCCTGTGGTACACACATTAATCAAATCATCATTGGAATTAAAACGATTTATTTTGTATCGAGTCACCTTAGACAAACGATTTATTTTGTATCGAGTCACCTTAGACTTTACTATATAAGCAATGCATTTTGTTCAATGTTTAGCATTCAAATATATGGTATCAAACTAGTAACATGAATTTGTTTTGACTAGTTCCCATAATCCTCATACTTGTAATAATATTCAGGTCTCCAAAAAAAAGATATTTTGAAAAGAAATTTGACTTTGAGCGGAAAAAGTGTTTCATCGTGTGGAAAGAATTTCTAGCGCATTCAGAGCAGCCAACAATTCATTGTCTTGCAACTTTTACAGAAAGGAAATTACATTCTTGAATTAGAGTTTCAATTAAGTCACTCAACCCTTACAGCAACAATGTAACGCTTTAAGACAAAACTTATCTAACGTAAAGTGCAAATCACGAGAAACCAACAACAACTATACTATAGATTCAATACTGATCATGAAGTTAAGTGTCTACTACATGGGGTGAAAAGTCCGCGGCCTCACATAGAGATGGCGTCATTACTTCAGAATTTTTGTTAACATTCAGTAGTACCACCCTTTACTTGTCTACAGCCAAAATTTCCTGACATTTGGTGTCATAGTTTTCGAATTACTGTCAATAGAGTGACGCAGGTTTTTGTTGTTCGTAAAAAATGGAAAATAATGAATTCCGTGTGTTGTTTCTTAATGGGAAAAAATACGGTGCAAAGCAAAGAATGGCTGGATAAGTGTTATGGCACATCTTCTCCGTCGTATACAACGGTCAAGAAGTGGCATGCTGAATTTAAACGAGGTAATACAAGCACCGATGATGCCCCACGTTCGGGACGTCCAAGTGAAGCAGTTACTGAAGAAAACATCAAAAGAATCCATCGTACTTTGGCTGATCGGAAAGTTAAAGTTAGTGAAATAGCTGACATCCTCAAAATATCAACAGAACGGGTGCGACACATTTTACACGAGTATTTGGACATGAAAAAGCTTTCTGCGCGATGGGTGCCGCGTTTTCTAACAATTGATCAAAAGCAGCACCGTCTTGACGATTCAGAGCGTAATTTAGCTTTGTTCGAGCGTAATCCAACGGAGTTTTTGCGTAGATTTGTCACGATTGATGAAACGTGGATTCATTACTATACACCAGAGTCCAATAGACAGTCTGCAGAGTGGTTAGAATTTGGTCAAAGCCGACCGAAGCGCCCAAAGGCACAGCGTTCTGCAGGCAAGGTTATGGCCACGATTTTTTGGGATGCGCATGGCATAATATTTATCGACTATTTGGAGAAAGGAAAAACAATAACTGGCGAGTACTATGTCACATTATTGGAACAGCTCGACAACGAGATCAAGAGAAAACGACCGCATATGCAGAAGAAAAAGGTCCTGTTTCATCATGACAATGCACCAGCGCATTCATCCATAAAAGCAACTGTGAAACTGGACTCTTTGGGCTATGAATTACTCCACCACCCACCTTACTCTCCAGATCTGGCCCCCAGCGACTACTATTTGTTCCCAAACTTAAAAAGATGGCTACAGGGAAAAAGATTTTACTCTAATGATGAGGTGATATCCGAAACAGAGGCCTATTTTGCAGGGTTGGAGAAATCCTATTATACCACAGGTATCCAAATGTTGCAGGACCGTTGGACTAAGTGCATTTCCCTTCAGGGAGACTACGTTGAAGAATAAAATTAATTTCATATGTAAAAGTTAGTTCTTTCATTGCAAGGCCGCGGACTTTTCACCCCATGTAGTATTATCAAAATGTCCAAGGACTAAAAACAAAGGTACGCCAATTCAAATCAAATGTTCTATCGAATGATTTCGACGTTATACTGCTATGCGAAACATGGCTAGCCGAGGGGTACATTGATTCAGAACTCTTTGATAATAGATACACTGTATACCGGCGAGACCGTGACAGAACTTTAGTTGAAAAGAAAGATGGGGGAGGGTGTTTAATTGCAGTAAAGTCCAATTATTACTCAGAGAGATTATATGATTTTGAGTTAGATAAAGAGGATATATGGATCTCTCTTGATCAAAGTAATGGCGCTAAACTTTACTTCAACGTTCGTTATATTGCATGCAGAAGCAAATTCGATGTTTACGACACACATTTCTCGAAAATCAATGAGATAATAAATGTCAGAAAACCTCAAGGAAAATTCTTATTATTCGGCGATTACAACCTATCCGACACTGTTACATGGACGGCTGAATCGGACGGTACATGTAGCGCTAATAATGTAGTCGGCACTATTTCTGAGTCACTTATCGATCTGCTATCACTCACTGATTTATGCCAGTTCAATAAAAAGAAGAATGTCAACGTTAGGACCTTAGATGTTCTCTTTTCAAACATTGAACCTGAAAAGTTAAATGTTGACAGTGACGACGAAGTTCTCAGCCGCGTCGATCGTCATCACCCGCCTGTATCCCTTTCTGTTGACGTATCTCCTATAAGATTTATTGAGGAAAATCGACCGCCTAAATTGAACTTCTTCCGGGCTGACTACGACAAGCTCAATAACAGCATTGCGGAAATCGATTGGGTTACTGCATTCGATAATTTGGGCATAAATCAGGCAGTAAATGAGTTCTATAAGCTTCTAACGCCTTTGATTGAAACCATTTGAAGGTTCTTACACTAGCAATATTGAAGATAAGATCAGCACAAATACGAAAGCTTTTTTCTCCTACACGAAGTCCCTGAGAAAAACAAACTCCTTGCCTAATCGGGTACAGTTCCTTAATGAATCAGCCGATGATTGCGATTCTGTCTGCAATCTGTTCGCAAAATACTTCGCAAGTGTATTTCAACACGATCGTAACTCAGACTATGAATTAAACCAAACTGCTCCGAACTTTCAAATTGATTTCATCTCAGCAAACGAAATTAAGTCCGCTCTTGATAACCTCGACCAATTTAAAGTCTCCAGTCCGGACAATATAACGTCAATATTTTTCAAAAAGTGTTCTTCGACGATCTGTGTGCCACTATCAATTCTTTATAATAAATCAATACGCGAAGGTATATTCCCCTCTGCCTGGAAGGTTAGTAACATAACCCCGATATACAAATCGGGAAAGAAATCGGACGTGTCTAATTATCGGCCGGTAAGCATACTTGCTACCGCGTCCAAAGTATTTGAAAAGTTAATTTCTACTCGACTCTTCCATCATGTGAGAGATTACATTACTGCTATACAACATGGCTTCATTGTCGGTAAGTCTACCCTAACTAATCTATTGGAATACGTGACGCGGACAACAGATGCAATTTTTTTTTTTAATGACGTGTATTTATCATTCCTTTACAAGAAGCGCGTGGAATACAATTTATTAATTAAACATTTTAAAGCAAAAATAAGTATAAAAAAACTAAGTTTAGTAATACAAAAAAAAAAAAAAAATAAAAGAAGAAAAAAGTAAAGTAACAATTTTTAAAAAAATATGAACAGCTTAGAAGAAATATTCACTGTCATAAAAAATCAGAAATGCGTAAAGCAATATCACAAAGTCGCTCGTCAAAAGTATAAAATTAATAAATAAAAAAACACTAAATCAATAAAATAAATAAGACAATGTAGCGCACCTGTATTTTACATTAATTACAATCAATCAACAAATTCAAACTACACACGCAAAACAACCCACATGTTCAACAACAGAGGGCGCGTATCACATTACTTCAATCTATCGAATCATCTGGAACATCAGAGACGACGCCATGATGACTTTGGTGCTATAAAAAGGAACAGACGGTTCATGCAAAAGGTTATTCTTATTTCAACCGCTGAAAATTACTTTTGTGACGTAAGCGAAGTAGAAATAAAATTGTTGTAAACTGAAGGAGATTGTTTATGAGCAAAGTCTTTCGGCATTTGATGAAAGTGTGCGCATCGTATGACGGTCGTACCATCATTGAATTGTTTGATTGGCCACCGATTGGAGCCCTAACAAATCGCCCTTCTACATTGGCGCCCAACGTATGTGAAGCAGAGTTCACGGCCACTTAGCCGCGTGTGATCTGAATTACCGACACAGGGACTAACGGGTCTGCTAAAATCAAATTCACCTAGATACACGACACCCGCACGACATCTGACAAAGTGATATTATTTCACAACACACAAAAATTCGTGCAAGTCTTACACAGGGACTAACTGGTTTGAAAAAGTAAAGTCATCTAGATACACAACACCCGCACGACATCTGACAAAGTGATACTATTTCACAACACACAAAATTCGTGCAAGTCTTACACAAGGATCAATTGGTCTGCTAGAAGATTGTCCACATCCACAATACCCGTACGATACGACAAAATCCAACCAACATCACAATACGAAGCGACGGAAAATAGACACAGAAGAAATGGCGATACAGATGTCAAATGAGCAGTTCTCACAGCTCATGCAGGCAGTGACTCAAGCTTGTGTAATAGAAGGAAGCTTGACTGACTGCGATAAAAGATATGACGGTACACGCGATTATCACACAGTCGAGAACTTTATTTCAAATGTATCTACGTATGTTTCTTCGAAGAATATCACAGATGTGAACGCGATTCGGGGATTTGGACTACTACTAACAGGAGAAGCAAGACTTTGGTGGGATGGCGTTAAATATGCAATGAACACCTGGGACGACGTTTTAACAACACTTCGAACAGTGTATCAACCACCGCAGCCAAATTGGTTATTAATTAATGAAATTGCTCAAGATATGCAGAAGGAAGATGAAGCCACAGATGCATACGTGACACGACAGATGTCAAGATTAGTGCGACTAAGAAATTTCCCCATGCAAGAACAGCAGCAGATCGACATGTTTTATGGTCATCTCCGCCTGAAGATTAAGAAGTCTGTCCCTCGTGATTCGGTAAACAATATTGTCGAATTACTGGCTAAAACTCGGGCAGTCGAACGACACGAACAGGAAGCCAAGGCAGTGAAAACTCCTGGCAAGAAGTACTGCCGTTTTTGTAAGAATCAAGGGCATACAGAAGACGAATGTCGGAAAAAGAAAGCAGAGTCGCGGAGAATCCCATCAACAACACAAAAATCGTCAACATCGAATCAACCGCAGCAAAAGCAATCAAACACAGAGAAAAACACAACCAGTGATGAGAAACCCGCTTTTTCGTGCTATGGCTGTGGTGCCCCCAATGTATACCGCAGTAAATGCACAACATGCAAGAAGGTAGCGAAGCCACTTCCTGACCACAAAGAGTTTTACTCTTTACACCGAGAAATCGGAACGGATTTGCCAACAATCGCCAGTAACGTCAGTGGATACAACACATTGGCTTATGTTGACACATGTGCACGGGCAAGCGTTGCAAATCGCAAGTTATATTTACATTTATTAGACACGGATCATCCATTTGAAGACGTGACTATAACAATAACACTGGCCGATGGGTCCAGATCAACCAAAATAGTTAGTAGAACCTCTACAGTCATAACATTTGGTGGGCGTACATTACCAATCACTTTCATAGTCATCCCAGACGCACTTGACAATAAAACCTTACTCGGAGCTGATTTCATAAAAGCAAACGGAATAATGTTGAACTTAATCCAGGACGCATGGTGCTTTAATGATAATCTGTAGCAATGGTTTTTGTTTGATTATATTCAAGCCAAACCCAATGAAGTAACACATATCGGTCAAGATCAGCAATCTAATTGGTGCCCTAAGCTGTTACCATTACCACCGCAACAAAAATTATCGCGTAGAAAGCGCAAGCAATTGAAAACGAGAAATTTCTTTACCACTGCCCCGAGTCTGGAATCATCAGCAACGATTAACAACTCGGAAGCAACTGTCCCAATACTTCCGCTGACACCACCAGCTTCAACTCGACAAATGAAAGGAATTTCAGCTACATCTACACGACCGCCACAGGAAATCCTAGAAGAAGCAGAATGGTCAGCAGAAGATATTCTCAAGAAGATGTTGTCCCCGTCACGATCCACATGCGAATTATCACCGATTGGTTCGACACCAAAAACACGGAGACAAATAGAACAGGCAAACGTTGAATACTACGAACCATCGACGAAACAACAAATTACAAGTCCGAAATTAAATGCTGACATACTTTCAATCGATTTGGAACTAAGAGACGATGAGGGTAGACACTTGGACAACATGCGACGGTTATCCTTCAACAAAGTTATTACTAAGCATCAAGAAATATTCAATAACAGTGGCCCAGCAACTGATAGAACTGAGCATCGAATTGAGACTCTAAATCATTTGCCAGTGGCATCAGCCCCATTTCGTCTCCCCGTAGTAAAGCGTCAAGCATTAGAAATGGAGATCAAAGAGATGTTAACAGCTGATATCATCGAAGAAAGCGAATCACCATGGGCTTCTAATGTCGTCATGTCCAAAAAACCGAGTGGCGATTGGAGGATATGTGTCGACTACCGGCGGCTGAATGCAATTACAGTGGCAGACAAATATCCGTTACCACGCATTGACGACTTGCTACAAGAGGCTCGTGGAAGTCTGTTTATGACCACGATTGATTTACGATCAGGATTCTGGCAAATCAAAGTACGTGACGAGGATAGGGAAAAAACGGCATTCGTAACACCATTTGGCATGTACCAGTTTAAAAGAATGCCTTTCGGCTTAAAAAATGCCTCGGCATCATTTCAAAGGCTAATCAACGAATTCAAAAATGCTCTCCCAGAAATGAAATTACTGACTTATATCGACGATATTATCGTCATAACCAAATCAGCGGAACAGCACTTCAGCGACTTGGATCAAGTGTTTCGTCAGCTCCACAAATTCAAACTACGGGCAAATCGTAAGAACTGTCGCTTTGTTTGCTCCGAAGTGAAATACTTAGGACATATTATCACCACACAGGGGATTCGGGCTGATCCCGCAAAAATAGAAGCAATTAGATGCAGAACAGCACCACAAAACGTCAAGCAATTGTTATCATTCATCCAGACATGCTCGTGGTACAGATGATTCATCGACAACTTCGCAGCCATTAACCAACCTAACGAAGAAAAACACGAAATGGGAATGGTCGAATGTGGAGGAAAAGGCATTCAACGAGCTCAAATTGGCCTTATGCTCAGCACCTATCCTACAACAAATTGATCCAGCAAAGCCGTTCGTAATAAAAACAGATGCCAGCGCATATGCAATTGGGGCAGTCTTGGTACAAGGAGAATTGGAAAACGAACATCCAATCGAATACGCTAGCCGATTGCTAACAGCAGCAGAAAGGAATTATTCTACCATTGAGCGCGAAGCGTTAGCTGTAGTGTGGGCAACTGAGAAATTCCGTGGTTATATCGACGGTGGAATTACTGTAGTATCAGACCATCAGCCACTAAAATGGCTAATGACCATCAAATCACCGTCCGGAAGACTAGCTAGATGGGCACTCAAACTCCAAGAATTCGACTTGAAGATACAATACCAACCGGGGAAAATAAATGTAGTCGCTGATTGCTTATCCAGGCCACCATGCAGAGAACTGGAAACACAACAACATCAGGACGACGAGTGCATAATATGTTCTGTACAAATAGAAATGCCGTCAAGAGGAGCAGCTGATATTCGAGAACAGCAACTCAAGGATGAGGCATTACAGAAAATCATCGAATCGTTCGAAAATTGTGAAAAAAGTGAAGAACATATACGCCACTCTACCAGAGGGTACTTTATGAATAATGGGGTACTCTATCGATATAACCAGTCATCAGAAGACGATTCAGAAGACGCGTTGCTCGTGATCCCAAAACACGAGACACAACGAATTTTGACCGAATATCATGATGCACCAACTGCCGGTCATTATGGAGTCCAACGTACCACGGCAAGGATTGCTTCGCGATATACATGGTCAGGAATGAGGAAGCAGATAGCTACATACGTCGAAAAATGTAAGGAGTGTCAGAAATATAAGACACAGAATCTAAAACCGGCCGGGTTGATACAGAGCACCGCATCTTACCAGAGATTCGAGACAATTGCAATAGATTTATTCGGTCCACTACCGAAGTCACCAGAGGGATATTGCCACATCCTCATAGTGGAAGACATAGCAACAAAATGGATTGAATTGTTCAAATTGAAAGAAGCAACAGCCGAAAATTGCGCGGACATATTACTAAACGAAATCCTTCTACGCTATAGAATGCCGAGGAAAATCATAAGCGACAACGGCACACAATTCGTGTCAGCGGTTATGCAGAAGCTCACATTCTGTATGGACATCGAACACATTCTGATTCCGGTGTATCATCCCCAAGCCAACCCAGTGGAACGAAGAAATCGAGATCTAAAACAACAACTAGCTATATCAGTTGGCATACAACACACGAACTGGCCAGTACAATTGGCCGCCATCAGATTCGCGATGAATACAGCGAAAAACGAGAGCACAAAATACACTCCGGCATACTTAACTTTCGGACGAAATTTACGATCGAGAGATGATATCAAAAACGATTTAAGCGCCATCGTCTCAAGCGAGAATTTTGTACCAGAAATCACTCCAAAACTGGTACAACTATCTGAAACGATTAAGCGAGTACAAGAAAATATCGAGAAAATACAAGACAAAAATCAACACCAAAGTGATTTGCATCGTCGCCAAGATCCCGGATACAATCCAGGCGACAAAGTATTGATAAAAACTCATTCGCAAAGCAAGAAAAATCAGCAGTTTACCACCAAAGTAGCACCAAAACGAGATGGTCCCTACGTGATCATGCACAAGATCGGCGCAGCCACTTATGAGATTGCTGCCATAGAAGACGCCACTACACCGATAGGCACATACCACACATCCGACATCACACCATTTAAGGAGGATTCGAATGACGACCAAATAGTCCAGCCTATCCATCCCATCCGTAAGAGAGGTCGCCCAAGAAAGCAATAAAGAAAAATCCAGCTGCACACGAGCAAAAGTTGCAGCAGTCTCGTATAACCATCGACTTCCCAACTAGGGGGGGGGGGGGTGTAGCGCACCTGTATTTTACATTAATTACAATCAATCAACAAATTCAAACTACACACGCAAAACAACCCACATGTTCAACAACAGAGGGCGCGTATCACATTACTTCAATCTATCGAATCATCTGGAACATCAGAGACGACGCCATGATGACTTTGGTGCTATAAAAAGGAACAGACGGTTCATGCAAAAGGTTATTCTTATTTCAACCGCTGAAAATTACTTTTGTGACGTAAGCGAAGTAGAAATAAAATTGTTGTAAACTGAAGGAGATTGTTTATGAGCAAAGTCTTTCGGCATTTGATGAAAGTGTGCGCATCGTATGACGGTCGTACGGTCGGTGAATAAGCGACATCCTTTCAACCATAGCAAGTTCCTGGATCGGTAGCAGAGTAGAGGTGTATAAGTATGTAGATGGAGTGTCTCTCTGTAACCGGTACATCGCTTTGATACATTTGTTCTGGAGGGTCCGCAGATCATCCAGTGAAGTCACATTCCCTTGGCTGTAAAGGGGCAACATGTAGGTGATGTGGCTCTGGACGTAGGAGTAGTACAGTTGCTTTCGTTTATTGATTGGAATGTACTTTCCGTTTCTCCACATGAGAAGAATGAATGATCTAATGGATTTCTTTATATGATTTACATGTTGTACAAATGAGAGTAACTCGTCAAGTACAAGTCCAAGGTATTTGTATGTTCTAGCCCTTTCAATTCGAACGTTGTCAATGAAGATGTAGAGATCACGATGCACTCGAGCACGACCAAAGGTCATATAGACTGTCTTTTTCGAATTCAATGTCAGGACATTGCAGCACAGCCATTTATGGAGAAGTGCTGCATCCGATTGCATGACTTGTTCCAGTTCCTCCATAGAGTCAGCCGCGTAGTAAAGTACAGCATCATCAGCGAAGAGGAGTATGTTGCCGAGGAAATTAAGTCCAAAGATGTCATTCATATAAATAATAAACTGTAGTGGTCCCATCATTGACCCTTGCGCGACACCTACCATAATGTTCCTAAATTGACTCGTTTTGTCGCCAATGCAGGTAGCCGTTTTTCGACCACTGAAGTAGCTTAGCATGAGTTTCGATGCTTGGTCAGACAAACCAATTCGTCTATGTTTACGTTCGAGTCTCACAGGATCAACGGTGTCAAAGGCTCTTTTTAGATCTACAAACATGCATGCAACGAACCTTTGATTCGCCACATTTAATTTTATAAAGTTTACAAGTTGAAGTGCGGCGCCAACGCAGTTAGATTTCTTAATGAAACCGAATTGATTTCCTATGAAGAAATTGAGGCTTTCAAGGTATGCAACCAACTGTTCAGAAAGCAGGAACTCAAAAATCTTTGATATGACCGGCAATAACGTTAGACCTCTAAAATTGTTTATGTCAGCATCACCTGATTTATGAATCAGTTTCAGTCGTCCTTTAAGAAGTTCGTCAGGAAAGAACGACATCGTTATAGCGAGATTAAGACAGAAGGCAATTATTGGGGCAATTATCACAGCTGTGGCTTTCAGAAGCGCTGTTGGCACTTTGTCAATTCCTGTAGATTTTTTATTGGGAAGACAGTTTATGGCTCTTATCACATCCGGCGATTCCACTGTCTCAAATGACCATTCGTTCGTAGCGAAATCAGGATATAGGCTGTCAATATCGTTGAGCGAGTACCCATGTATGGAGATGATATCAGTTGCCAATCTCTCACCAGCTGTACAGAAATGGTCATTGATTTTGTTGCATGCGTCAACTGAGTTATCCAGTGGGGAACCGTTGATTGTTATGATATCATCTTGCTTGTGATTATGTTGTTTGAAGACAATTTCCTTATATAACATCCAAGTTTTACGATTGTCGCCCGCTGCAGACTCAAGTCTGTTGATCTCGTAGGCAGTCTTGAGTTTTTCGTTATTAAGTTCGACGTAACGTTTCAACTCATCGTACTTTAAAGCCAGGTGCTCATTGTCAGGGTGTAATTGAACTAATGAAAAAGTCAGGTCCCGTTCGCGAATTGCCAGTATTAAATCTCTGTTGACATGAGATTTGGTGATGCGATGGTCAGACTTGATTGTTATTGATTTGCTGCAATCTCTGACAATTTGCTGGAGAGCAACGTTGAGGTCGTTCCCATTACGTACATCGTTGTCCGCGCACATTTGTGTGACTTGTTGAATAGCGGCATTGAGATCAAGTTTTTGTTTAACATGGGAATGCGGAAGGATCTTGATGTTCCTGTTAAAAGAGGTGTATACTATTCCGTGGTCTGATGAACCGTGATGGACGATGGAGACTTTGAAATTGAGTCTTGTCATGTTCGATGCAGTGATATCAAGAATCGTTTTAGAGAATCGCCTGGTAAAAGCTTCCTTGTGGAGCGAGTTAAGCAAAATAAATCCGTTAGCAATCCTTGACGGAGGTCAGCTGGATACGATTTTCACTGATTTTTCCAAAGCATTCGATCTAGTTTCACATAGTCTCCTACTATGGAAGCTGAGAAGCTTTGGAATCAATTCCAATGTCCTTGATTGGTTTAAATCATATTTGGCAGGTAGAACTCAACATGTAGTGATTGGCGGCAGTAAATCTCAGCCGATTACGCCCACCTCTGGCATTCCCCAAGGTTCCATTCTTGGTCCGCTCCTAATTGTGCTCTTCATAAACGACATGCCAGACATATTTACATCATTTAGCAGTCTGTTCGCCGATGACAACAAAATCTATCGAAAGATCAATTGTGAAGCAGATTTTTACCAGCTTCAAGCTGATATATCGTCCTTTTCCACTTGGTGTGATAACAACAAGCTGAAGCTGAATCCAGAGAAATGTTCCGTTCTGACCATCACTCGTAAGCCACAACCAATTGAACACCAATACTTTATTAAAAACTTTGAGATTGAAAAATCGGTGAAAAAAGACCTAGGTGTGTTATTCAACAGCAAGCACGAGTATAATCAAGTTGTAACAACATGTATGTCCGTAGTAGATTAGAATACTGCAGCTCCATATGGAATCCTTTCTATGACAAATATATAGAACAAATAGAAAAAGTCCAACGCAAGTTCACGAGGATGCTCTATTATAGATTCAATTGGAATAAACCAGATTATGCCACCCGATTGAAACAGCTCAAAATGCAATCACTGGAGACTCGTAGAATCCAGCTAGATGAAATGCTCCTTTATAAAATAATTCACGGCAAAATAGATACAAAGCTAAAATCACGGATCTCAGTTCATCAACCACAACGCAATACACGGCAACAATCTCATCTGGCATTTTATGTACCTTTGAAATCCACAAACATCCAACTCAACACCCCAATCCACCGTATTCAAAACAACCATAACATTTATTTCAGATCACTAGACATCTTTAACACAAATTATAACCGGTACAAGAAAACAGTGCAAAATTTTCATGAGTTTTAGTTCTTTTACTTTTATTTAGTTAATTATTTTTTTTTTCTTTTTTTAATTTTGTATGTTTAAATTTTGTTTGATTTTTTTTTTCTTCTTAACTCTTTTTTCTTTAAACCGATCAAATCAGTTTCAATGATTAATGTATAATTGGGCAAGTGGCCTGTTCATTTAATCAATAAATAAATCACTAATTTAGCGTAATTTCATTATATTCTCCTTCGTCCCTTGCAACGAATGTGAGCTTGATGTAGGCTATACAGTAAATAGTTCGCGAACCAGATGCTTATAGCTGTAAAAGCAGATTTTGCTTGAGCCACTCAAGAAGGTAAGTTTCGGCCATCTATCTAACAACCATGTATGATGAGGATCTTCCGTCTGATGATATCCCCAAAATTCTAATCATCGGGTCCCTAATGTCCCTAAATCGTTCGGGACTGACGTAGCGTGTGGTTCAAATAAGAGTTTGCAGTTACAATCGTCCAATTAGAGGTGACGCCCACACTCCGGGCCCAGCTTTATAATTTGGCACACGGTCACTATTGAGCTTCAAGAATAAATTGGAAGTTATTTAAGTTCAGAAGCTTAGGACATTTCAATGTACACATCTCGTTTTGTATTGTTTTTATTCATCCATTTTACTCAAATTCTTAAATTTCAAAATTGTAGTGCTCAATGACTTTCATAAAGTTTTCATGTAATTTATTGATTTCTTATTGACAACTCTTTTAAAAATAAAAGAGCAGAGAAAAAAATTCTTCCATCTAGTGGCATTCTGTATGATTCTCTTAGTCAATCCCTTCCAGTGACGTTCTGTACTTTCCCCTTAGTCAACTCTTTCTAGTGACATTCTGTATAAGGAAAATGTTCCTCTTACTCAACTCCTTCTAGTGACATTCTGTATTAGGAAGATTTTCCTCTAGTCAACTCCTTCTAGTTACATTCTGTATAAGTAAACTGCGGCCATGGTTTATTTTCCACTTTTTGGAAAGACACCAACAGTCACCATTTTCTAGTTGAAATTTTCGGCCTTTGAAACTGCATCATGTTTTTTTTAAAGCTGTTAGAAATCATTGTACAAATGTCATCTATATATTTCACGTTGTACACCTCTAAAAGGATAAGGCTGTAACTATCAATATTTTTAAAATTTTCCTCTATTCAACTCCTTCTATTGACGTTTTGTATAAGGAAAATTTTCCCCTTAGTCAACTTCTTCTAGTTACATGCTCTATAAGTAAAGTTATTTATTAAAGTCCCATTTTGTAGCGTTTATCCAATTACTCAGCTGGGCGTTATTAACGCCCGGCGTGCGGGCGTTCATAACGCCCCGGGCGTTATTAGCGCCCGTAGTGCGGGCGTTAATAACACCCCGTGCGTTATTAGCTCCCGTAGTGCTGGCGTTAATAACACCCGGGGCGTTATTTGCGGCGGAGAAATGTCCTGCCACCTAATTAGAGTTCCGCTCTCTTAAACTATGTGAATAATAAATACGGAATGACTAAGTGCACTTCAGTGCAAATAGTGTTCTAATAGACTCTTTGCACTTCAGTGCAAATAGTGTTCTAATAGACTATTTGCACTTCAGTGCAAATAGTGTTCTAATAGAATAACTTAATTGTTTACTGATAGATAATACCTAATGGCTTTTTTCTTCCACCAACACAATTTATTTTTTCCTTCTACAATGGCTACAAATGAAGAACTTGCTTTTCCTTCTACAAAATGTCATGTGACGAATTAGCTTTTTTTTCAGCAAAATGTGACATGAAGAACTAGCTTTATCCTTCTACAAAATGTGAAGTGAAGAAGTGGCTTTTCCTTCTACAAAATGTGACATGAAGAAGTAGCTTTTTCTTCTTCAAAATGTGACGTGAAGTACTATCTTTTCCTTCTACAAAATGTTACGTGAAGAAGTAGCTTTTTCTTCTACAAAATGTGACGTGAAGCACTAGCTTTTCCTTCTACAAAATGTCACGTGAAGAACTAGCTTTTCCTTCTACAAAATGTCACGTGAAGAACTAGCTTTTTCTTCTACAAAATGTCACATGAAGAACTATCTTTTCCTTCTACAAAATGTCACGTGAAGAGCTAGCTTTTCCTTCTAGAAAATGTCACGTGAAGAACCAGCTCTTCCTTCCACAAAATGTAACGTGAAGCACTAGCTCTTCCTTCTACAAAAATGTCACGTGAAGAACTAGCTATTCCTTGTACAAAATGTCACGTGCAGAACTACAATTAGAAAATTAATATTTTGTTCATAGTTTCGTTTCTGTTGATTGACCAGCTGGTGCACTCATACATGGAAACATAGAAAAATTTTTGCTTCTGTTTTATGTTCTTTAACTGGTTTATTGCCGTTGTGTATGAAAAGAACACTACTACATGAACCTTTTGTTAACTGCACATGCTGCAAATAATTATCATTTTTTATTAATTTTTAACTAAATTGAAACCAAATCAGTTCAATATTATTAAAAACATATCAAAAAACACTCTTATTGTTTTTAGTAAAAAAAAAAACGGCAAAAGAATTCTAAATCTCATCTAATTTGCAAAGAAGTACCAAGCCACAATAATTCCACTGAGCCTTTATTTGATTACAAAACTCGTTCTGTCTTTTGACCATAATCAATTCATTCACTCATTCACTCAACTGTCCATGCGTATTTAGAAAAATGATTTAATTGCAACTCTAAAAGAACACATACATGCAAATTACACACATTTCGCATTATGATTTCGTTATTGAAGGGATTCTGTTTCATATTTTTATTTAACTAAATTCATAATAGTAGGGGTGCTTTCATCAAAAAATTGGTTCCGCTAGCAGTAGTAAATGTAACTTGTTTGATAGCGTAAATCGTTTTTGGGTGAAAAACTGTGGAACTAATTTCTTTTCTGGAAAATTGAAAATCAATTTTCCGGCCGGGAAAGCGATTTATATGAAAAAATTAAAAATCAAATAACTTCTTAACGGATGAGCATTTTTCAGATTTTCTTTCTATGAAGAGATTGATCCAATGTCGACATTTCGTGGAATAAATTTATTTTATAATATACAAAATGGTGGGAAACTGATCAACGTTGGGATGTCGGGCAGGTAACAAATACAAATCGATTTAGATAAAGCGGCATTTTGTGAAATGGTCAAGATTAGATCTTTCTAATTCTGCCCGGCGGAACTTCATCTAATTGGTGGTTCTGAGGGTATTCAACTTTCCCCGTATTCCAAGTTCCTAGTATTCCAAGTTCCCCGTATTCCAAGTTCCCCGTAATCCACTACCCCCGTATTCCACGTTCCCCGTATTGAACGTTCCCCGTATTCCACTTATCTCGTATCACACTTCTCTCATATTCAACGTTCACCGTAT
>CM055404.1:111319679-111336300 GCA_029228625.1 Pseudolycoriella hygida | reverse complement strand
AATACGTGCGAAGTGGAATACAGGGGAAGTGGAATACGGAGGAAGTGTAATACGGGGAACGTTGAATACGGTGAACGTTGAATACGGGGAAAGTGGAATACGGGAAACGTCGAATACGGTGAACGTTGAATACGTAACGGGGGAAGTGTAATGCGGGGAACGTGGAATACGAGGAAAGTTGAATACGGGGAAAATTTAATACGGTGAACGTGGAATACGGGGAAAGTTGAATACGGGGAAAGTGGAATACGGGGGAGGTGGAATACGGCGGAGATGGAATACGGGGGAGAGTTATTAAAATTACATTGGTCTAACACGCCACAAAAAACATAGTCATTTGTTAACCAAGGGAAGATAATAGGGAATTCTAACAATTATAGTACATTACTGTAACGAAAGTGATTCATCACCACAAGGACACAGTTTTGTGATAGACCCGAACTCACAAGTGTGTTTTTGATTAACAAAGCGAGTTGCTCAAAATAATACGAGTGAATACGTGGGGGGAGTGGATTCGACCTAGTGTGACAGGAGGGGGAGGAGTTCGAAAAAGGGCCATTTTTGCGTGACATATTTTATGAACGGCCCCTAACAAATAAGAACAAAACAAAATTTTTTCATTGTACAACGTGTACGGGAATCAATTTCTCTGTTTCGGACGACTTTTGCTTAGGAACGGATTGACTTTTTCTGTCTGAGAAGTTTGTAGCTCTGCCTTTTTTATGTGCTTGTAGTAATTAACATTTACCTTAATGACATTGTGCCAAAGTTTACTCGCTATCTCCGTCGAAGTCCGTCGATAAATTTGGAATGATTACCTGTGATGTCAACATAGACGTGATGGAAGTGGGGTCTAGCATTTTCGCAGAAAAGCGCCGTGTTGTCAAGTAGTGTAGCACTAACGAAGTATGGCCTTGCACATACATTCAACTGAAACTTGCGAGTACGGTTTTTTTCTTGATTTTCTGAGGGTTTGAATTAGATTTATTGTTCTTATACTTTGGTACATACAACAAACAACAAGACGGCTCTTTTTTTTTACTGATTTTCTTTATTTGTTTAACCGAACAAATATACATAAATCGAGACAAATTATTTAAAAGGACGTCAAGAGGTCCTACTACTTTATTGAGTCGACAGACCCATTACAAAGCATAGCAAATGAACATTAAGAAAAACGATAAAACCCTACGCTGTTAATTAGACAAAAACTGAAACATCGCTCGTAAAAGCAAAAAGAGAGATCATGGAATGAAAGAAAAATAGATCTACCGGGAACGTTAGAGAAACACAGAATCCCTATGTTGCGGACTAAACTTAAATTTTTAATTCTTTTTGGACTATTGACGGCTGGTGACCAGATTTTGAAAGCATAAACTATCCACGAAATAAGAACTCAATTCTTCTCATAATAGTTCATTTATTCTTGAGTTGTAACAACGTAGCGTAGAGTAGCATTGCGCTTCAAATTTCTATACAAGAAAAGATCGACATAATTATTTACATGAAATGAAAAAATTCAGACTAATAAAATAGACTTACATCCAGTGTTCACCGTCTAAGAACTTTACATTAATCTTTCAAGGAGCTGCGGGAAACGATACAATTGAAAGGAATTTTTGATTTTTTAGTTTAAGTGAAAGAGAAATAATGTAATGTATTTTCTCATTGCAGACAAACTGAAATTCAATTAAAGTTATTTTTGGTTCTTATCATTTGAATGTACGAGTTATCGTTTTCATGCTAATTCATTGCTGCATACAATTTAGTATGTCCTAAGAATGAATAAGCTAACATCAACAAAATTGTAGACTCTAAAACATTTTACTTTGAATATTTTATAATTGAAAATTTAATGGCTGCAAATCAAGCAAATCCTTTTTCGTACTAAACTTTTTGTCGTACTGAATTCTGCCATCGTCAAACAATTTATCGAAATGTAATTTAAACCATTATAAATTCGAAAACTCTTAAAATTTATGGACTTTTCGTAATCTTCGTATTATTTTCCAAAAAATCAATTTTCTGTATGTTTCTAGAAATTCTTCTTCTTCTTCTTCATCAGCCCATGTTTATCCACTGCTGGACGTAGGCCTCCCCTAACAATTTCCATCTCGTACGATCGTTTGCCACTTGCTGCCAATTTATTCCTGCCATTCTCTTGATACTATTTGTCCATCGTTCCGGCGGTCTGCCCATCGGTCTTTTCGTTGGTGGTCTCCATGACATAATGTTCTTGGTCCATCGTTCATCTGTCATTCTCGCAATGTGACCAGACCAGTTCCACTTTAGCGTCGCTATGCGTTCCATGATATCAACGACCTTAGTTTGCTGTCGAATCCACTCGTTCGACATCTTATCTCTTAGCGTTATACCCAACATGCTCCGTTCCATTGCCCTTTGCGTTACTCTCAGCTTGTTTTCGGAGAATTTTGTCAAGGTGAGAGTTTCGGCTCCATACGTAAGCACCGGAAGAACACACTAATCGAACACCTTCCGTTTAAGACTATTGTTCATCTTGCTTTTGAATATCGAGCTGAGTTTTCCGTACGCTGCCCAACCGAGTCCGATCCTTCGTTTAACTTTAGTGGTTTGATTATCAATACCAAGTTTCAGTTTATGGCCTAGGTATATGTAGCTGTCAACCCGTTCTATGATTTCATCACCAACTTTGATTTCGGTGTCATCGTCAATATTGGTCATGATTTTAGTCTTCGAGAGATTCATCTTCAAACCAACTTTACTGGACTCTTCATGTAATTGTTGTAACATTGTTCGCGCTTGACACAAATCAACGGCAATGAGAACAATGTCGTCTGCAAAGCGGAGATGGCTCAAGAACTTTCCATTTATGTTAATTCCCATTTTGCTCCAGTCTAGTTTTTTGAAAACGCTCTCTAGAACTGACGTGAATAACTTCGGAGAGATCGTGTCACCTTGCCTTACGCCTCGTCCAATCTTGAATTTATTAGTATTTTCATGAAGTTTCACACATGATGTGGCATTCTCGTAGACATATCTAATCGTATTTGAATATCTAGAGTCAACTCTGCACTTGTCTAATGATTCTAAGATTGACCACGTTTCCACCTAGTCAAACGCTTTTTCAAAATCAATAAAGATCAACACTTAACCAATCTTATACTTGTTGCATTTTTCTATCAGGCTCCTCATGACTTGTAAGTGATCATTCGTGCTGAACCCGGACCGGAACCCTGCTTGTTCTACGGGTTGATAGAAGTCTAGTTTCTTCGTCGTTCGTTTTGCAATGATCTTCATGAAGAGCTTGTATAGTTGTGATAAGAGACTAATTGGTCGGTAATTCTCGAGCTTTGTTATATCTCCTTTTTTGTGTAAAAGGGTGATAATTGCATTCTCCCATGACTTAGGTATTCGTTCCATTTCCAGACATTTGTTAAACAATATCGTTATCATTCGAAGTAAGGTGTCACCTCCTTCTTGATAGCCTCAATTGGTACGCAATCCTCTCCAGACGATTTATTTTTCTTCATTTCCAATAGCGATGCTTCCGTTTCTTCGACAGTTATTTCAGGTAACTCTTCTGATCCGACATTCAATATCACAGGTCTAGCTTGATTTCCTTCTTCTGCCGGTTGTGTTGGTCGAATAGATGTAAACAAGTTTTCATAAAAGTTCCTTGCAATGTTTAACACTTCTTGGCGGTCTGATTGAATCGTTCCCGTATTGTCCTTTAATTTGAAAATTTGTTTTTTGGCATTTGATAACTTGGATCGAAGTACTTTCATATTGCAATTATTCTCTATTATGCTTTGGGCTAATCGAACGTTATAATTTCGAAGGTCTGATTTCATATTTTTGTTGTGTCCCTCTTTCCTTCTTTTATCAACTTCACCCTATCAGCTATCAAATTTAGCGTTTCTTTGCTGAGTTTTGATTCCTTCGACTTGTCAGATTTGCATCTCGTTTCTATGAATGTTTTTATTGAGTCGAAAATTTTATCGTTCAATTCGTCTAAAGTAGAGTGTTCTACATCCACATCACCCAACTTTTCATTCATGTTTTCTATGTAATCGTTCCTCAATTCTTTGAGTCGATGTATATCAAGGACATCAGCTCTCTTCACCAGTTTCGACCTTTGGAATCTCGTATTCAGCATAACTTTGGCACGTACTATTCTGTGGTCGCTTCCAGTCGACAAATCGTTCAAAACAGTAAAGTTTTTGACTATTGACTTTTGATTCGTTATTATATAATCAATTTCGTTTTTCGTCACGCCATCTGCACTAGCCCATGTCCATTTTCTCTGAGGCTTTCCAGGGAAGAACGAGTTTGAAGCGTAAATATTGTGTTGTTGTAGGAAATTCAGAAGCGTTTCTCCCCGTTCATTCCTTCGGTCGTAACTATAATTTCCTATGGAAGTTTCGGATTCCTCCTCTTTCTTTCCTAACTTTGCGTTAAAGTCTCCGACCAACAACTGGTAGTGTGTTTTATTTTCTTCCATCGCTTTTGAAATGTCTTCATAGAATGCTTCTATTTCTTCGTCGTCGTGAGTGGATGTAGGTGCATACGCTTGAATTACTTTGATGCTGTACTTCTCATTTATTTTCAGGCAGACATATATTACTCTGTCGGATATGCTGTTAGTGTGGGTTATATGACTTGACCAGCGTTTGTGTACAAATAATCCTACACCATGAATCAACATCTGGCTATCACTACCTCTGCAGTAGAACGTATGTCCAGACCGCATTTTTAAGCATTCCTCTCCAGGTTTCCTTACTTCGCTAATTCCGACGACATCCCATTTGATTTTATCAAGCGCCATTTCCATTTCAATCATTTTTTCTCTCGATGACAGGGTTCTGGCGTTGTATGTGGCAATATATAATCCGGTATGACAACCTATTGTAACCCAGGGATTGTTAGCACCCTCTGCTTGCCGTCTGATCTGACCGTTGTAGGAGCCAGGGATCGACAAGCGACTGGGTACTCAGTGCCTATTTCGGTTCGTACTTCTCATCTTCGAGGGTTTTTAGCCATTAAAACACCACGCTGGCCAGTGCGGGTTGGTGAGTGATAGTAGTCCGTCTAACTAGGACTTTGCATGCTGCCGTTGTCTCTTGCTGTTGAGATCGTCAGCCACCATGCTAAGTAGCTATCCCATCTTGATAACGCCTAGCTGTCTCCGGCCCTCTCTATACGTAGCGTTAAGATACTACCCGAAGACAGCCCCCCTCATTCTTCAGCTAAGTGACCCACACTACTACACCAGGGTTGGTTACCTGATCGTTCATGGGGCTCCTCACTATAACAGGTGTCACCACGGGTAGGATAGGATGTAGGAGTAGGTGGACAGAGGCTAAGGTACATAAAGGAGTACTATATTGCGCATAACACACCATTTGACAACCCTTCTAGAAATTGCTTATTACGAAAGCCCTTGCGAAGTACTAGGACCGACCTACAGCCTGACTATAAACAAAAAGGTTTATGTTATACATCCTTTTTAATTTCCTATCTTCGGCAAAAATGCTCTCCTTAAAATTCACTATAACATAACAAAAATTTATATTTTTACCCTTAACCCGACTTTGGGACCCTTAGGTAAACACCGAAACCTCTAGTACCATCACTCCAAGAACTGTACATCCCGAAAGACTCAAACGATTTCCGAAAATGTTTACCGCTCGAAATAAATCGAAATAACGCTTGCATTTTCATTGAGATGGAATATGCATTCGAAATAACGCTTGCACATTAACTGAAATGGAATGTGCAATCGAAATAACGCTTGCACATCAACTGAAATGGAATGTGCATTGAAAATAATGCTTTCATATTCCTTGAAACTGATTGTGCATTCGGAATAACGCTTGCATCTTCATTGAAATGGAATGTGTATTCGAAATAAAGCTTGCACATTCACTGAGACGGAATGTGCATTCGAAATAACGCTTGCACATCAACTGAAGTGGAATGTGCTCAGTGAATTTGCAAGCTTTACTTCGAATGCACATTCAATCTCAGTGAATTGGAGCAGTATATATATATAAATATATATTGGAGCAAAAAAATCTCCAACAATTTATTTCAAATGCACAATCCGTTTTCATTCCGTGTGCATTCACTCCTATGAGTTGACTCTGTTGTTCCGCAATAAATAATAAACTCTACCAACAGCCTAACAGCTTTTCTTCAGACCCACGTTTATGAAGATTTTGACATCGATGCGTAAGTTTACATCCAATTTTTATGATTTTCATTTTTTAATCGTGGAAATTCCGATTCTATGAGTCATTAAATTCCGTTTTATGTGAATAAAGAAATTCTACGTGAAATGATTTTTAACTTATATACGAGTCATATGGTCAACATCACGAAAACAGTTCAAAAGTTGGGGCCGGTATCAATATTGAAACAGTGAAAGCGACATGGTTTTTTTGCTTAAAAGTTGAATAACTTCGGTTTGACATCTGCCCAAAACTCGAGACTGGTTCCAATCGTCAGCCCAAAACCAGCCCAAAATGATACAATAAGTTTAGGATCGGAAGAATTTGATTTAGTTACGAAAACAGCTAAACGACATAGTTTTTTTGCTTAAAAGTTGAATAACTTCGGTTTGACATCTGCCCAAAACTCGAGGCTGGTTCCAATCGACAGCCCAAAATCAGCCCAAAATTTTGAGCTATATACCGAGCAAAGAAAGCATTGATTTCATCCGAAAACCTCAAAACGACATATTCGACCACTAAAATCATGTTGGGCTGGAGTTCTATGGCAGCCCAAAACTTATGGTTATGTGCATTATCCAGCCCAAAACTAGCCCAATTGAAATAGCTTTAATTCGCTGTAGTTCGAAATGGTGGTGGTGCCAGCGACATGTACCTCAAAAAAGCGCGCGCATTTCGTGAGAACAAAAATGCGTCAGCTTTGGCTACAAATGCATGTGTTCGTATGTAAGCAACGGTTTGAAATTAGATCTGAATTGAAAATGTCCACGGTAGCTCAATTGGTAGAGCAGCACCCCGGAAAGGTGAAGATTCTGGGTTCGTGGAGTTAAAATTTTCTTTCAGATTTAGTTTCAGAAATACCACTTCTCTCATGATTTCGCTTTCGAAACAGTTGAAACAAATATCGGCTTGTTGGAGAGCGTTGGTTATATGAGCTTGTGTAACACTGTCTGGAAGTCCTCTGATGATAAACACATTTGGCTTGACGTCCTTGCTGAGGAAAGTGTGAAATTGGTAGCTGCAACCAGATATTGAAGCTATGTCGCCAGATGTCACTGTTAAACTTAATTAACTAAGCCGACAGATAGCGCCTCTTAAGGAGGCCAAAAAACACCAACACCCCTGGGTGTTTAATGTATCATAAACTCAGCTGTACATAGACATGCTTGCTGTTTCCCAAGGTCTAAAATAGTCGGAACTAAATTCAATTTTAACAAAATAAAATATCAAAGTTGCTTTTGTATTATCTTTATTTCGTCTAGCAGGATAGGAGGACCTTAAAATTAAAACAATAGTAAAAGATGTTAGAACGAATTACAACTACTCATCATGAATTCATAATTTGAGTAGCATACATTCATTGCTAACTGAAAATAACTGAGCGATCGAGTAGGATCATCAGCATGAAACGTTGCGTCTCTTCCATATACACATTCTTCGCCATCAAAATTTATAACCCTGACATGTCTTATATTTGGCAAACCATCAATGAATGTCCTTTCGACAGCTTTGAGTGGACTACCAATTGTTATCCATTCCAGTTTTAGGTTATTAGCAAATAATTCGGAATGTATGACTTCTATAGAGGTGTCATACAGTGTTATATATCTCAAATTTGTCAATGGTCTAAACAAATTTTTTGGTGGCGATAACAAAGGAGTAGATTGAAAAGTGAGATCGTCCAAATTATCGAGCCCAACAAATGTGTGTTCATCAAATTTAACAGTTGAATAGCAAGCGAAAAATAAGATGCTCGTTAATTTTGTGGCGCCAGTAAAAGCATATGCTGGCAGCACTTGAAGCGAATCCGTAACGAGTGTTAGGTATTCCAAATTTTTAGCGCTCGAAAATGCATATGGTTGTATTGTCAGACCACCTTGAATCCATATCTTTCGCAAATTTGGAAAAGCGACTAGAGTTTCATTCATGAAAAACGGTACAGGTGGATGATTCAGCTTCATATCAGTGACTCTATCTGCAGATGCATTTTCCGGTTTCAAGATAATGACTTCGCGCTCATAACGTTGTTCACTGAGTTCAATGGTATAAAACAAACAACAAAGTTTAACTCCAATGGTATCCATTCTACTACAGTCAGTACAATTAAGCTCGACGTATTGAGCTTCTGTACCCAACGTATAGACTGCAATTACGATGATTGTAAATCTGCAAGGAATGCGAGAACAGTTATTTATGACATTGAGTGAAAAGTTTCGAGTTTCATTAGGTACTAGATATGAGTTTGTCAATCCGAGGCGAAGCCGAATAATATTTCAAATTTCAACTGCTTTGAACACTTCGTTCAACATCAAGTACAACAGAATTTAAATTTCTTATTTTCACAACTTACATTCTGCTTATCATTCTGCAAGTTATCTGTCTATCGAAATGTTAACAACTAAACTGACAGAAATATTACCGAAATTTTTATAGCTCGCATCGGTTATAAATAGTTCATGTTTCAGTTGGGAATTGCGGGAAATGGGCGCTTTACAGCAAAAATGAGACCCAACCTATTTGCTTTACATTTACTTGTACAGGTGGTGTAGTGATTACTTTAATTAATTCATTCGTTCAAGGCTTCTAAGATTCATATTTCCTTCACAAAGTCTGATCTCCAACACTAATTAAAGATCATTCTTTTAGTATCACTAATTCACTCAGCAAGCAGATAGTACAATTAGAAATCGTATGGCAGCACTTTTAGTTCAATTTGAAAAAAAAAGGCTAAATGCGCCATTCAGGAATTTTACGAATTTCTCTCTTCGTAAATTATTATTCGGCTTGTTCGTTATCCGAGACGACGAAATCGACGAATTGCCATTTCAGACTGCGCAACCATACATAGAAGAACCAACGATGCAAGAAGTTGAAGCTGAAATTTTAAAGCTCAAAAATTTCAAAGCCCCGGGGACTGTATGGAGATGCACGAGCTCATCATACGCATCTGGAATGACGAGGAGTTACCGGAAGAGTGGAAGACCAGCATACTTTGTCTCATATACAAAAAAGGTGACAAATTGGAGTGTGGCAATTTTCGAGGAATCGCTCTGCTGAATATTGCTTACAAGATATTTGCAAATATTCTATATCTGCGCCTTCATCCATACACGGAATCTACGATAGGTGAATGCCAAAGTGGTTTTCGTGTAGGTCGTTCAACATCGGACCAGCTGTTTAATATCAGACAGATCTTGGAGAAGTGCAAGGAGTACAACATTGAAACACACCATTTGTTCGTTGACTTCAAGGCAGCCTATGACAGTGTTAGAAGAAGTAAGCTATGGAGAGTCATGGAGGAGTTCGGAATTCCCAACAAACTGATCTCGCTACCGAAGCTAACACTAAACGGAGCTAACAGCCGAGTAAGGATCCGCAATCAAATGTCAGAGACTTTCGACATTGAGGAAGGCCTACGTCAAGGAGATCCTCTTGCAACGCTGCTTTTCAATTTAACACTCGAAGCAGCTGTTCAAACCATGGACATAGACTCCAGCGGCACCATTTTCTCCACGTCCAGTCAGTTGCTTGGTTTTGCAGATGACCTGGACATTATTGGCCGAACTATGGATGTTGTTAAAGATAAGTTTATGGCCTTGGAGAGGAAAGGTACCGACCTTGGGTTGAAGGTCAACGACGGAAAAACGGAATACATGATCATCCCACCTACGAATCGATATCGGGAAGATAACGTAACGATCGACACACACACATTCAAAATGGTCAATAAGTTCGTATACCTTGGATCAGAGCTGAACATAAACAACGACATTGCGGCCGAAATAAAAAGGCGAGTAACTTTGGGCAACCGGAGTTATTACAGCCTGCTGAAAATTCTAAAGTCCAAGTCAGTAAGCCGAAATTCAAAATGCGCACTTTATAAAATTGTGATCAGACCGGTAGTTACGTACGGTTCGGAGTCGTGGTGCTTGACACAGAAAAATGAACAATCTCTGCATACGTTCGCGCGAAAGGTACTGCGTACAATATTTGGACCAGTATTTGACCGAAAACTGAACCGATGGCGCAGACGATATAATCACGAGCTCATAGAGCTTTTTGGAGAGCCCGACATAGTCAGAACAACAAAAATAAATAGACTACGTTGGCTCGGTCACGTACAACGAATGAATGAACATCGTATTCCACAAAAAATTCTGAAGTCCAAACCTGAAGGCAAAAGGAGTGCAGGGCGACCCAAGTCCAGGTGGAGCGACGCTGCTTTTGCCAACTTAAGAACTGTGGGAGTAACCAGCTGGGAGACGTTAGCTGCAGATAGGCCCGGTTGGAGAAGCATATTGGAGAAGGCCAAGACCCTTAATGGGTTGTAGTGCCGGTAAAGTAAGTAAGTAAGTTGTTCGTCATCCACAACATAAGACAAAATGTGAAATTTCTGAGGAAATCTAAAAAAGAGAGCGAATCAAAAGAATATTTTGTTTAAATGTGAAAACACAATAAAATTGAACCATGAAATATCTGAAACTGTATGACCGACGAGAGATACAATTTATTGGACCCGTACGAAGTACAAGAGGTCCTATACGTTTACTACAAACAATTTTATTGTAACATGGGGTAGATCGAGGTGGGAGTGGGGGGAATGCATCTATTATCGTCTAGAGATGACGAATCAGCAATAAAAAAAATGTCCGTCCGTCCGTCCGTCTCCACTTTTTTTTCCAAACGGCTCAACTGATCAGCCTAATCTTTTTTTTCCCTGAAAGGTACATGCCTCCCATGATTCAAGTTCAAAGATGAGCAAAATCGATCTAGTGGTTCCGGAGATATGGTCGAGGAAGTGACAGAAAACATGGCTTTTCGAAGGTCGGTTAAACTTTTTCGCAAATATCTCAGCCAGTATAGCATGGAAATTCCTCATTTTGGTGTCAAATGAAAGCATTTGATGTCACGAAACTGGGAAAAAAATTTTATGGGAATCGGGTCAGGGGTATGGGCACTGGGACCAATGGAATGGACGAAATTGAGATTCTTGGCCATATACGAAAACAGTTTTGCGTCTATATTTCCTTAACTATGCTATATGGAGATTTACTGTCAAAGGCAAAGTTGTAGGGAATTAAATTTAAGCGAACACGTGTTTCAGGGTTTTGGGGAAATATGGTCCATTCCTAGTATATGGCCACTTCCATAATTGGGCAGGATGACCCAGATCTCCAGAACCATGAGAGTAAGAAAGTTGGTTCCAAAGGCGAAGTTATAGAGAATTAAATTTAAGCGAACACGTTTTTCTGGGTTTTAGGGAAAAGCGACTTAGTCCTTGGATATAAGCTTTCCTAGATTTGAATGGTCTGAGACGTACTTCGGTAGGGCCTTTGACATTACCTTGGGTAATTTCTATGGATCTTTGAAATTCTTACAGTTATAAAAGAACAGAAAACGTTGGATTGTTTGCTTATTTGTATATTTAGTACGTTCGAGTCACTTTGCCACATCTATTCTGTTTGTCACATCTATTCTGATACGTACGGGTCTTTGGTTATGTTTTAAATCATAAGTTCAATTTGGAAAATTCTTCTTACTCGTAACAGATGATATCAAAATTAACAAAATACATAAATTTATCAATAAAAACCAATCAAACGGAATCCATAATAATATTTTGAAAATGTAGTTCTTTGCGAATTTTGAACAACATCTTAGATGAAAACTCAAATTCAAAATATTAACCAATTTTCCAAAAATTGTCCAAAATCCTCATATTATTTTGAAATTATCTATTTAAATGTTGCGTATTGTTAACTACACATAAAATAAAAAACGCCTTCACTTATGCAATCGCGACATACACCGAAAAATTATCAAAGGAAACCTTTGATACAGCAAACGTGCTTTGAAGCAAATTTGAAATTATAACTTTTTCAAAAGCGAAATTTGACCATTTCAATTTTCTTCAATATTTTTGCAAATCTTCGTAATATAGATTGGTAGGATTGGAGATTTGCTGCAAAACCAGTAACATATATTTAACATATGAGTAAATTTGCCCGGCAAACCTTGTAAATTTGATCAAATATAGCACATTTACCAACCTTTGCTGGGCAAATTTACTCAAATTCCGCGATAGTTGCCACACTCCAATTTGTCGCCTTTCTTGTACAAAGGGCAGATGATGCTAGTCTTCCACTCTCCCGGCAACTCCTCGACATTCCAGATGCGCTTGATGAGCTCGTGCATCTCCATACATAATGCGTTACCACCGTGCTTGAAAAGTTCTCCAGGTATGTTGTCGGTTCCTGGGGCTTTGAAATTTTTGAGCTTTTAAATTTCATGCTCCACTTCCTGTAGCGTTGGTTCTGCAATATGTGGCTGCGCGGTCTGAAATGGTAAGTTGTTGTTGGTGTCGTTTCGGTTCGGTGGTCTGTTCGGCTTCAGCAGTTCCTTAAAGTACTCCGCCCATCGTCTGATGCACCTTTCCTCATCTGCTAAAACCAACCCATCCTTGTCCTAGCACAATAGAGGTTGTTGACTGTAACCTTTCCTCGATTCGTTTACTTTCCAGTAAAAATTCCGCGTCTCTTCTCGATTACCAAACCTTTCAATTTCGATTAAAACTTCCTTGTCATGTTGTCGCTTTTTTCTTCGGAATAGTTTTTTGTCGAAATTTCTCTTCGAACGGTACTCTGCCATGCCAGCTCGAGTGCATCTATTTAGATATCTCGCTCGAGCCGCATTTTTGTCATCCAGTGCTTTTCTGCATTCGTCATCGAACCAGTCATTTCTTTTCTTTCCCGTTCTCGTTCCTATCGTCTCTGCTGCGGCTTGCTCTACGTTTCGTCTAATTTGATTCCATGCATCGTCTACGTTTCGTTGTTCGCTTTCCATTCCGTCAATAATTTTCTTCTCCAAACTATCCACATATTGTCGTTTAATATTTTCGTCCTGCAGTTTCTCGACGTTCAACTTTTCCAATGCCGGCTGTCGATTGTGTGAAATCGAAACTCGAGCCCTAACAACCACCTTTACCAAGTAGTGATCTGAATCGATGTTCGGTCCCCTACAACTTTTGACATCCAAAACATTTGAACAGTGACGCCCATCTATGAACACGTGGTCAATCTGGTTTTTGGTTCGTCCATCAGGTGATACCCATGTCGCTTTGTGGATGTCTTTATGTTCGAAATAGGTACTGCAGACAACCATGTTCCTTGACGCTGCGAAATCAATTGCTAACGTTCCATTTTCGCTTGTCTTTTCGTGGAGGCTATATTTACCAATATTGGGACGGTAGTAGACTTCGCGACCTATCTTGGCATTCAAATCCCCAAGTATGATTTTGATGTCTCGATTCGGTGCTCCATCATACACTTTCACCAGTTTCTCGTAAAATAGCTCCTTCGCTTCATTATCTTTTTACTCCGTTGGAGCGTAGAGTGCATATTCGTTCGTTGACAGGAGTGAAACCAATCACCGCGTTTCTGGCTCTACCGAAGACCATGAAGCCTGTTCCGTATCCTCTTGGGCTGTCGTTGCTCTTGCCGCTGTAATAAAACGTAAAGTCTCTACTGATCATAGAATCCTTCCCAGGCCATCTAGTTTCCTGTACTGCTGTAATGTCAAGTTTAGTCGCCCTTAGCGCACTAGTGAGTGATCTCAAACCTCCTGGCCGTAACAGAGATCTAACATTCCATGTTCCTAACTGTAAATCGTTGTCCTTTTTCCGTTGCCTAAGTCGTTGCCGTTTATCCTGTCCAATCCGAGGCTCTGTTGTTGAATTCATAACCATATTGCTTTTTTTGAGTGTGGTATGGTGGCTAGCCACACGCACAACCCACTAATTCGATTCCCCTCTGACAAGTCATCAGGTAGCACTCTTAAGTTTAGCACAAAACCCGAAGAGAATTGAGGTCCCGGGGACTACGACGTGGACGTAAAAAGAGCACTTGATAGTTAGACAGTTGCACGCCTGGCACATGACACGGACTACCACACTCCGCTCATATGCAATCAGGCGCTACCCTATCTAACTACCCAATTCCCATGCTGAGTGAATTAGTGATACTAAAAGAATGATCTTAAATTTAGCGTTGCAGATCAGACTTTGTGAAGCAAATATGAATCTTACAAGCGTTAAACGAATGAATTAATTAAAGTAAACACTATACCACATGTAAAAGTAACTGTGAAACAAATAGGTTAGGCCGCATTATTTCTGTAAAGCGCCCGTTTCCTGCAATTCCTTGTGCAAATAATTTTATTTCGATCTTATTAAAATTGCATTTAAAATTAGTGCGCGAAGGCCGAAAGTTTGTGCCTATTGTGTTTTTATCGAGGGGTCACTCATTTCGGAGATTTGAAGACTAAATGTTATAAATGTACTAAATGGATTAAATGGATTAAATGGACTAAATGACAATGACTTTGTCAATTAAGTTAAAAATGAAATCAAGTAAATCACATACTAGAGGTGTGCGCCGGTCGCAAAATTTCGGCGGCGGCGAGGACACGTTTATAAAAACGTCGGCGGCGGCGCAATCGGCTAGCCGAAATTTTTTTTTTAACCGGCGGCGTAATTTTCCGTAGTTTTTTCGGCGGTGATCGGCGCGGCTCAAAAGAAATAAATAGAATAAATAATTGTTTTTGTGAATTGGTCGAGACTATTCAATTTTTTTTTATATTTTTCTACGATTCTGAAGGGGTCACACATAAATGATATACATTGAAAAAATAGTTTTTACGCTTTAATTTATTTTATATTTAATTGTGAAATCGTAAAGTTCACACACTATCGCAGGTCAGTCGCAGGTCGGTGGTATACATATACATGTTGTTCACTAATACACACATAAAATTCGTTCGGAATAGAGTTTTGATTTCAATTTTAAAAATACAAAATGATTTTTTTCTTAAAATTAGGCTCTTTACCGTAATAAAATAAAAAATGAACGAATGTACGGAATAGTCTCGATCAATTACACGTATTCAATATGAAAATAATTACGAAGTTTTCACAAAAATGAAACGTACCCTCGTCTTTATCCTTTTGCATCTATTTTGCAATAGATATGACGCGTTATGACGTCCAACAAGTTTAAAACTTTCTTTTCTAATTCGAACATCGAACGGGTATCAATTATGTTCGAATACTATTCCGCTGAGTGTAAGTAAAGTAATAATCAGAAAATATTTGAAAAATCAACGAAGTTATAGCAGCTATTGATTCCATCGACGACGTCGTATTCGAAGATATCCTTGAAGACGACGACGAAGGGTTCACCGCTGACGATAAGCTACCTTTAAGTGTAGTAGCACTATCAAATAACCCGGATGACCCTTTAGAAACTCTCGACAAGGTTCAATATCAAACGGTTAAAGGACACTCGAAAACTCGTTGGCATAGCATCCTAATTATGTTAGATAGTCTCGGTTCTCAACGGGTCGCTGTGAACAGAGTGTTGTGTCTTCTTGAGAAACCAATGTCAATACACATCAACGAGTGGGACACAATCCAGGATCTGGTACGTTTTTTAAGAGTTTTTCAAGAAGCTGTCTGTATGTTCTCGTTTGAAAAAAATCCCACTCTTTCAAACGCATTGCTATTTCGCATAGATATTGAAAATTCATTGCAATGAAAGTGAATTAATATTATTGTATTGTAACGTTTTGATGGTTTTTTAACGAGGTCTATGACAGCAGTCGTAGACACTCTTTTTCCATGTCATGTAGAAGATAGAAGACAATAAAATGCAATTCATCATCATCATCATTCATCAATAGCGTTATTGAAAGCAAGGATGGCAGCAAACCTTGATTACAGATTTCCGATCACACAAGAGATATTGGTAGCAACAATGCTGGATCCGCGGCTGCAAAATTTACCGAAATTGCTGTGTGAGCTACAGAAAAGGAAAATTTCTAAATTCGAATTTCTCAAGTCAGAATGTTTGAAAATTGATGAATTCAGTTTCAGTATTTCAAGAAGAGACTACGCCGCAAAGCTCTGTAAAGTCAAAAAAGGATCCAAAGAATAAGCAATCTACTGTTGCTGAACTAATTGTCAGACATGCATATACTTCTTTTGAATTCGGCTCACAAGCGAGCAGTCAAGTCGATGAAGAAATTCATAACTGTCATCCCGAAAGACGACATAGATCGATTTGACATTTTACAATTTTGGAAGAACCATAGCAAGTCCCTACCGCATCTCACAGAGCTAGCAAAAAAATATCTTTGTATTCCGGCCACGAGCACATCTGGCGAACGATCAAGTCGTTAATGCGAAAGGCAGTACTTTGGGGCCGAACGTTCTAGAAAAAACGTTATTTATTCACGACAACTATTCTCTGGTTAAAAACATAGAAGGGACCCGTACGTATCAGAATAGATGCGGCAAACAGAGTTGATGTTACGAAAAGACTGGAACGTATTTAAGTGAATATTGCGTTCACATT
>CM055404.1:111275804-111319323 GCA_029228625.1 Pseudolycoriella hygida | reverse complement strand
CTATAAATTGTCGGCCGTGCCGAGATCTTTCAAACAAAAAAAGTTTTTGAAAATCGGAAGAGATTTACTCGAGTTATGTACAAAAAACACGTAGGGCCCTAACAGAGACTCATTTTAGTGCCCTAGCTAAGTCCGAGGACTCAAATTTAAAAACGTTTCTTCCATAAATTGTCGGCCATGCCCAGATCTTTCAAACGAAACAAAAATTTATGAAAGTCAGAAAATTATTAATTAAACATTTTTTGTCGGAAAAAATCAGAAAAGATTTACTCGAGTTATGTGCAAAAGACCAAAAACCACTTAAACGGCCCTAGCTCGGCGGTCCTTGGGCCATAATACCATAAAATATTTTTAGACCACCTTTCAGGAAAAAAAAGTTTTTGAAAATCGGTCAAGATTTACTCAAGTTATCGTGTTGACGGACAGACAGACCGACAGACGGACATTGTTTTTTTCGCTGATTTGTCATCTGGAGGCAACAAAAAAAGTTTCCCTCTTACTCCCGGGTTCGAATTCGCAATGTAACAAACGTGGTAATAAACGCATCAGACCTTCGTACTTCGTACGGGTCTAAAAATGATTCAAAACTAAAATACTTTCGCAGGTTAGGGTTTGTTAGGTTAAGAAATACTGTCGCGGTTCATCAATCCTCCAAAAAAAAAACTCTTACAGAGGAGCTGCGACGCAAGTCTTTATGTCTGCTTACAAAAGTTCTGAATTCAGAGGAGTGTGACGCATGCAGCTTCAATACGCAAAAAAATTAAAGCAAAATTACGTTGCGTTTTTAAAAACTTGCGTCACAAATGCCAGATCCACCAGCGTAATAAAATCTTTCAACACTTTCACTTTCACACAAGTGGCTGTAGCGCCGACAAAGTAAAATAATGTCAAAGGTCCTACCGAAGTACGTCTGGACCGCTGATTTTGATGGCCTAAGTGTTTTTCCCTGCACCATATCAAAAAGAGGACCAAAGTAGTTCTTCAACCATGTTGTTCTTCATGAAACTATTTTCTCTAAAACGTAATTCTCACCAACTTCGCCTTAAGAAGCAAACTTAAAACTGCCGTCAATTTATAGATATGTGTCAACCCACCCAATTCTAGAAGTTGCTTTATCCGGGGATATGATAGTTTTTCCCAAAAACCCTAAAGCACGTTTTCTATTTGTATGCTCTACAACTTTTGCCTTTGGAAGCAACTTTCTAACTTTCATTGCTCTAGGTATATGTGTCATCCCGCCCAATTATAGAAGTGGTCACATTCCAAGATTGGGCAATTTTTACTTAAAGCCCTGAAACACGTGTTCCCTAAACTTTTATTCTGTACAACATTGCCTTTGACAGTAAATCTCCATATTGCATAGTTGAACAAATATTGACGATAAACCATCTGCCTTCGTACATGGCTAAGAAACTCAAGTCAATTTCGTCCGTTACATTGCACACAGTGCCCAAACCACTGACCTAATTTTCCCAGTTCCGTGCGATACTTAGCGTGAAAAAGTTTCATCGACCCTCGAAAAACCATGTTTTTGGTCACTTTTTCGACATTACCTGTCTGCGGAACCAATTGACCGATTTTGCTCATCTTTGAAATTGAAGTATGGGATATATGTACCTTTCAGGGGAAAATGTTTAGGGTAATTGGTGCAGAAATTTAGAAAAAAATGACGGGACGGACAGACGGACATTCTTTTTCGCTGATTCGTCATCTCTAGACGATATTCATCCCCTCATTCATTTTCAACTACAAAAATTTCGCCTCCTACGCTTTCTTTGCCTCTCTTAGTATGTTTCCTTTATATAGAAACTAATTTTCACAAAGAGAATAGGTTTGGATTTTTTACCCGAAATTTTCGCGAGTGTGACGTCATACCAACCGCGGGAACCAGAAACCAGACTCGTTGATCGCGTCCCATAAAAAAGATATTTTTCCAGAGTAACTTTTGTTAAAAAAACTCGTCAATTTCAAAAAAGTGCCTCAATGGCTGTATAAAATCATTGTTTTTCATCTAGTTGTTGAGCTACTTTTTTGAGAATTACAAACTTTTCGCTGGAAGATGTCTGCACTTTCAGCCAGGACACTTGGTGCCGAGAATTGGAAAATGCCAAAATTAAGGAAGTAGCAAGTACATTACATCGTATAAGTTTTTAATTTGACATCTGGTTGCGTACTTGAGCCCATAATCTGCGAATAAAGAAGGCAGTCTGGTGCTGAACATCTGTTTTTACCGAAGAGTAGAAGGTAGTTAGATCTATACGTCATATCAGTTTCAACTCGCAATAGGCTGCGTCCTTGAGCTATGAAACTTTGAATGCAGAGGGCAGCAGCAGCCTGGTGCCGAATCGAAACCTATGTGACGTATAGAACTCACTACTGCCTCCACTTTAGTAAGAACAGATGTTCATCACCAGGCTGGCTTCTTTATTCTCAGCTTTAAGTCTCAAGTAGGCAGCCTGCTGCCGACTGCGATGGTGTTACTACAGGCCCATATGCGGCCTAGATGCTGAACTGTGGTTCTATTTTACTAACTAATAACCTCACTTGTTCTTCCAGCTAGGTGCAGTCAGAATTTTAGCACCAGGCTGCCTTAATTGACTAGGTTTTATATTTCTTCGGACTCTCATAATACTGGCTACCGGGCCGCTCGCGCAAATAAAATAAAAATGAATAAAAGACGCCCGCTATTTATTGAAACGTTGGAACATTTAATAGAAAACTTGGCCCACCCAATAACAAATTTGCGCGCAGACGATTGAAAATTCCCCAGTTCAAAATCCTTATAGAAGGCACTGTAAAACCAGTGTCTATATGCAAGGGACCCGTACGTACCAGAATTGATTTGGCAAACAGAACAGTCGTTGCAAAAAGAGTCGAACGTATCTACGTATCTGACGCCTTTAATCTTAAAAAATAACGTCCTCGCGAAATTGGAGTAGGCGAAAAGTTTCACCAATCCTCAAAAAACAACGTTTTTGACCACTTTTTCGACCTTACTTGTTACTTGCAGCACTCCGCGAAAATGTGTCATTACCTGATGACGGTTGCGGTAATTTTCATTTTCGCGTGGCTTAGCAAGTAAAATAACTTACAATATGGTTTGGAAGTGTTTATTTTGACTCGTGTGGTTGCATCTCGCACCTTCGGCTTGGAATGCAAACTCCCCACTCGTCAAAACGAAAATGTCCAAACCATATTGTAATATACTATTGAAAATCTGTAACTATTCCTTCTTTATCCTCCTTGGCTCGACGGGAGGTAAGAAATAGAGACAATAGTAAATCTAATGCGAAGAACAATAATGAAATCGTCCCGAAAAAGACGAACTATAATGCGTGAACTTAGGTGATCGAAAAACAGTAATGCAATAAGATTCTACCGACGGTGATAATTACATGAGAGAATATTCGAGTTCGCTCTGTTCACAATTATCGAAATGCGGAAATAGAACTACTTACAATTGATATTACAGCACTAAGAATCGACCTCCGATGATAGGACATTATGGATGAATGATCTTGCTATGGTTTGGGACATTGACGCCAATTGATAGCTCTATACTTTCTGAATGCTCCTCTTCTCCTTCTTCTCGTTCTGTCTGCTACTGGACTTTCAGTGGAATGATGTGATACAATGGTAATGATTCGCTCAAACGGTAATCAATCAGAGATTGCATCGACCAGATAGACAGTTCCAGGATAAAAAGGTTCTCGTTTGCGATATTGTATGTAAATATAATTTGCTTCTTCTTTCTGCTTTGAATTGCTTTGTACTTAATGATAAACTGATTTAATGTTGTTCGACTTTAATTTATTTTCAACCTTTTGACTTGGAATTAATAACTTGAATTTAAATGCGTCCCTCCGACTTGGAGGTAAGACTAAGAATTGACTTAACTCTTTCGAGATTAAACTAAGAATGAATTACAATTATCTTCGTTTACGAAGATTTTGGCGGTAGTTCAGTTCCGCTATTGCGAACAGGGGAAATTGCATTCTCTTTCCGTTACATTTCGCTGCAATGTAATGTCCCTAGATGTCGTGGATGTTGGATGTGATGTAGTTACGCGCGGTTTATTTAAACTTAATGTATATTTATTTAACTTGTTATTCGCATTTTATTATAATAGAATTATGGAACGTGCAGTGGAACGCCGTCACGTTACAAATCGGATAAGATTTACCCGATTTATGTAGAAAAAAACGTTTCTTCCATAAATTGTCAGGCATACCCAGACCTTTCAAACAAAAAAAATGACGAAAATCGGAAAAGATTTACTGGTTCTTCGTACGGGTCTAACAAATCAAAATGAATTTTTCCAGCTGCCGTTTCAAACCGGTTTTAAAAGCCACCGACCTTATTCTTTCGGCCAGCCCCGGCGATTTTCAATCAACTCTCATGCCTGACATAAATTCTGGATATTTTACTTGGGACTAGCTTCTTTAGTTAAAATTTTGCTGAAATTGTTGTAAAATATCGCAAGCGTCTCTGGAAAGACGCCGATTATTAGCCGGCCGAAAACGGCGGCTGATGGCTAAATGGGCCGCCGCCGCCGCTAGTGCTTAGAGTCTGCTGGGTTCGGCGGCTAGTGTAGTTTTCATAAATCATTGTAAAATATTTCCTAATATTTTTCTGATACTTAATTTTCAAAAGAAATGAAAATCTTCTACAAAACTAGTACACAAATTTGAAGTTTTGTGTACCGTCTAGATGCACAGGTCCCGGGTGTAAGGCCAAGGGGTAGACCAACGGGAAGGCTTATAGATTCAACTAAATCAGATTTGGAAGTTAGTGGACTTTCTCTGGGCGAACAAACTATCTCCTTGGCGGACGATAGAAGGGCATGGGGGGCGATAGTTCACCATTCTGGGGTTCTGGTTTCAAGACCTAACACCGAAAGGTACTAATAGAATATTAAGGTTGATTATGATGATGATGACCGTGTACCGTCTCATCATCATTTGAAAAATTATACGGGCAAGGTGCCCCTAAATTCACAGAGAGATTTAATATTTTTCTTTGTATTCTATGCAAATTTCGACATATTATTCTTGCAGGAAGTGACAGACCTACGTCATCGTGGGTTCGTTGGAAAGCTGTGTGCTTCTTACTAATTTTCTACACTTAAAAGTCGTGAATTGATGGCGTTTTGTTGATGTCGTGTCTGATGACAGGTCGGGCGAGAAAGTTTTAAATTTCTTAATTTTTTCTCTCCCACTGGGGGAAAATAGAAATCGCAGCGGTACTTTGATTTTGAAAATGGCGTGGTTGATGTGTTTGTTTCGCTTCATACGCATATGTGAAATAGGAAATTCCACCTCGAGCAATTTTTTCCTCTCGGTGAACAAAATACTATTTTAAATATCTCTTTCACTTTTCGCATTCTCCTAGTGAGGAAATGTTTTTCACAGCTCAGTCATAGATCAAACAATATTTTTTCATACTTCGGGGACGAAAGTGCGGGAGTTGAAGAATTTTTCTTGTGATTTCGTCCCCTCGTATGAAAAATTATGTGTGTATCTGCTTCGGACGATGTATTAAACCTATTTTCGCTTGTAGCCCTCGCACTGCTCGGGCTACAACTCGCGAAAATAGCTTAAGTACATCGTCCGAAGCAGATACACAAATAACTATTGAATTCGGTTTATTAAAGTCAAATGGAAATCACAGAAGATGCAGCCTGAAACCAGACCACCGAAATTTGTTTTGTGACTTATTTAAATAGTTAAACGTTTTTATTTTCTGGACTACAGCCGCAACTTACCGACATTTTTAGTCTAGACCTAGATGCCACAGGCATTTTTTTTCGACAGCTTAGCCGATCTATCAGCTGGACGCCAGTCTTTTTTCTTTGGCTACCGCCGCCAATTTTTTTTCGGCTCTTGTCTCTGCTCAGGTCTGAGGATTATTGGAGGTTTTGCAAAAATATCAAAAAGATTTTTTTTCGTTTAAGAAAGAATTTTATCATGCCCCTCACGCAAGTCTTATACGCCCAAAAAATTGGTGAAATTACAAAAAGTCAAAGTTTTCTGGAAATTTTATTTTCATCATCTATAACAATCGTCCTCAATATGTCCTGTAGAGATTGGAATTTGTCGTAGCCAGACATCATCGTGGTAATTGGCGTTTACTAAATTAGAACAGAGGGTGATTTTTCAAAAACGGATTTCCAGATGACAAACGAAGGAGCGAATGGCTCCAAAAAGCGTGCTGTCACATAATTACTACTGGATATAGCTGTTGACAAATCTGCTATTGAAAACATCGTATTTGTATGCCGCCTACTCTGTGTTCGAATTCAGTGGCTGACCAAATGTACAATACCTTTGAAAGCGATTTTTCGACCTGGCGTCACTCAAAAAAGGTCAGAGGTGACCCCAATTTGTCAAAACCGTCACGTTTCGTCGTCCCCCCCCCCTGGATTTTGAATGTTTTTCGAGAAATAACTTGGACATTTCGCTTTCTGGGAAGTTAGCACAACTTTTAAACACAAGATTTCAAATAATCTTGCGATCACAAGACTTGATGAGTCGAATGTCTCTATAAGGATTGGTTCAGTTGTTAGAACTTGCAGTACGCAAATAGTCTCTTCTGCATACGTTCTTGGATATTTACACACAGTGCAAATCGTCAAATGTATATAGGAAATTGTCTTCTAAAAGGGTATTTGTTCTGATTACAAATCGATGAAATCGCTTGTTCAGTCTATGAAGTTGGGTCAGTCCATTTTGTAAAAGGAACAACTTCCATTTTGGTCGATAAATTTGTGTGCTCAGTGGGTAAAAATATTTGGAATGCAAAGGCTCTCAAATGAAATTAAATGTTTCGGGAAAAAATTGTCCTCACTTTGTCCCTTCGAATGACGTTTCGATAAACTAGACCGAGCACCAGCCACTGGATTCGAGCTCTTAGTACTTGGCATACAAATTCGATTTTTTCAATATCAGGTTCTCTATCACTTATTTTCAGTAAAAAAACAAATTGGACAAATTGAGGACATTTTTCTACATCAGGATATTCACCAAAATATTTCGTTGCCCAGGTAACGTACATTCAATATTTGCGATGTGTCAATGTAACATTCTTTCTGTTAATAATAAAGCTTTCACAACAACGACTGGCTACGACAAATTCCAATATCTACAGGACATAATAGGACATATTGAGGACAAATTTCCAGAAAACTTTGACATTTTGTAATTTCACCCAAAAAATTCACAAGAAATTTTTTCGTTGGTTTATTCACCCCGGTGATTTTCACTTATACTTCAGTTCGACTCAGGACTTATAGTTTGGTCGCCATGCGCGTGTGGAAATAAATTTTTCTTCCCGGTGATGGCGAAAATTTACTTCCCGATATCCGGCAAAATCGAGTGAAATTTCCCAGTAAATTATTATTATTACCGCATTTCCCGGTCAGGTGTCTCAATATTCAGTCACATTTCGCAAGAAAAAACTTTCAGTCAATAAATTTTCATACATTTTCCGGTCGGGTTACTGATTTCCCGAATTTTTGTCCTCAGTCGCGTCAAAAATGTCCCGGTAGCCACGATTTTGACAGACCGTTTTCTGGGTACCTAGGATACCACCGATACCCGACAATTTCCGCAAGCGTTGCCATGAACTACCCTTTAGTCAAAACTTGACACTTCTGAATACGGTTTTTCGATGTACACAGTATGCGTATCGAATTGTGTGAGTACGTGCACAGCACATACGCAGTAAGTTCACAGAAAGGTGTGTACTCTCGTCTGCGTACTTAATGCGTGTACTTTGTACACGTTATAAATACAGCAACAAAGACAATTGTAGGAAATGTGAGCATTTTCTGTACACATGCATTCAACAAGAGTAGATAATTTCTGAGCAGTATAATCCACTGGGCTAGGGAAAATTTTAAGAAAAAGGTTTCAGTTTTCAAAATAGTTTTCCTTCATTGAATATTACGAACAAAATTTGGTTTGAAGTCAAAATTCTTTTCAAAATAATTTTTATTTAAAAGTCCCTGAATATTATGGCAAGTATGAGGACTTTTCGTCAATTTCATCATCATTTTACCGTTAATCAGCTTTGTAATTGCTCTGGCTTTGCATTTTGGATTGATCCGCTTGCTACACTGCCAATGTGTATGCTCGGAATCATCTCGGTTATAATATGTTCTCTCTTTGCAGTATGAGAAACCATTGTGCTCAATATTTTTACCACCGCGTTTATTTTTAACAACTTGGGGTCTGATGTTGAACTCTGTAAAAGAAAAATACTTTGTGATTGAGTTTTGGTTCTATATACTTGATGCCAAAAAGAAAAGGGAAAATGCCACCACCACAACAAACTCTAACTACATATTTGAAATCGATTTTAGGTTTAGAAAACCTTTGTCTGAATTAAATCTGAAATTCATTGGTCAAAGTGCTTTGGTTGTGCGTCTAAGATTTTCGAGTTCGTGTAGAATGATCCACGGATCGAGTTGTTCCAGACTCCAGCTTTAACGAAAAACAAAGATTTGTGGGTGACTTTCGAATGCTAGAAATTATTGAAAATGAAAATTTGTAGACGAAAACGAGTTTCCCGCCGGCAGAAGATGGTACCGATTCAATTATCAATCTAACCAAAACATTTAAGACTTCTGGTTGCAGTTTTAGTAATTTGCAGCTAGAACTTAACTTCCGATGATACGATTTACTCTTTCTCTCGATTTCCTAAACCAATTTATTTAAAAAAAACCCACAAAATGCGCAATATCTGGACACCAGTTTAGCGGTTCTCTTTACGACAAAGACTGAATGTTGGATAATTGACCCAACCCGACTCAAAGAATACAACGATGAGATGAGAGAGTGCGTGTGAGCCAGGGCCGAACTGAATATCTGAATATGCAACCCGTAACTGACCGCAAGCCCCAAAACACGTTAATCCATTGCTTATAATAGCATTTTATTGACATTTGAGGGGAACATCGAGGTTTGCCGAGATTTCCCCCCAAATGTCAATACAATGCTATATTGCATAAGCGAAAACGAGAAAACAAACATGGGGAATGAAGAATGTCATTGTCAATTTCTATTTATAATCACTAGAGTAATAATTTTTAAGGGGAAACAGTGCGCGTATGCAATAATAATTTTTACATGCGACGGACGGAGCCGAAAATGTGGACTTTGCATGTAAAGTTGTATATGAATCTGTTTTGGACGATTGTTTTTAGACAGTTTCCCTTGCAACTACAACTCGAAAAAAATTAGGGCAAAACGAGACGAAAAAACAAAAGTTAGAGAAGGAATTAGCATTTTATTGGCTACCCCCATGTAATGCTCAACTTTCGAATGCAAACGGAATAAACATTATACAGTGAATATACCAGAGCCTATTTTTAGAGAAATTTTAGAGAAATTTACAGAAACTCTAATTTTTCTAAAGAAAACGAAGAGGTACAGTACAAAACATGTTAAAAATTGGGAGATTTGTGACTTTTTTTGTATAAAGATACAGCTGTCTCGAGTAGGAGGATGGGTTTTCAGTGTCATATGACAGTGGGGGATGCGGGTAATAAAATTGCTGTACAATGACGAGTGAAAAAGTTTCATGCTTTGAGATATAGGGGTTTTTTGGGCGACAACTTGAGCACTTCTTTGAGTCAATATCGGCTGGTAGTGGACCGAATGAGGTGGTAAAGGTGCCAAATGAAAGATATCGACAAAGAAAATAAAACCGAGATAGTGAAAACCGGTCGAGTAGTTTGGCGCACAGGGGTCAAATTTTAAAGCGTGAAAATAGTCAAAATTTGGTGGGTTTGTCACTTTATTCGTATCAAAGTGGGGCAGTATCTCGACCGTAACTGCTCACATCGAGGTCATTGAGGTGTCGCGACATGTCGAATAAAAGGTATCGAAACTAAAAACTCGAGTTTGTGATAACCGGTAGGGTGATTCTATGTCCAGGATCGGTCAGAGGTCCGAAATCAGCTAAGCTATCGGAGATCGACTGTGAGTATAACTCGGAAAACATGCGATTTAGAGTACAGGAACGACACAAAATTTGTTAGGATGTTTTCTAGAAGTTTAATGATGATTTCCAAAATGGCTCTTAACGTTTGGTGGGGTATAAATGGGGCAGGACCGTAGCCAGAAGATATGGGTCTCAGGACACAAATAATTGTCTACGATGATGCACTCGCGTCCAGAAAGAAATAATCTGAAAGAAAAAGTGGGGGGACGCACATTAGCTTATAAAGTTATAAGCAAAAAACACTGTCTTAACTGTTACAATAAACCGTTATAAAAATTCAACATCTAAATTTTTATAACAGTGCGCCCACCTCTTTTTATTTCAGATTATGTCTTCCTAGACGTTAATGCATCATCGTAAACATTTAATTGTGTACGAAGGCCTATATATTCTGGCTACGGCCCGGCCCTGAAACGGAGTTATATATTTAGGATTTTCGAAACATGAGATAATTTTGTATATTTGGCAAACATTTATGAGGTTCAGATGAAGCGAGAAAATCAAGCGTCGAAGTCTTATAAAGCACCGCGGGCCGACATAGCTCTGCAGGCTAATAAAGTGCTGCACACTTATAAAGTCCCACAGGGTTACAACGCGTTACAGACTAATGAAGCACAACAGGATTGTAAGTTGCGAGGATCGATAGGGAAGTATGGAATTCGGTAATAGTAGCGGTCTAAATTGTATAACAGTAATTTGAGACAGAAATTTTTAGTCTTCAATAAAGTTGTTTAGCATGAATTAAGGAACAACTTTGAAGAAAAAAGTTTTTTCAATAAATTTTATTTCGGAAGCTACGAAGTGTTGAAATCGACATTCCCTGAAAAATTTAGCTTTCTGGTTTAAATTGAATAACACTTCTTGTGTTTGAGATTGAAATTTTTGATCTATATCAAAGTTGTCCAGTACGAAATGAGGAATAACATTGCTGAACAAATAATTTTGCATGGAGTTATGATCTGTTACATTTGAAAATATTTCAAATCCTCCTTAGGAAAGTGGGTTAGAAAATATCTCAGGACATCCGTGCTGAGGGTACCCACAAAAGTTTTGAAAATACGATCGATATAGGACGAAAAATTGCGGGATCGGTTTTCATTTTTTGCGAGTTGGCTAGGAGGCAGGGGTCTGTAAAATATGTGACGGTCTGGGAGAGTCCAAAACCGCCGATGTTTGGTTTTTAGGTCGGAACTTAAAAATTTCGAGATTTGGTGCATCCTGGGGACCATGCTAAAACACGTCCTCTTTTTTTGCTTGTTTTCGAACCCTCTCCCTGTACCACATCGTCTCATCTCGTAAACCAACCCCCCCCCCCCTTGGTATGTCCTTTTTTGAACAGAAAAAAACTTGAAGAACTCACAAATTCATTAAAAAAAGAATATTTCAGATTTAAAATTCCGAATTTCAAATGTATACTGAAGGTTTTAGTATCGTTACCAAAGGGGTACTTACTTCAAAGAAAATAAAATCCACAAATTTGGTAAATCCCAAGATTTATTTTTTTGAAATCAATCAAATTCTTATGCAACGTACAAAATAAACATCTACAACCCCTGATCTTGCTTTTTTACTCTAATTTTTGAAAATATGAATGAACATAAGACCCGTACGTATCAGAATAGATATGACAAACAGAACAGACGTGGCAACGTGACTCGAACGTACCCAAATATACAAATAAGCAAACAATCCTACGTTTTCTGTTCTTTTATAACTGTAAGACTTTCAAAGATCCATAGAAATTACTTAAGGTAATGTCAAAGGCCCTACCGAAGTACGTCTCAGACCATTCAAATCTAGAAAAGCTTATATCCAAGGACTATCTAAAATTTTATTGACCCGCGAATAAATTGTAAAATTCCGCGATCATCCGTCAATAATTCTTATAATAAAATAGTTATATTTTACGTCGTATGTTATGATGCAGAGTAACAAATTTTATTTTCGGGAATTGCCGTAATTGGGTATTTCCAATTGATTACTCGTCAAAGCCATAAAAGGAATTACATTACACAATTACATAAATTACGGAGTACAAGCACAAACGTCGTCAAATGTATGAATAAGGTATCGGAAGAAGATACTAAATAAAATTTGAAGTTTCATACACGGAGTCGTCAATAAATTGTCATAAGAATACAACCTTTGTATCAGTTTGCGAAGCCGTGAGATACTCTCAGATTTAGAATCCTACTTTTTCCGATCGGGGCAGTTGGAAAGCCCATTCATTTCCAACACCAGGATTGGACCATATTTCCCCAAAATCCTGAAACAAGTGTTCGCTTAAATATAATTCTCAACAACTTCGCCTTTGGAACTAACTTTCTAACTCTCACAGTTCTGGAGATCCGGGTCATCCTGCCCAATTATGGAAGTAGCCATATACCAGGATTGGGACAAAATCCTGAAACACGTGTTCGCTTAAATTTAATTCTCCACAACTTTGCCTTTGACAGTAAATCTTCATATTGAATAGTTAAGGAAATATAGACGAAAAACTGTTTTCTTAACGGCTAAGAATCTAAATATCGTCCATTCCATTGGTCCCAGTGCCCAGACCCCTGTACCGATTCCCACAAAAATTTTTCCCAGTTTTGTGACATGAAATGTTTTCATTTGACACCAAAATGAGGAATTTCCATGCTATACTTGCTGAGATATTTGAGAAAAAGCTTCACCGACCTTCGAAAAACCATGTTTTTGGTCACTTCCTCGACCATATCTCCGGAACCAATTCATCGATTTTGCTCATCTTCGAACTTGAATCATGGGAGGCATGAACCTTTCAGGGAAAAAAGTTTAGGCTGATCGGTTGAGGCGTTTGGAAAAAAAAAGTGGAGACGGACGACGGACGGACAGTCGGACATTTTTTTATGAAAGAGACTATTTGCACATTGTGCAAATAGTCTCTTCTATATATTGTGGCTATTTGCACATTGTGCAAATGGTCTCTAGACATAGTACTAATTCTAGTTTCCTTACCCAAAAACTTTTTGTGACATTTTGTGAAAGGAAAACTTCCTTACCTTCGTTACCTACCTAGCTTTTATAGCACTTTTTCGTGACATTTCGTAAATGGAAAAGTTCCCTAGCTTCGTTAGCCAACTAGCTTTTCGTAACGTTTCATTAAAGCGCAAATGCCCTAGTTTCGTAGGTCACCTAGTTTTCGTGACATTTCGTAAAAGGAAAACTTTTCCATATACATGTACAAATACATATACGTATCATGTACATGTTATAAAGTTGATGAAAAATTACATTGAAAACTTTCTTCTTTGTGTAAGGGTTTTGGTTGAATGTTACGTCTTTCCATGTGCAAATAGTCTCTTCTATATATTGTTGGCTGTTTGCACATTGTGCCTCTTCTACCTTCGGCTATTTGCACACAGTGTATATAGCCAATAATATATATAAGAGACTATTTACACAATGTGCAAATAGCCAACAATATATAGAAAAGACTATGTGCAAGGAGCCTTTTCGTTTTTTTATTGGTGATTCGTCATCTCTAGACAATAATAGATGCATCCCCTTCACCTCTCACCTCGATCTACCCCATGTTACAATAAAATTGTTTGTAGCAAACGTATAGGACCTTTGTACTTCGTACGGGTCCAAAAATAATTTATTTTAATTTCGAGATTTATAGGATTTATTGATGTGAGCACCAATCGGTCGTTACTAGAAAGTTGTTTTGTAATATAATTCAGATTTCGTCGATTTTTTACCATTTTTTGAAAGAGGACGTCCCACTAGCAACACCCCTCCCCCTTGTCCCATTTTGTCCCACTTTTGTAAGAAACCCCCCCCCCCCCGCCCCCAGTCAGTGGAAACGGGTTTTATGGATGGTCAATGGCATTGTGACCGTTTTATGTGCTGTTTTGCAGGGTTTTTCATGTGGTATCTTTCTAAAAAAGGGAACATTAAAATTCTGGAATACATTCAAGGATCCCAACTTCCGCAATCCACAGTTTTAGCACCAAATAAAAGAATGACGAACATATGAAGCTAAACAACTTTGCTGAGCAAAATTTGAATTTAGACCGCAACGAAATCTACTGTGTAAAACATTCAATGACTTTCCTTCCCTGGTTATATAAAATTAACAGGTCGTAACGAATAAGGATGCCGATCAAGTCTTAAATTCAGGTAAATTCGGTAAACTGTCTGTCGCTACTTTTCGCTGTCGATCAAATTGAATTTTTTCTCGATCGCTTTATGGCCATCCAAACACAGAGGAAACAGCGTCAGATATATCCGATACATTAGTGTTTAACATTGCGTATGAAAGTAGTAGATTTTGATATGGGATTGTCAACGACATCCCGTGGCTGTCATACACGCTCTGAAATGCGATTTGTCACTCCATTTTGGCTCGCTCTTCATACATTGTAATCAATTTGTGTTGTGTGCATTGTCGCGTTGTATTGACGAGAAGAAATTTCTAATTTTTGTTTGTTGTGGACGGACATGGACTTTACTATTAATGCTGATGTGCCACAGGTATGATGAGTCCATTGAACATCAATAAAATCCAATGTTCATAACATGAGGTTATGAACTTCGAAGGACTTTTAAGTCAAAGCTAAAAACAAGATGAAAAGATTTTTGCAAGCTCATGCGCTGCTACGTTTATGTACAACTCAATAATAGAAACTTTTGAGTTCACCTCGATTGAAGAGTAAACGTGTTACTCTTATCAGAATTGCAATGCAAGAAAAATTTTTATTGAACTTAGAATGTGAGAATATAAAGAACTTGGAACAACCGTTAGCATGAGCTGAGTATCCAATTTCAGTTCTACGATCAAGTAGCAGTTGACGACATGCAAAACATCTGCAAAAGAGTGCGGCATAAGACTTCCAGTTGGAAGCGCCCAATTTTCTTCAATTTTATTTTTAGATTTCGCTGTAACGTATTGATTGATTGATTTTATTATGGGGTACAATAGCACAAATTACAATAATTAAATGAACAATTATCATCGAAAATTTGACCATTGAGGACACTTAGGCCAGCTTCATTGGGCCCATTGTGCCAAACCGTATATTGTTGCTGTGGTGATTTGATGTTGGGTGCTTTGTTATGTGGTGGTGTTGATGTGTGTGTAGTGTTACTATTGAGGTATTCCCTCAATCCATTTACTTTCTGTAATAAAAGAAGCAATATTCGCAATTGGTGTTTTCCGGAATTCTTCCAGAGTAAGGTAGAAGTCTCCCAGCCATTTCACCCTTAATTTCGTAAGGCCTGGACAGTGGAGCAGGAAATGCTTTGCTGTTTCTGGTACGTCTCTGCACCTTCTACAGTTCGGGTCCCATTTTATTCAGATGGTATCTTAGCGTGTTGTGGCCCGATAGCATCCCTACTGTCCACCTTATGTTTTTCCTGTTAAGTTTTAAGAGATCTGTGGTAGTATGTGGATTACACCCATCCAAGAACTTCTTAGCTTGTCTACATGAGCTTAACCCTTCCCAAAGCCTCTGGTGCCTCTCGCGAGTCTTCCTTTGTATGAGTCCTGTTATCAGCCCAGGTTGAATGCCTAGGGCTGGTTCAGGTCCTTCAAAGGCCGTTTCGCTACTTAGCCTCGGCAGCTCATCGGCTAGAATACCTGAGTGTCTCGGAACCCAAACCAGAGAGACTTCGTTTCTCTCGGATAGGGCATCTAGCGCCACTCTGCTTTCCAGCACCGATTTGGTCGCAAACTTGTATGATGAAAGCGCCTTTATCGTCGATTCGCTGTCTATGCAAATGACGATCCGCTTATTTATGACCTGATTATCTCCCAGGTATTCACAACCTCTACCGACCGCCAGGGTCTCCGCTTGGAACACTGTTGGGTATGCTCCAAGGGGAATGGAGACGTTAAGTTCCAAATCCTCGCAGATAATACCCGCACCCGTTCCTCCTGCCGTCTTAGAGCCATCAGCATAGACGTTTATGTCTCCTATCACCGGAATATTTCCGCTCTGCCACTCGTACCGACTCGGGAAGATCGTTTTAAAGTTTCTTTCAAACCGAAACAACGTTCTTATCCCGTCCGAAGGCATTGACATCTCCCTAAAGTTTCTCACTAAAGAGTGAAGTATACTCGCGTGCCCTATACTTCTTCCTGCCGCGAGCCATTGGCCACCGTCCGTTCCGCTTCTTGCTTCACAAACAGGCTTATGGGCTCTATTGAAAATAAGACCTCCAGCGCCGCTGTGGAGGTAGAAGCCATTGCACCCGTTATGCTCAGGCATGCAAGGCTTTGCACCTTAGTCAAATCTTTCGTCACACTCGCAACTTCTGCCGTGTGGGACCAGACCATGCTGCCATAACACAAAATTGGCCTAACTATCGCTTTGTACATCCAGTGTAAAACGGAGGGTCGTAGCCCCCAATTTTTCCCGAACGCAGCGGCATCGCCATAAAATCCTCATTGCTTTACTGACCCTTTCTGCTCGGTGTTCCTTCCAGGTCAGCCCTTTGTCCAGTATGACCCCCAGGTATTTCACCTTCTCGGCCAATACCAGTTGCTTTCCCAAGAGTTTCGGCAACTCGAAGGCAGATAACTTTTTTCTATTTGTGAATAGTACAAGTCCGGTTTTGTCGGGGTTTACCGATAATCCCGCTTCCTCCTCGCACCACCTTTCCACCAAGACAAAGGTTTCTGCATCAGATGCCCTAGAACTCCCTCAAAAGCTACCGAAATGAGAATTGCAATGTCATCCGCATATCATATAGCTTGGTATCCAGACGTATTCAGCTTCGTCAAGAGATCGTTTACAGTCATATTCCACAGGATCGGTGGCAACACTCTCCCCTGTGGACAGCCGCGATCGACGAATTCCTTTCTACAGACGCCCAGCAGATTGACCGATAGTTATCTGTTATTGAGCATCGTCATAATCCACCTAATCAGTGTCCTCTCCACTCCAAACCTCTTCAAGGCTGCGTTAATAGCTCCAAAGGTCCTAAAGTAATAGCTCCTCTAAGTCTATGAACGCTGCCAGGGTAGGTTTATCGTGTCCCATATTTTTTTATCAGGTTGTGAACCACCTGATGCATAGCAGTGTCAACAGATTTACCTAACAGGTAAGCGTGTTGATTTGCATGTAATAGTTCGACCTTCAGGATAACATCTCTTACGTGCCTTCACATAACAATTCCAACACCTTCATGACGAAGGATGTGAGACTAATTGGTCTGTATGCACTAGCCTTGTCATATGATATACGACCGGGTTTTGGTATGAACATGACCAGTACTTCCCTCCAGGTTTCGGGGATGTATCCCAAGGCCAACACAGTCTTCAAATCTCTTACTCTTTTAACGGTTTCAAGATAAACTGAGACGCTTTCTGAAGCATCACCGGATAAATACCATCACTGCCAGGCGACTTATAAGGCTTGAACGAGTTTATTGCCCATTCTACCCTCCTAGTCGTGACTATGGTTTCCGCGAAGTTCCAATCGGTAGAATATGGCGTTCTTTCCGTCTGGGAAATGTTCCTTCATGAGGAGGTCAACCACTTCTTCATTAGATTTGGTGTAGATCCCTTTTTCATCCTTGAGCATCTCCGGGCATATTGGATCCTTAGCTAGAGCTCGGTTAGGTAACGTAAGTCACATGCTACAAAAAACCCAAAGCCATTTTCCTTTTAAGTAAATTACTTTTTTTTTTTATTTATGTCAAGAAAAAAAAAAGTTACAACAAAATTTAATATGTGGCTCCAGTTTGCTTATACAATTCAAAGGAGCCACTTTTCCGTATTATGATAACCAAAGCTCAGAAAAAACTAAAAAATAAGCGAGGGATGGAAATAAACTAGAAGTAAAGATAGAAATGAAGGTGGCAGCTGCATTAATACTCAGGATTAATCATGTTCCAAAAACGATAAATGAGTATATTGCATGGATTGTGATAAGGTGTTTCCATTAAATATATGATTCGATACAAAAATATTCATTAGAGATAAGAAACCAAAATCACAAAATTATATCAAATTATATCAAATGCCGATATGTTCCCTAAAATAAGACCTAGATTTGCGATCGAATTCCTGGAGCCGATCCAAGTTCCGAATGAGGGGTGTAAGTGTGTTGAATAAAGTAGGCCCAGCATACCGTAAACTACGTTTGCCGTAATTGGTAAAAATCCTAGGCCTTTTCAATAGATATGAAAATCTTGTTCTATATCGATTGATGTTCTCTGAAAAGGTTAGTGAGTGGTGGTGCTTCAAATCGTTGACACTGCAAAAAACATATTTGCAAACGGCATGTGCATACATCTGCTGTATAGTCATCATAGCAGGAAACTGATCATGAAATAGCAGTTCGGTGGAATACTTCGGTTGGAGTTTGTGAGTGGCTTTTAGAGCTCTCTTATGTGGAACATGTAACTCATTGATAAGCCTTTTGGATGCTGAGTCCCATACGCCAACACAGTATGTCAAGTGGCAATGGATGGTGGAATAATAAATCAATCTGAGAATCTTCGTAGGAGAAAGCGCAATCGTCTGATTCCCCGATCCTGCAAGAGATAAGCCTAATAAGATTGGCCGCATGCTCTTCCCAAGATACAAAATGATCAAGCACTAGACCGAGGCACTTTACTGAAGTGAACGTTTCTATTTTCATGCCATTGCACAATAGATCGGGCAGGTTGGAGATATCGACATGGGGCTTACGGAAATGTACCATCTTGGTTTTGCCCATATTCAGAGTTAACTTGTTAACACAAAAATACTTTGAAACTATCATTAAATCTGCGTCTGACGACGATATAAACATGTTGGTATCGTCTGCGAACCCAAAGGGAGATGACTTGATTGGCAACTTATAAAACCCATTTATAAAAAGTATGAAGAGAAGCGGTGACAAATTGCCACCCTACGGTACTCCGACTGTCACATCCAATAAAGAACTTTTGTACCCCTTGCACTCTATAAACTGCTTCCTACCACATAAGTAGCTCCTCATAAGGTCAAGAGCGACCCCTCGTATTCCTGAACACTCTAGTTTAAAGAAAAGTAATTTATGGACGACAGTATCAAGCGCCTTAGACAAGTCTAAGAATAGAGAACAGACTATTCTATTTTGATCTATCTCCGAATTAATCATATCAACTAGTTCGAATAGTGCTGTATGCGTCCCACTCCCTTCCCTGAATCCGTATTGCCTGTTGCTGAAGAAACCACAGAGGTTAAAGAACGACAAAAATGATTGTTGGATAACGGTTTCTAGTATTTTGCTAATCGCTGACAGAATAGAAATTGGCCGATAATTACCAACATCACTCTTGAGACCTTTCTTGTAGAAGGGGATCACTTTTGCAATCTTCATGCCGTCTGGGAATTTACCTTGCACCATGCATAGATTGAACAAATCAGTCAAATATGGAGACACTGTTGAAACGCAGCACTTCAAGGAGCTCACTGTCACATTATCGTATCCAGGGGCTTTATCTACGTCCATTGATAATATAATGGAAGCTGTTTTTTCGATAGTGACAGGTTCCAGAAATACAGATAACGGACTGTTAGTCAAAGTATTGAAGCAATTCAAACCGTCTTGGGCAGTTTGTGGAATGGCTTCAGCCAACTTGCTGCCTACGGTAGCAAAGTAATCATTAAAAAAATGCGAGACTCTTTGTGCTTCAACGTCACCTTCCGCTCCTTTGAGAACTACAGTTTCTCGTTTTCCCTTTGCACGACCGAGGATGGAGTTGATTCTTTTCCACATATTTTTAGTATCGCTACAGTCACTAAATAAATCCTCGTAGTAATAATCCTTATACATCATCTGATATTTCCTAAATTCAATCTTCAAAACATCAAGCTAGGTTTGTAAGTGCATGGTGCCAAGGCCCGAGCGGGACTTTTCCTTTATCTTCCTCCTCAGATTGCAAATCTTTCGAACTAAATATTGTTATTGATGTTCATTCATATATGGGCACTTAAGGTGGGTAGCCTTTACTCTAATGGTCTTGGTTTCAGAGAACTCAGTTGTAGCCGAAGTAAACGATTCAATAAAGTAAGAATACAGATCGTTAACATTGTCTGAATTAGGGGTCGCGTCACCACTGAGGAGCTCAGCCAATTTCATATTCACTTTCTCATAATCAGTTACCGTTTTGGTGATAAGCTTATACTTCTCCCTTAATGGAAGCCGGATAAAAGATAAGACAGATATGATCGCTTGCAGTAAAGATGGCATGATCGAGGAGGGCTTTGCTATCCGGTCTAGTAATTTTATCATTGCCCACGTAATAATTGTTACTTTCTATAATGCTAACATAACGATGTCGAAGAGAGGTGATCGAGGTGGAGCAAAGATTCATCAAATTCACGATTGTGTCTCCAGCAATCATACCGAAATCATCATTGAAAGTCGAGTTGGCAAGGTGGTCAAGAAAGTTATCCACATTCGAATTAACAGGTGGTCTATAATACGCATGCAGCTTAAATTTGGTTGCAAAAGACTTATGAGAAATGTTTATATTGACCGAAATATAAAAAAATTGATCACTAACGCTTTCACCAATCTCGTAATCCAGACTTTCGTGAATGTATACCACTAATCCACCGGAGAACCCATCCCTGCACGCAAACAACCCCCTGTATCCCGGCAAGGTATACAAACCCTGTTCAGCAGAATCGATCCACGATCAATTACTTAGATTTGTGAGAGTGGAAATTTATCTCCACTTTGACTAAATCTTATGCCACTAGACGCTTCATTTGAATTCTGCTGTTAACTTTTTCAGGCAAATAAAAATGGCAAGAAAACATTCAAAGCCATTCTCATGGCTCGGTATTTCCGTGAGATCAACAGTAGTTCCTCTAATGCGTCTCTACCCCAAAGTAACCACGCAAGTTAGTTGCAATTATTTTTAATGTCGTATTCGTTATAAATTTCAATTTCAATTTAGGCAACGGGACGTTAATTTGCAACATTTGCAAAAAATCCTTCGGTTTCAAGTCCAGTCTTGTGAAGCACATGACAATTCACTCGGGTGAGTAGATTAATGACTAAAAGACTATGAAAAACAGAAAACTTTTCTTTTAGGCGAAAGGCCGTATTCTTGCCTCCAATGCAAAAAAACGTTTCCACAAAGTAGCTACTTAAAAATTCATCAACTAAGCCACACTGGTGAGTATTAAGGATATGTCACAGAATGAACGAAATAAGAATCGAAGTGTGTCGACCCACACCTGAACCACAGTTTTAGAACGCACAGAAAAATGATTTCTGTGACTTCTGCAACTGTGAGTCACGTGTGGGTCGACCCGCTAAAACTGTGGGTCAGGTATAGGTCGACCTGCTAAAACTGTGGGTCACGTGTAGGTTGACCCACTCCGATCCTTAGAGCGAAAGAATTAAAATGATTTTCAGGAGAAAAGCCACATTCGTGTCCGCAATGCAAAAAAACGTTTGCACAAAGTAGCCAATTAAAAATGCACCAGCTGACCCACAACGGTGAGTAGTTAGGATGCGTCACAGAATGAACAAAAGAATAAAAATAATTTTCAGGAGAAAAGCCACATCCGTGTCCGCATTGCAAAAAAACGTTTGCATATAGTAGCCACTTAAAAATACACCAGCTGACCCACACCGGTGAGTAGTTAGGATACGTCACAGAATGGACGAAAGAATAAAAATAATTTGCAGGAGAAAAGCCGCATTCGTGTCCCCAATGCAAGAAATCTTTTGCACTAATTGGCAACTTAAGGAAGCATCAGCTAACCCACTCCGGTGAGTAGTTAGGATACGTCACAGAATGGACGAAAGAATAAAAATAATTTGCAGGAGAAAAGCCGCATTCGTGTCCGCTATGTAAGAAATCTTTTGCACTACTTGCCAACTTAAGGAAGCATAAGCTGACCCACACCGGTGAGTAGTTAGGATGCGTCACAGAATGAACAAAAGAATAAAAATAATTTGCAGGAGAAAAGCCGCATTCGTGTCCCCAATGCAAGAAATTTTTTGCACTAATTGGCAACTTAAGGAGGCATCAGCTAACCCACACCGGTAAGGAGTTAGGACACTTCACTGCATGAACAAGAGAATAAAAATGACTTTTTAGGAGAAAAACCGCATTCGTGTCTGCTATGTAAGAAATCTTTTACACATGTTATGTCCTTGAAAAGGCATCAGATGACCCACACAAGTGAGTTGATAGAATACTTTGGAGGAATGAACGAAAGATTAAAAACCTCTTCTCTAATAGAGAAATCTTACACTTGTCCACAATGTAAGAAATCTTTTAAGCAACAAAAGTACTTGGAAAAGCATCAGGAAGCCCACAAAGATGAGTAAACATAACAATTTCACTTTGAAGAAATAACAAAAAACGCAAACTTTTTGACTCATTCAAGTAAGATCGAAAGCTGTATTTCTGAAGTTTTCCGGCAATAAAAAATTACTTAACTAAAGCGTAATTAGCATTACTGTAGATGATTCCAGCTGAACCGACGCGCCATTTGATTTATAGTAGTCGTCCTTGGATGGATACTGAAAATCCTACTTGCAAATTAAGGAACACGATTCCAAAAAAATTCTATTACACAACCTGTCATCGGGTCACCGGGAAATCCTACCAGCGACAGCGCGAAATCGTTGGCTAATTTCTGTTTGCCGGGAAATTTTGACTCGGTTGCCGGGAAGAAAACATTATTTTCATGCACGCCGTATAGAGTCGACTGCCTGAAAATTGACCAGTGGATCTAACTTTGTTTCGCTACTCAACACCCTTTTGTTGAACACGTGCGACCTCAAGTGACTGGCAACCGCGTTTCCCATTTTCCTCCCTTCCTCAAATTCTAACTAACTGACTTGTCATTCTTTGAAAAAAGGGTTCCTAAGTACTTGAATTCAGAAACCTGCTCCAGCTTCTCCCCATTTAAATTGCAAGCTATCTCCTTCCGAGATTTGCCATATATAACTTCAGTTTTCCCTACACAGGTTCTGGTCCCATAAGTGTGTACTAAGCTGCCGATCTTGCCAATTCATCTGCCTTCTCATTCCCTGTCACATTAGCGTGACTTGGTACCCATAATTGATCAACCCTATTCTGTTCTGCTAACTTATTGAGGGATTTCCATGCTTCGAGTATTCATATCTTCCAGCATAGCTCGTATCTCCGCTAAAAGAATTTGTGACCGGCTCATGCTGATTTCTTTATGACTGAGCCGTCTGTGTACCAGACTGTGCCATGTTCTGGAGGGAAATTTGGCTAGTTTTTCTTGCGCTTGTTTCAATCTGCATTTGTGGTTCCATAGAAAGGACCCGTATATTAATATCGGTCTTATAACAGTAGTGTATAGGGGTTGTTCCTAAATTACGTAACGCTGGAGGGGGGGGGAAGTGGTGGTCAGAGAAATTGTTATGGTTTATTACACGGAGGGGAAGGGTATTTGTGGCAATTTTCATTGAATTTTTTAAATTTTGTAACGATCTCTCATGCTAAAGATCATCTTAGAGTTGCAATCGGAGTAGCTCAAAAGACTGTTTGAATCGAAAACTGGTGGCCAGATCAGTTAACATTGCGAAGAAATTCATCTTAGTTCAAATTCAAGAGATTGTTACGCGATGCGACACCGAGGGGGGAGGGGGTCTAAGCCCGAAAATCGTGTTACGTAATTTAGGGACAGCCCCATATGCAATGCATAGCTTTTCGTGGTAGCCAAGACGAATTGAAAGGAGGGGCCCCGCCTAAGTAACAAAACTCGAGTGAACTCAGGGCAGTGTATGAAAGATAAAATCTGCAAGCGGGGGGCTAGGGGCGTTATTTCAAAAAAAAGGGATGAGATGAGTTTTTCGACAAATTGCGAGCGGAGCCCGTATGAATTAATAGAACACACGAAATACGAAAAATAATTATACTTGCACGTGCAATTTGTCGATCCGAGGCAAATCCAATTTTTCATTGCATTATTTTCTTAAGCAAACTTTGTAGATTTGAATGCACTTAGCATATTATCGTCTAAACTTATTGTCCCGAAAAATGGGAAAAAGTAAAAGTCTCTTTTATACCGAAGCCGGGTAAACCGTCGCACAACGGAGCAAAAGACTTCAGGCCAATCAGTCTCACATCCTTCATTTTGAAGGCTCTGGAAAGAATGATAGACCTGTATATAAGGGAAGAAATCCTTACGAGGTGCCCACTTCTTGTGAAACAACATGGCTATCAAACAGGCAAGTCTACAGACTCCGCTCTGCATAGCCTCGTCGCTGATATAGAAGGATCTTTTAGGGTCGGAGAAATATCCCTCGGATGTTTTATGGACATAGAGGTCGCTTTCGACAACACGGGATTTGAATTGATCGGCAGCGCGCTGGCAGAGAGAGATGTAGCGCCTGTTGTGATTAGATGGATTGATAGGATGCTCAGAGACAAGACCGTTGAGGCCGACATATGTGGCTCCAAGGCCAGTCTCTGGGTGGAGACATCCTTTCACCACTGCTGTGGTGTATAGTGGTGGACTCGCTCCTAAAAGAGCTGAACAACAAAGGTTTCCCTGCCCAGGGCTACTCGGATGACCTGACCGTTCTGATCAAAGGCAAATTCAAGAGCACCCTGGGAGACTGTATGAGGATGGCAGTGAGGATAGTGGAAAGATGATGTCGTGAGAAAGGCCTTCGAGTGAATCCAGACAAGACGGGCCTGGTGCTTTTTAGCAAAAGGCTCACAGGCTCTGAGCTTGTTGGAAAAGCGAGGCACTTCGGAAAAGACATTGAGACAAGCGCCCAGGTGAAATATCTGGGGGTTACGTTGGACTGCAAGCTAAATTGGATTGCTCACATCGAAGACAAGGCCAGAAAAGCTCTAACGCCTTTCTGGATGTGCAGAAATGCAATCGGAAAGAGCTGGAGCCTATCCTTCAAAGCAATACTGTGGATATATCAGCCGGTAGTGAGGCCCGCGATGAGCCATGGCTGGGTAGTCTGGTAGCCAAGGCTAAATGTGGAGGCGGCGAAGGAGAGGCTGAAAGAAGTTCAGCGGCTGGTATGTGTGTGTGCCACTGGTGCCATGAAGCCGACGGCAACAGCGGCCCTGGAAGTTCTACTAGCGGTGCCACCTGCAGATATAGTAATGAAAGCGAAAGCTTTCGCTATAGCGGACAGGTTGACGCAAAACGGATTGTGGTCTTCAGGATTCTGCACCGAGTATGGGAAGATCAAAAGTATGATTTCTGATCGCATTTTTGACATGCCACGGGATTACATGAAGCGAGAATTAATTTTCGAAAGGAACTTTGAAACGATCTTCCCAGACAGGAATGAATGGGAAAATGGGTGGCCAACTACGTTACCTAGTAGGGAATGGGTTGATTTTACGGATGGGTCGAAGATAAGTGAGGGGACTGGAGCTGGGATATACCACCCAGGAACGGATACCGGAACTTGGATTCATCTAGGGAAGCTCTCTAGTATCTTGAAGGCGGAAACTTCAGCAGCACTTCTTAGTGCTCGTGAGCTTCTGCCAGAAAGATTGGGAGACAAAGATATAGTAATATGCACGGATAGTGAGGCAGCGATAAAGGCGCTGATATCACCCGTTGTGACTTCCAAGTTGGTGAAAGAATGCAAGGAACATTTAAATCAGATAGGGCTGAAGAATCGGGTCAAACTGGTTTGGGTGGCAATGAGAAAGCTGACGAGCTGGCCAGAACCGGCTCGACGGCTATCACATTCGTACCGGAACCACAAATCCCTGTCCCGAACTCACTTTATACGGAAGTGATAAAGGATTGGGTGAAGGCGGAACACGGTAAAAGCTGGACAGCGTATGAAGGAGAAGTGCACACCAAGTGCTTCCTCCCCACTCCGAACGAGAGATGGACAAAAGAGCTCCTGACGATGAGCCGGGACCGAGCGAGGAGAATCGTGGGAGCGGTGACCGGCCATTGCGGACTCAACAAGCACCTAACGAAAATGAAGGTTCTAGGTGACCCGGAGTGCTCCTGTGACTTGCAAGAGGAAACGGGTTTTCACCTTATATGCGAATGCCCCAAGTTCCTTCAGCTGATGCATAGGACACTCGGTGACTAGTCGTCCACCCTTCGAGGGAGGCTGAACTAGGACCTATCACATTAGACAAGTTCCGGGTCGGCACGCGAAGGTTCTCTTGATTTTTACATGATGAACGGGATTGGGAACAAAGGGTCAAGAGATCTGTGTTCGAGATCGAGAAATCGATCGTCCCAAACTGATAAAACCTAAAAATCGTCTAAACTGGGTTATTTCTGTTTATGTAGATCCTCTAAAGAAGTTATAAGAAAAGTGATAACATTGAGTCTAATATCACAACAAAAACACTTTTTGCGTCATTACAATGAAAAACTAATTCCATTAAAATTTTCTCAAGCTTTGAGTCCATATTACTTCCTACTGAACGATAAATTAAGTAAAAATCCCACTTCAATTATTCCTTGTATAAAATGTTATGAAATAGCGCATAGGTAACCAGAGCAGCACAAATTGTATGAGTGGTACCTTTCGACAGCACTAATCCAGTCCCGATTAGTGCTGCATAATTTGACACAGCACAAGAAATAGGAGGGAAGGGGCACTGACGACATGCACCTAAAATTAACGAATGAATGAACGAAATGAGCTAATCCGATCTTGTTTTTGACAAGACACCAACACAATAAGACTCAGACATCCATTGCCACACTTTCTCCAAATTGCGATGGAAACGGTTGGTGGATGGTCCGAGGACGACACAATCGGACTGAGGAAATTTGCAACGAACCCGAAAGTTGACCTACGACTATGGACGAAAGGGTACAATTGGGCTAAATGAAATATAGAAATCTCTGTGATCACGCAACTTGGAGTGTCGGTTACTGTTCAAATAAAGGCTGAAGTTGTTCACTCGCAGAAGTCAGCATCACACTTCATAGTATTAACTAAAGGCGTAGAACAAGCTATAAATGAAGGAAATTTGTCGTCGTCTGCAGAAAGTACTTCTTCATTTGTACTGCCGAGATCTCAAGTGGATCCTCCCGAAAGCAAAGCGCGTCCACAAGAATCGTTTTCACAACCTACAAATGAAGGCGCTTTGTCATCACTAGCGATCATGCTCGGAGCGGTCCCCACACCCCAAAAAAAAAACGTACGCAAGCCCAAAAAACTCCATACAAAAACCTTTGGGACAAGGAGCCATATATAGGCGAACTTTTGAGTTTTTTCCCCTCGCCCCCTCCCCTCCAAAATATTTAAATTTAAATTTATTTAAATATAAAAACTAGGTCGCAGCAACTTTCCAACGAGCATACACTTATCAAAATCGGTTGAAAACGAGCCGAGATACCGCCGATCAAAGATGACCAACTTCGATATAAAAATCGTAAAATTATCTTTGAAAATAATCAAAACTTTATTCCTGTGTTGTGTGTCAACGATCTATGTATCTATCTACTTTTTTTTTCTCGAGAACCGCCCGAGCGATTTCCTTAAAATTTTCAGGGAACGTCAGTCTCGGCCTCAAATGAAAAATTTCATATGCCGTAGCATGTGGCAAAGTGGTCAATTTTGAGGGTTTTTTAGGTAATGCTCGGAGTTTTCGAATTTTAGCTCTTGAGTGACAATTAGGGATTGCAAACCGGTTTAACCGAAACCGGTTAACCGGTTAACCGAGCCATTTTAGCCAAACCGAAACCCCGGTTTTTTGTTGGAAAAACCGGGGTTTTCGGTTTTTCAAAGTAGCGCCAAAAATCAACACAATTTTTCAAAAAGTACTCATCCATCTTCTTTGGCACCATTTTTTAGCAACCCTTTTTCGTTTGATAAACGTGTCAAAATATTTTAAACAAAAGACAAGAAAACAATTAAAAACGTTTATGTTGACAATATATTTGATACGATGCAGATAACTCTTTTTTATTTTATTAATAATTTTTATGTTTTACGTTATTGAAATGGATGTAGAAAATTTTGTAAAACATCCGGAAAGTGATGATAGCTCTTGTATTTGGAGTTTCTTTTTGACTAATACTAATAATGACAAGGGAAAATGTTTAAAGTGCGGCCGGATCCTAAAAGCCGAAAAAAAATTGACGAGTGCATTACATAATCATATGAAAAGTATCCATAAAATAAACACTTTGAAAAGACATCTTGAAGATGCGTCTCCAATTCCATCTCCACCCACGACGACTACACCGAAAATTAAAATAACTGATTTCTACGAAAGTGCCGAAAACGAATCGTTAGAACGAGTCTTAGCAAGAATGTCAGCAAATTTATTAAATTAGTTAGTTAAATAAATTAGTTAAATTTAGATAAAAAAGTTTTTTATTTTGGGTTCAAAAACCGGTTAACCGCGGTTTTTAAAAAAAAAAAAAACCGAAACCGCGGTTTTTAAGAACGAGTTCGGTTTGCAATCCCTAGTGACAATAGCTAGAGAGTTGGTTTCTTGGGGAAAGTTATAGAGTTTGGTCAGAAGAATTTTTTGCGAGTAAATGGCTGCCACATGTCATAGCGCCGCCATCTTGGATTCTCGTTTTTGCTTTTTTGGTTTCGAATTTTAGCTCCAGAATGACACATTTTAGAGAGATGGTTTCTTCTAGAAAGTTATAGAGTTTTGTCAGGAGAATTTCTTAGCATTTTTAGAAAATAGCCAACTGTCAGAGTGACGCCATCTTGGATTTTTGCCTAAATTCTGAATAAGAATACCTAGACAGTTGATTTCTTCAGGAAAGTTATATGAATCACTGAGAAGAATTGGTGACACGAAGTGTTCCGAAGACAGCCGAGGGTGACACGAAGTGTTCCGAAGGCAGCTGAGGGCGACACGAAGTGTTCCGAAGGCAGGCGAAGGTGACACGAAGTGTTTCGAAGGCAGGTGAGGGTTATACGAAGTGTTCCGACGGTAGCCTAAGGTGTTGGAGAACAATTTTTTTCGGAAAGAAATTTTTTTTTTGAACATTTCTTTTCGGAGAAATTTTTTTTTTCAGAGAAAATTTTTTTTTGGAGAAAATGTTTTTTCGAAGAAAATTTTTTTGACAAAATTTTTTTTTCGGAGTCAATTTTTTTCGAAGACAATTTTTTTCGGAGAAATTTTTTTTCTAAGAAAATTTTCTTCTCTGAGAAAATTTTTCCAAAAAATAGAAATTTTTTCAACAACTCAAAACTGCCAAAACTACTGATATCACAACAAAAACCTCTTTAAAGATAAAGAACCACGACGTTTGTAACCACCCCAATTTCGACCCGGGAGTAGGGGGAGCATCAATCATGGTCCTTAAATGACGCAATAAAAAAAAATGCCCGTCCGGCCGTCCGTTCGTCACCACGATAACTTGAGTAAAGCTCAACCGATTTTCAAAAACTTTTTTTCCCTGAAACTGAAAAACCTTTTTTGAAATTGAATCTGGGCCAATGAGCTAAGGCTGTTCAAGTGGCTTTTGGTCTTTTGTACATAACTCGAGTAAATCTATTTCGATTTTCAAAATTTTTTTTTGTTTGAAAGGCCTGGACATGCCGGACATTTTCTGGAAGAAGCTTTTTTGAATTTTGCGCTTTTAGTCTCAGTCAAGGCCTTAAAATTGAATTTCTACAAGGGCCCAACATGTTTTTTCTACATAAATCGGGTAAATCTTATCGGATTTTCAAAAAAATTTTTTTCCGAAAGATACTCACCAAATTGATAACATGATTAACTTTGGGCAAATTCAGTAGAAAACTTTCGAAGTTATGGTCGAAAAAGTGGTCAAAAACGTGGTTTTTTGAAGGTTTGGGGAGCGTTTCACTTATATCTCTGCGAAATTAGAACGCAAATCGCTCTTCAAGGTTTTGAATGAAAGATGTGGACATCGAAAATTAAATTAGTGAAAATCTGTTGAGTGGTACGGGCTGAAGAGTATTCGGTGTGGGCATACTCGCGCTACGCGATCACTTACGATATTTAGTGATTTTTCGTGAATATTTCTTTAACTGTAATTTTCTTTTGTGCGATTTTGCAGAGAAAATAGATGCAAACATTTTTGTTTACGGCACTATGCAACAATGGCCTCTTCTTAGTGCTCTAGGTCGGTTCTAAGATCGGCCCTAGTGCAATTTTTTTTTCAATTTTTAGATTTTTTTGAGGTCTTAGAGAGGTTTTTGCGTTGTTTCTTCGGACGGGTTTTTCAATATTGCCCTTTCGGCAATTTCCAATACAATTTAATGTCGACGTAATTTCATGCACTTTAGAGTTAAGGCAACATTTCGAATCTTTTTGCCACATCTATTCTGATGCATATGCTTATGTGTTGTTTTGATTTTACTCAGCCAAAATGTTTTATGGCGTTGAATGATTTGATTTATTTAGAATAGATTTCATTAAAACAGCTTTTACATTAATTACTTAAAACTACGAAAAATATAAATATAAATATAATTAGAACTAAGACTTTGTCCTTTCTTCTATCAGATGAGTTTTTAGCAATTTTCCAAATTTATGTAACGATAATTCTCCTGTAATAGTCTTTGGTAACGAGTTATACACCTTTATAATAATAATAACGTTTATTTAATTGTATATAGAAGGTGTAGACCTTAATTACATATACGATGGTGGATACTTTACTTAAACAAGTAAAAATATCTTTCATAAAGAAAAAGAAAACATGTTTATCAAAAAAAAAAAAAAGAAAATCATTGCAAGAGAAGAACTAAATAGTAAATGAAATCCAACAGACAACTCACATCTATCCAATATGTTTACCTAACCAAATGAGTGATGAACAACCCTAACCCATGCTACCGCTAATGTATTCGATGTATGCTTTCCTGAATGCCTCGGCTGTGTATGTCCCTTTAACGCTACCCGGCAGTGAGTTATACCTCACAACTCCGTGGAACAGGAGTGAATCGTATGTTTTGCTGGAGTCTGTAAACGGAATATAAAATTTGCGCGTCCTTTTCGAATGGTAAGGTTTTATCTTTTGCGAAAGGTAGGCTGGCGTACCCCTCGTGATGACTTCATGCAGGAAAAACAAAGCCCTCATCTCAAGGTAGTCTATTATTCCACATCCTAAGATTTGGAAGCGGCTGTCTGCGTTTTAAGGAAATTGCGAATCTAATGCAGTTGTTAAATAATTTAGATAGCAGTTGTTTACATTTTCCGTCCAATCCAAATACGAAGACCTCACAACAATAAAGAAAATGTGGAATCAGCAAGGTTTTTACTAAAATCACCCTAATCGATCTAGGAAGATACGCCGCATGCATCCAAAGCGACCTTAGACCCGCATATACCCTGGAAGCTATATGGTTGCAATGAGCAATCCAGGATAAGTCACTCATAAGTTTAACCCCAAGGTTTGTGACTACTTTATTAGGTGTCAAGACTTCATTATTCAAAATGAACATCGGTAAATCTGGCTGCCTATGGCTATTGTTTACAACCAAAGTCTGGGTTTTATCAATATTCAAAGTTAAACCATTACTCAGAGACCATTTGTCAACCAGAGCTAAATCTGAGTTCATCCTAAGAACCCCAAGCGCAGCGGAGAACTCATCCTTTTGTACCACACAGTAGTGTTGTACATCGTCTGCATATAAGTGGGGCTTCGTGGAGTGGAGTATGTTTGGTAAGTCATTAATGAATAAAATAAAGAGTAGAGGTGATAATACTGATCCTTGTGGTATACCTTTAGTGGTTTGAATAAGAGAGGAGGTATACGACTGAATCTGCACACATTGGAAACGTTCACTTAGAAAACTACTAATTAGTGCGATTGCAGAAGTAGTGAAGAAAAATTTATGATGCAACTTTTGTAGTCAAATTTCATGATTGACACTATCAAAAGCTTTGCTATAATCAAGCAGAAGTAAATAAGCCATCTGTTTACGGGAGAAGCACTTCAAAAGGTCATCAATTACTTCAATCAAAGCTGATGCTGTGCTGTGACCCAATCTGAATCCAGACTGAATCATTGCAATCAATTTCGCTTCGGAGACAAATTCAGCTATTTGTTCGGCCATAATGTTTTCGAGACCTTTTGATAAGACTGGAATTAGGTGAATAGGTCGGAAGTCTTCCAAATCCTCCACGAGTTTTCTTATGAGTAGGAATAAGAGCGCATCAGGATTTGATTGAAAACATATGTAATGTGAGGCAGGATATATGGCAACGATCTCTTAATGAACATTAAAGGCACGCCATCTAGACCAGGAGCGTCTGAGCTGATATCGTAAATCGCTTTAATGACTTCAGAATCTCTTATAAATGAAATGCAAAAGATCGATCTGAAGAGGAAGTTTGCACAGGTGTTTTGTACTCAAGCGGATGCGGTCGGCGCAAGCCATCAGAGCCGTTTGCTTTAGTTAAATATTCGTTGTATTCCTCAGCGGTGAATTTAGGGTCTACAGAAACCTTTGACTCCCTTATAAAACAATGCGTTCTGACTAGTCGACTTAAATCTGTCGTGAATTGAATATCACAAAAGTTCTCGTCTGATTTTCATATTTAAATTTGATCTTGTTCGTCAAATATTGAGGCGCTTCGCCTGTTACAATCCTATGTATAAATAACATTGTATTATAAATAAATAATTCTTTTACATTCATCAAGTTCAATTTATCGAGCATTTCTATTGATTCCGTCTTACGTTTGGCTCTCAAGATGTTTCTCATACACTTATCTTGCATCTTTTTCAATCTCAAAATGTCACCATGTAAATTTAAATTTTTGCGTGTGAAAACTGAAAGTATTGAAAAATTATTCCGCCGGATCCACGCATTTGTGACGCAATTTTTTTAACACAACGTAATTTTGTTTTAAAGAGAGCCCTTTAATTTTTTAAGGAAATCAAAACTTTGAACACAAGGTTCCATACAAACAAACTTCTGCGTATTATTTGTATTTTTGTATTTTAGAGACTCCACTAACAGCTTTTTACAGCCAATAACAAGTGTTGTCTGGACCACCGGCTTAACGTGACTTCCGAACCACGTCTCAGAGTAATGCGAATGTAGCGTCTTTGTTATTATGCAATTACTCCAAGAATTGTTAGGCGCTTTATTATTATCTCGCCTAAATGTAGGCTTAGATATTTCGTGCACAAATTCGTCGTATATGGGTTATGTCATACGATTTATTCAGTGTGTACGTCGTTATGGGCGCCAAACACACCACAACTACCCAACTTTTTGAAGCTTGAGTGAACTTTAGGACGTTATTAATGCGCTACACTTGCTAGAAAAATTCCATGTAGAATTTTTCCGACACGGGATTTGAACCCGGATTGTTTTGGTGGAAGGCCAGTACGCTAACCACTGTGCCAACCCGTCCCGCCGTCAGCGATAGCGTCACCTCAAGCGATATCATTAATTTTGGAAGCGGACTTACGGACTGCGACACACTATCTTTAAAGAGGTTTTTGTTGTGATTCAATTTTAACAATATAAAATATCAAAGTTGCTTTTGTATTATCTTTATTTTGTCTAGCAGGATAGGAGGACCTTAAAATTAAAACAATAGTAAAAGATGTTAGAACGAATTATAACTCATCATGAATTCATAATTTGAGTAGCATACATTCATTGCTGACTGAAAATAATTGAGCGATCGAATAGGATCACCAGCTTGAAACGTTGCGTCTCCATATACACAGTCTGAGCCATCAACACCCATAACCCTTATATGTCTTAAATTTGGCAAACCATCAATGAATGTCCTTTCGACAGCTTTGAGTGGACTAGAAATTGATATCCCTTCCAGTTCTAGGTTATTAGCAAATAATTCGGAATGTATGACTTTCATGGAGGTGTCCCACAGTGTTATATATCTCAAATTTGTCAATGGTCTAAACAAATTTTTTGGTGGCGATAACAAAGGAGTAAATTGAAAAGAGAGATCGTCCAAATTATCGAGCCCAACAAATGTGCGTTCATCGAATTTAACAATTGAATAGCAAGCGAAAAATAAGATGTTCGCTAATTTTGTGGCGCCAGTAAAAGCATATGCTGGCAGCACTTGAAGCGAATCCGTAACGAGTGTTAGGTATTCCAAATTTTTAGCGCTCGAAAATGCATGTGGTTGTATTGTCAGACCACCTTGAATCCATATCTTTCGCAAATTTGGAAAAGCGGCTAGAGTTTCATTCATGAAAAACGGTACAGGTGGATGATTCAGCATCATATCAGTGACTCTACCTGCAGATGCATTTTCCGGTTTCAAGATAACGACTTCGCGCTGATAACGTTGTTCACTGAGTTCAATGGTATAAAACAAACAACAAAGTTTAACTCCAATGGTATCCATTCCACTACAGTCAGTACAATTGAGCTCGACGTATTGAGCTTCTGCACCCAACGTATAGACTGCAATTACGATGATTGTAAATCTGCAAGGAATGCGAGAACAGTTATTTATGACATTGAGTGAAAAGTTTCGAGTTTCATTAGGTACTAGATATGAGTTTGTCAATTCGAGGCGAAGCCAAATAATATTTCAAATTTCAACTGCTTTGAACACTTCATTCAACATTAAGTACAACAGAATTTAAATTTCTTATTTTCACAACTTACATTCTGCTTATCATTCTGCAAGTTATCTGTCTATCGAAATGTTAACAACTAAACTGACAGAAATATTACCGAAATTTTTATAGCTCGCATCGGTTATAAATAGTTCATGTTTCAGTTGTGCAATAGTATATTATAATACAAGGGGTATAATCAAGTAATTATAGTCGAGGTTGGTAAAAGTTCGAGGAGCGTCTAAATTGATTTTTCGATTTAGTATGCGGTTGTCATAACAACACACGTTTTATTCTCATTTTTTAAAGAACCGGGTTATAATAGCGTCATTACAACCCCACTTTTAACAACAAAGTCGACTATAATAGGCCGATTATAGCCCTATTATTAGGGTAATAATTGGCTTATTATAGGATCGAATGTGATAAATAATATTTTATTTCGATCCTATTAAGATTGCATTTAAAATTAGTGCGCGAAAGATCGAAAATTTGTTTCCCGTGAAGTAACGCCAAAATCAAATCGCCAAAATGCATTTTGGCGATTCTTCACACTTTGACGATTTTTTTTTGGCGTTTCTTCACATTTTGGCGATTTTTTCTGGTGATTCAAGAAATAACTACAAAATAATAAATCGCCAAAAAAAATCGCCAAAGTGTGAAGAAGCGCCAAAAAAATCGCCAAAATGTGAAGAAGCGCAAAAAAAAATCGTCAAAAAAGAGAAGAAACGTCAAGTTGATTTTTTCAGTTATCGCTATTTAACAATTGCTAATGGAACTAATTTAGATAGATAGATAGAATAAGTGGGTGGAAAGCATGGCCTCCAGCACCTAAGCCTTAGATGGGCCTGTTGTGCGTTCCCACGGTTGTTTAAAGTCTCCTAGTTCGGTTGATAAATTTCAAAATATTGCTTGGAGCGATGCTCTAGGCTGTAGAGTAGTTAGTTGTGAATGAGCCTAGGTACAGTTCCCTAGCTTTAACGTAGGCTGGGCAATGGCAGAGGTAGTGTTCTGTACTTTCTATTTCGCTGCACTTATCACACTCAGGATTGCGAATCACCCCAATCGTATGGAGGTGCTTGTTCAAAAGGTTGTGTCCTGTCAAAACGCTGGTTAATCTTTTCGAGTTGGATCTATTTAGCGATAGGAAGTAACGTGAGTTCCTATTGTTTATTCTGATACAGTTTTTTGCCTTCCTTGAGGTCCTTATCGAATGCCAGTGATCGTTAAAACGCTTCACCTTCCAGTTTGTAACCATTCGCTGGAACACAGAATAAGGTACTGCTAATGCTGGTTCAGGTCCAGTTAGGCAGTTATTAGATGCTAGTCTAGCTAATTCATCAGCTTTTTCGTTGCCTGGAATGTTCGCGTGACCGGGAACCCAAACTAAGGATATGTTATGGTCTTTAAACAGCTTCTATAAAGTATCTCTGCATTCAAGAGTTAGTGAAGAAGAAAACCTATGTCTCTGGCTGTCAGAGCAAATGAAAATTGGTAAGGAGTTATTATTGTAGTGAAGTGAAATCTCCCTACAGCATTCAAGAATCCCGTTAAGTTCGGTGAGGAAAACAGTTATGTACTTGCCAAGAGGTACTGAGATTTCTTTTCCTGTAGATGGGCTAAAAATTCCTGACCCACTAAAACCATTACTACATGAGCCGTCAGTGTACCATGTCATACTATCAACTGGGATGATATTTGATGATGACCAATCTTGTCGTGTCGGAAAATCAACATTGAAAGACTTCTCAAACCTCTGACGTAATGAGGTCGCAGGGCATATTGATCTCAGTTGAGTGTTGCACCATCGACGACCATAAAGATGAATGACCATAATTAACGCCTTGCATCAGAAGCGATGAGTGCTTTAATCTCAAGAGAGTGGATCTCGCTTGTTTTTCGATGAATATGTGAAGAGGCTCAATGTTAAGCAGAGCTTCTAATACAGCTGTTGGAGTCGTTTTCATAGCGGAGGTAATACCAATGAGTGCTAACCTTTGGATCTTGCTCAGCTGTGTCTGCACGTGCACCGAGTTGCATCTCGGCCACCAGCACAATCTGGGTCTCACTATAGCAGTATAAATCCAGTAGAGCACTTTAGGTCTCAGACCCCAATTTGAGCCGAAGAGTCTTCTACACTGCCATAAGTAGGCAACTGCTTGCTGAGTAACGTAGTTCAGATGAACCCTCCAAAGGAGATTACTGTCAAGTAAGATACCTAAAAACTTAACGTAATCGAATAGTTCGAGTCATTTGCCAAAAAATACAGGTTTCCTGAAACCTGTGGTATTTTTCCGAGAAAACAGGATTAATTTGGTTTTGGTAACGTTAACAGTCTGTTCGTGCGATTTACACCACGCTTCTACTAGCTTTAACGCTGATTGCATCAAATTTGAGAGTGTGGTTGTGCAAATGCCAATTAAAAGGATAACTAAGTCATCAGCAAAGCATTGCGAGTAGAATCCCGACTTATTCAAAAGATTTAGAAAGCTGTCCTTGACTAAGCAGTAGAGAAGGGGTGGAGTGATGCCACCTTGAGGCACCCTTTACTAACAAATACACTTGCTTTCGAGGAGTTCAGACAAGAAGTGACGATCCGTTCTTTAAGCATTTTGACGATCCATGTTGTGATCGTGAAATTGATACCGTGCTCGAGACAAGCTTTCCTTATGGCGTTTAATATCATGTTGTTGAACGCTCCGTCGATATCGATGAAGCAGCCGAGTGCTTTTTCCTTAAATTCAAAAGCTTTTTCGATTCTAATTTAGTTTCAACTTAATAATAATTTCTTTTCAACTTGTTACGGCGAAAGCAGCGACGATGATGATGAGTCACTATGCCTCGTTTTCGTAAAATTTCGGTCGTACGATAATAAAACATAGAAGGGACCCGTACGTAACAGAATAGATGCGGCAAACAGAGTTGATGTTAAGAAAAGACTGGAACGTAATTAAGTAAATGTTGCGTTCACATTAGACTGTATCGGAAATTGCCCGTAGGGCAGTTTTGAAAAACCCGTCCGAAGTAACGGTGTAAAAAAATTCTCCGAACGCACAAAATTGACCTCCAAGTAGAGAAAAATGTTCTCCTCAATTTTGTCTACAACATAGCAAAAAACTATTTTTTGGGCTAGGGCCGACCTTAGTACTGACCTAGGGCCTTAAATAGAGGCCTCGGATACATACTTCCATAGACAAAAATGTTCCCCTCAATTTGCTCTGCAACGTAGCAAAAAACATTTTTTTATGTTAGGGCCGACCTTAGGACCGACATGAGGCTCACTTGAGCCCTAAGCACAGGCAAAAATTCTTCTATAAATCGTCGGCCGTGCCTAGATCTTTCAAACAAAAAAAAAGGTTTTGAAAATCGGAAGAGATTTACTCGAGTTGTGTAGGGCCCTAACAAAGACTCTTTTTTAGTGCCCTAGCTAAGTCCAAAGACTCAAATCGAAAAATGTTTCTTCCACAAATTGTCGGTCATGCCCAGATCTTTCAAGCAAAAAAAAAATTTTTTTGAAAATCGGTAAAGGTTTACTCGAGTTATGTACAAAAAACAACATATAGAGCCCTAGCAGAGACTCGTTTTTAGTGCCCTAGCTAAGTCCGAGGACTCAAATTAAAAAAAGTTTCTTCCATAAATTGTCGGCCATGCCCAGATCTTTCAAACAAAAAACAACAACAAAAAAAGTTTTCCCCTTACTCCCGGGTTTCGAATTCGCAATGTAACAGACGTGGTAGTAAACGCATCAGACCTACGTACTTCGTACGGGTCTAAAAACGATGATGAGTTGGTCGTTTCGTCTAAATAATAATACAGAAAGTGGTGTGGTGTGGTGTCAATGTTATGTGAATCACGTTTCTCTCACTTTATATTAAAACGGTAAGACCAAATATGTCTTAATCGTAATGGATAACCAGGAAGATACGGGAAGCCCGCATATTTCAAGTACTAAATGTAATCTAAATTTTTGTTCGAATTTTGTTCCTTGACATTTCTTATTTGGAAAATAGCCTCTTTTATAGATTTATCATTTGGAATGATCAGGTTGGTGATCTTGAAACATATATCTTGCGATAATTTGTTCCGTTCCTATGCATAATTTAAATTATGTGAGTCTTCCAGTCGCCTCCAGGCCGCACAATATAGTCTCCCAGCAGCCAGTGTCCCAGTTGATAGAAGTTGGGGCATTCACATATGACGTGAACTCCTGTTTCTTCTTCTGATCCACATGGTGTGACCGACAACCTCAACTTATTCATGTGCCCGTTCAGCCCACTATGTCCAGAAATCGCATCCACTGCCATTCTTATGATTTCCCTGTCCATTGCTAGCAAACTTTTATCCCTTTTGGAGTCTGGTTTCGGTAGAAAGCGCTTCGTATGAGCACCTCCATCGTACGCTTCCCAGCGTTCTACATGCCTTAACGCCACCCAATCCATCAATGTTTTCCCACAGACTGTTGGACAGGAGAGCCCGCCTTAACTAGCTCATCTGCCTTCTCATTTCCTTCCACGCCCGAATGCCCAGATATCCAGACGAGAGTTATCTTATGCGCAGACCCATCAAATTCATAGTCAAGTTGGAATCTCTCACCAGCTTGGAAGTCGCGACAGGTGGTACAAGCGCCTTAATCATCTCCGCATTGTCTGAGCAAATGACAGTATTTTCCCCATGTGTTCCCCTGTGAAGTTCTCCACGCGCTCCCGTTAGCGCCGCGAAGACTTCTGCTTGATGACACTGGCGAGGCTACCCAGATGAAAGCTCTCACCTTCTTCTGTGTTGGAAGCATACCCTCCAGCCCCTGCTCCATTGGAGCCGTCCGCGTATATGATTATGCTATTCACTGGTAGATCAGCTGAAAAACTATCTAGTCAGTCTTCCCTACTTGGAAATATAGCGTTAACACGCCGGTGTGATTCGATCTATGTCTAATTACTGCCTCATACAACCGCAGAATAACCTTTGACGGCAGGCCCCAATTTCTACCGAAAGAGTTTCTGCAGCATTGCTGTGCAACGATAATTTTGACCTTGACCTTGGCCTTCCACATACCAGTTGGTGCCTGTGCACAATGTCAGCGATCTTGAACGTGCGAACTCTTGCAGTGAGACGATGCCCACTTGATTCCCCCTGAATGATCTTTAAGTTTCGCAACGATTTCTTTGCCCCAGGGAGAATCAAGGCCGATAGCTTCTCATTCTAGCGATCTTTCACCGCGTTACTCGGTCGTGCCTTAATAGCAAAAATATGTAACGCGTTTCGACCTTTGGCATGTTGGCATTCCGGGTTTCCGAGCCTGTGGAAAAAAGGTTCGGTTCTCGGTTCTGGTTCTAAAGAAAATAAAAAAACGGTTCGGTTCGATGTTCGGTTTTTAAAAAAGAAATGTGAAAGGTTCGGTTCCGGTTTTGGTTCTTCAATCAAATCAAAACCGGTTTTCGGTTAGGTGATTTGTAACCTCATTTAGTTTTATTATTTTATTGAGAATTTTATTGACATTTAAAATCGAAGAAAAAATAAAGTATTTTTTTGTACGTAGCACAGGAATCACTTGTCTTGGAATTTTCGGTTTAGGCATACAATCAACTGTTTTTCTAAAATGTCGGCCTTGGCCAAATGAAACATTCCACAATCGCGGCGATTACTTTCAATGTTCACAAAAAACGACATGAACTCCACGCGACTACAAATCATTTGAAACAATTGCGAGACGACTCGTGTTCGATCTGTGGAGTGCATTGTAATTACATACTGTGATAACATGAGTTGATTCGAATCGGAATTGGCAAACACATTTGTGTTTGTGAGTTTGAGTAAATGAAAAAAAATACTTGTTAAAAAATATATTGCAAATATAACACGACGATATTGAATGTGACGCAAGCATCTTTTCGTTTTCGAAGTTTGTAACACAAAAATCAAAAATTAACTAATTTGATTTTTTTCTTAAACCGATCGAATTCAGCTTCGGTTCGGTTTCGGTTCGGTTCTCCGAACTAAGAATTGTAAAGTTTCGGTTCTAGGGTTCGGTTCTAAAGTGTGGGTTCGGTTTTGCAGTTCGGTTCTTTATGTCAAAAATCTCGAGGTTCTTGGTTTCGCTTCGGAAGCCCGTGGCATTCTTTGTTTGTATTCGTAAAGTATTTAGATAAAAGAAAATTTTGTTTTAATGAAACAAATCACAATGAAACAATTGATCTTCTAACGAAAAAAATGGCTGAACTAAGTCTCGAACCCACAACACGTGAAGGAAGAAAATAATTGCTGAGCAGGCGCACTAACAACTAGTCTATCCATGAACGTATCTAACTAACTAAGAAACAGAAATTCATAATTAAAAATGTTTTCACTCAAACAAAAAAGAAAAATTTCGTGGTTTTGCGGTATAGTTTTGTAGTTATTTGTTAAATCATCAGAAAAAATCGCCAAAGTGTGAAAAAACGGCGAGAGCTAAAGAAAAATAATTTTTGCGTTTCTTCACATTTTGACGATTTTTTCTGGTGATTTACCATTTTTCAATTATTTCTTAAATCATCAGAAAAAATCGCCAAAAGTGTGAAGAAACGTCAAAAAAAAATCGCCAAATTGTGAAGAAACGCCAAAGAAATCGTCAAGGTGTGAAGAAACGCCAAAAGCTGAAAAAAATTAATTTGGCGTTTCTTCTCTTTTTCGTCGAATTTTTTGACGTTTCTTCACACTTTGGCGATTTTTTTTCGTTTCTTCACACTTTGGTGATTTTTGCTGGTGACTAACCATTTTGTAATTATTTGTTAAATCATCAGAAAAAATCGCCAAAATGTGAAAAAACGCCAAAAAAAAAATCGCCAAAGTGTGAAGAAACGCCAAGAGCTGAAAAAAATTAATTTGGGGTTTCTTCTCTTTTTTGGCTCTTTTTTGCGTTTCTTCACACCTTGGCAATTTTTTTGGCGATTTGTTTTTGCGATTTGACTTTGGCGATACTTCACGGAAATGAAAGTTTGTGCCTATTGTAAGTTTATGTAATACTTTTTTATAATTATAATTTTATAATTTATAAAAGTTGTAATTACAAATTATAAAATTACAAATTGACCAGGGACTATTTTCGCGAAAATTTTCTCGAATTTCGCGAATTTCACGAATTTAGCGAATTTCGAAAATTTCGGTTATTAAGTAACAATTTTAATTGAATTGATATTAAAAACATAACCAAAAACCCGTACGTATCAGAATAGATCTGGCAAAGAGACTCGAACGTATCCAAATATACAAATAACCAAACAATCCAACGCTTTTTGTTCTTTTTTATCTGTAAGAATTTCAAAGATCCATAGAAATTACCCAAGGCAATGTCAAAAGCCCTACCGAAGTACGTCTCAGACCATTCAAATCTAGAAAAGCTTATATCCAAGGACTTAGTCATTTTCCCCTAAAACCCTGAAACACGTATTCTCTAAAATTTTAATCTCTACAACTTTGCTTTTGGAAGCAACTTTCTACCTCTCATAGTTCTGGAGACATTGGTCATCCTGCCTAATTATGGAAGTGGCCGTACACCACGATTGAACCATATTTCCCCAAAACCCTGAAACACGTGTTCGCTTAAATTTAATTCTCTACAACTTCGACTCCAGGAAACAAATCTTTAAGCTGAGAGACAAGACGGGTACAATTCAGTCAGATCGTTGAAGGAATCTTGAATATAGCGAAAGAATTCTACGAAGACTTGTTCACATCAATTAAGCCTAGACAACTGTCAACGGACGAAGGATCGACGAAAGGAAGACTAACCGTACTGAATGTTGGATCGGAAGAACTGCCTGACATAACGATAGAGGAAACACAAGCTGCATTAGACGAAATGAAGAACAATAAATCACCAGGAGACGATGGTATGCCGATTGAGGCTATAAAAGAAGGAGGTGATGCTGTAACAGAAGCAATAACGAGGTTTTTTAATAAGAGTCTAGAACTAGCAAAGATACCAAAGGCGTGAGAAAATGCAGTTATCACATTGTTGCACAAAAAAGGTGATATTACAAAGCTAGAGAACTACCGGCCTATAAGCTTGCTATCGCACCTATACAAGTTGTTTATGAAGGTCATTACCAAACGGATGACGACAAAGTTAGATTTTAATCAACCTATTGAACAAGCTGGATTTCGATCAGGATTCAGTACGAATGACCACCTGCATGTAATGCGAATGTTGATTGAAAAATGCAATGAATATAAGATACGAGTTGCATTGGCTTTCGTGGACTATGAAAAAGCGTTCGACTCAGTGGAAACGTGGACAATCTTAGATGCGTTGGACGAATGTAGAATCGATTCGAGATACTCGAGAACGATTAGATATATATACGAGAATGCTACATCGTTACATCGTGTGTGAAACTTCACGAAAATACGACTAAGTTCAAAGTTATTAGAGGAGTCAGACAAGGTGAAGAAGCTAGAATGGAGTGAGATGGGAATAAACGTGAATGAAAAGCTTCTAAATCACCTCCGGTTTGCAGACGATATTGTGTTGATAGCAGCAGATATGGACCAATTACAAACGATGTTAAATCAATTGAATTGTAAATCCAACGACTATGATCTAAAGATTAACCGGTCAAAAACGAAAATAATGACAACCATTGATGATGATAACGATATTAAAATCGGAAATGAAATGATTGAAAAGGTCGACAATTATATCAACCTTGGCCACAAATTGAACCTAGGACTAGACAACCAGACTGCCGAAGTACGTCGAAGAATTGGACTAGCATGGGCAGCATGGGCAGATGAACAATAGCGGAAAGTCTTTGATGCTTCCGTACTACCAGTTCTCACGTATGGAGCCGAAACACTTACCTTGACGAAGGCGTCGTCGAACAAGCTCAGAGAAGCACAACGAGCAATGGAACGTAGTATGCTAGGAATATCGCTCAGGGACAAAATGACCAATGAATGGATTCGTCAACAAACGAAAGTCGTTGATGTCATGGTTCGGTTCGCGACGCTAAAGTGGAACTGGGCAGGACATGTGGCAAGGTTGACCGATGGTCGATGGACAAAATTAATTATGCAATAGAG
>CM055404.1:111257272-111275304 GCA_029228625.1 Pseudolycoriella hygida | reverse complement strand
CAGACGGACGGACGGACGGACAGACAGACCGACAGACGGACATTGTTTTTTTCGCTGATTTGTCATCTGGAGGCAACAAAAAAAGTTTCCGCCTTACTCCCGGGTTCGAATTCGCAATGTAACAAACGTGGTAGTAAACGCATGAGACCTACGTACTTCGTACGGGTCTAAAAAATGGAAGATAATATGAACATGAAATGTTAATCATAGAAAAAACAAAAAAAAGGAGAAAACAGATTCCGTATCCAAAACCGTCAAACACCCCACCCACCCGATGAGCATTTTCTGACATTTCATAATCACTGAAAGCCGCAAATGAATTCAATGTATTTGCTACTGAACTCACCTATTGTGTGTGATTCTTTGACCCTGCATGGAAGTGAGTTATACCTCACTAATCCATGGAACAAGAGCGATTTGTATGTGTGGTCGACGTGTTTGCGCTATGTACTTTAAATATGCGTGTTCTACTGGAAAATCCGGGTTCTATCTTTTGCGAAATATAGGCGGGTGTCCCCGTCAGTACAGTTTTATGTATAAATTGAAGAGCTCGGGCCTCCATAAACTCAATTATTCCACAACCAAGAATTGCTTCCCTATGGCCGTCCAGATCGTCCCTCCTCCTCAGACCGAAAGCGAATCTGACGCAGGAGTTGAATGCTTTACATAGTATTCGATTGCATAAGTCATCCAGACCAAAGACAAAAACTTCGCAGCAGTAAAGAAAATGAGGGACGAGAAGAGTCTTTACTAGTGCAATTCTTACAGGTTGAGAGAGATACGGGGATACCTCAGTCCGGCGTAAACTCTCGCAGAGATGTGGCTGCATTGAGCTTTCCATGAAAAATGGTCACTCATTTTAAGCCCGAGATCGGTTACTGTTCCACTCGTCGGTATAACTTCACCGTCCGTGGAGATGCTTGTTTAGAAGGTTGTGTCAAGATGCTTGTCAACCTTCCAGTTTTAACGATAGAAAGTAACGTGCATTTCTATTATTTATCTTGATGCAGTTTTTGGCTTGTTTCCGGAATAGGTTAAGATTTCACTGCAGCATCCGAGAATTCCGTTTATCTCTGACGTAAAGACAGTCATGAATTTACCGAGCGGTATGGAAATTTCTTTTCCGGTAGAGGGACAGTAGATACCCGATCCGCTAAGGCCGTTGATACGGGAGTCGTCTGTGAACCAGGTTACACAGTCGTTAGGTATCATGTTGGATGAGGCCCAATGTTCCCGCGTCGGGAGATGTATTTTGAAAGGATTTGTAAATCTATACTCCGGGACTATTAGGTCACAGGGCATGTTGAGTTCAGGTGAATGGGTTAACATGGACAACCATAACGACGCATGTCCATTGTTAACATCATTTGTTAGTTGCGATGAGTGCCTTAGTCTCAGCAAAGCAGAGCGCGCTTGTTTTTCTATATGTATATGCAGAAGCTCAATATTTAAGAGAGATTCAAGCGCAGCTGTTGGAGTTGTCTTCATGGCTGAGGTGATGCCTATAAGCGCCGAAGCAGACCGAAGAGTCTTCTGCACTGCCTTGGGGAGGCGACTGCTCGCTTGACAACGTAGTTCAGATGGGTGGTCTAAAGTAGTTTACAGTCTAGTAAGACCCCTATAAACTTTACATAGTGCGAGAGTTCAAGTTGTTTCCCGGAGAAAACTGGGTTTTTCCTAGTAAACAGAATCAGCTTCGTTTTGTCTGGGTTAGCTGTTTGTTCGTTTGAGTGGCATCACGATTCAACAAGCTTTAATGCTGATTGCATCATCATCAGCAAGGCTTTGTGAATAGAACCCTGAATTATTTAGGAGAGTGAGGAGGTTGTCCTTGACTAAACAGTAGAGGAGCGGAGGAGTGATGCCCCCCTGAGGACAACCTTTTATGACAAAAACGCTTACCTTGGATGAATTAAGGTAGGATGTAACGATACCTTTAGCATTTTTATTATCCACGTTGTAATTGTGAATTCAAGACATGCCTTTCTTATGGCTGTGAAGATCATGTTATTAAAATCACCATCAATGTCGATGAAGCAGCCAACAAGAGCAAGTTCCTCAAATTTTCAGGGCTTTTTCAATCCTGCTCACAAGACGATGCAGCGCTGTCTCGGAAGATTTCCTCGGTTGGTAAGCGTGTTGACGAGGATATAAGGGAAATGTTTTAAGTGCGCCATCTCTGATATGACGGTCAATTACCTTTTCAAGAGTTTCTAACATAAATGAAGTTAAGCTTATTGGTCTAAATGCCTTTGCTAGGTGGCATGAAGGTTGGCCAAGTTTCGGGATAAAGACAACTCTTACCCCTCTCCAGCACATGGGAATATGCTGGAAGCGAATACCCGCTATGAAAATATCGTAAAGGGACGCTGTTATGACATCAGCACGCCTGCTGACTTGAATAGTGAGAAAGATGAAAGTGACCAGTGTATACCTTGTAGCGAGATTAAAGATTTGGCTACGCTACGCATCAGACGATGGGTTGAAGAAAAGTTGTTCCGTTGAGGACTGAGGCGTTTCATTTGTACTTCCCGGAAAGTAGACTTCCAGTAGATGTTGAAGAGTGGATACTGGTGAGTCGGTATACTCACCATAGAGGGTAGCTTTAGTGAGCCTAGGGGATTCGTTAAGTTTTTCGATAAGGATGCAAACAAGCGGTAAGCTCCTGATGGTGTAGTAATTGTGTTACAAAGTTGTTGGAATTTTCCTCTTTTGCTTTTTCGCAAAGCTTTATTGTAAAGGCGTTGAGCGATTCTTCTAGCTTCTAAATAGGCTGGTTCTTTGTCTTTGGCACGATTGAAGGCTTTCCTTACTGTACTGATATTTTTCAAGTCACTCGTAAAGAAACGTATAAACGTATAACGTTTTCAAGGACAGGCGACGTGGTAGCTTGTTATTAATGAATGCGACAGAGCCTCTGCTCTACGATCGAGTTTTTCTGTTGAGGCGATTTCAGTTGATGGGCTTTTGATGAGTCTGTTGAGGAATTCGCGATTAATAAACCCATTCAGTATTAGCAGGGTGTCTAAATGTCATTTTACCTACATTGTCCGTGTTAATTTCAAAACTGATGCATCTATGATCTGAAGTTAGAATGTCAACAGTTACTCGCCAGTTTTTAATTTTGTGTGAGAAGTGGTAGGGGGCTAAAGCTATGCCTAAAACTTCTTCTCGAATTTTATTCCTAAAAGTTGGTTCGTTTCCTCGATTGAGAATTTCTAGGTTAGAGCTGAAGATGTATTCCAGTAGTGAGGCATTGCTGCCTTTGCTGCCCCAGACTACGTGATGGGAATTCGAGTCTGCGCCTAGGATAAGCGGTATATTTTTAAGCTTACAGTAATTTACAAGATCAATTACTTCCTTACTTGGAAGGAGGAAATCAGTTTGTGAAGGGGTGTATCAAGATGCCACAGCAATTCGTTTCGAGCTACTTTTACTATGCAAAGAAATGACAGCTAGATCACCAGTGCAAAATTGCGTTAAGGGGAAGATTTCACATCCCTTTGAGGCTATTATGCACGCTCGTAGTTTGTCTTTACCTTTATATGAAATAATTTGATACTTTACCTTGTCGATAAGCTTGACTTCATTTTTTACGATATAATGCTCTTGCAAGAGACCAATAAATTGATCAGACTTGAACTTCAAATTATTTACTTCGATTGAAGCATTTTGAAGTTTGCATTGGAAAAAGTTTATCTTTGGGGTGAGCATTTCCGGTTGATGGGGATCTTTAGCACTGAGGTAGACGCGGCGTTGGTTGTTATGCCATCATTTACAATTGCAAAATTTTTGGGGGTTGTTCTATGCACTGGAACAGAACTTTGAGAAGAAAGTCTGGTTTTTCTATTGCTAAGAGAAAACTCTTTATCAAGAACATTTTTAGGTTTGTTTAGTTCCGGTTGAGGCACTATTTGTTGCCAGATCATTTCTGAGGATTCATTTTAACGCGGTGTGCGCCAACGTATGGACGGTTGTCTAAATCTTTTAAGGCGGGTAAGGAGCTGTCTTCAACTCCTACCGTCCAAACTTGTTTACCATTAACAGTTTTCGTGCGATGAACGCACTTCCAATTGGGCGTTTCTATTGTCGGATTTGCGCCTTGATAAGAGTGAAGATGTCACCGGGGTCTAACGATGGCATCGACATAGTCATCGTATGCTTGATTAACGTTGGAGGGGGCCTTGATTCACAGGCTTGATTTTCGCGCCTCCCCAGGGAGTAATGTTTGGTATAATTCCAATGAGCCAGTCACGGGTTTTTATGTTCTAACAAATGTAACGGAATTTTCCGCTAAACTTCAATGAAAATTTTCAGTGTCGAACTTATTACTTCCGAGCCTGCGTAGCCGTTTGGTTTCGCCTAAGAACCGGCACAACTTGCTTAGTTCAACGCATGAGTAAATGTCGGAAAATGTAGAACACATATGCGATCCTTAAAAATCACATATACGTAGTCACATCTTTGAATCACATCTGTGAAAATCTGTGATTTCGAGATTTTTGAATGACACATTTACCGGAACTGTTGGAGAATGTCATCCGATTTTTGCACATCTACAAAATTTGAGTGAAAATGTGTTAAGATGAGCAAAAAAAAATTAGAAAATAAAATAATTTTGTAGGTAAATGTGACGAATGAACTTTCACTGATGTGAAAAATTCCCACAGATGTGAAAATTCAATAGAAAATTTTTACTGTGGACATTCCCAGCTGAAACCATTATTCTCCTGAGAGAAAAATTTGTATTTATACAAAATATACAAAATGCGTCGAGGATAAGTTGTCAATTGTTGTTATGTGAATTATTGTGAGTGATTAACGGATTGGCCTGTAATGTCCTGGTTGTCGTACCGAAAAGTACACACACCAAAGCGTTGAAATGGGAAATGAAATCGACAAACATGCACTTTGTCTGATTAGTTATGCCAATACATCTCGGCAAGTTTGTTTGTTCGGGAATTTCAGGATTAATAAGAAATCATTATTGTTATTGGTTTCCAAAAAAAAGTTACGATAAAAATAATTCAGAAGATTCAGGTCAATGAATCTGACTTCCACAAGCTGAGGAGTAAATAGAAATAATGCCTGAGAAAGCCTCACTGTCCACTCAAGTTTTTAGGATGAACAAAGTTAAAGTTTCAAAAAATTAAACTTTTATCTTATTATAAATAGGGACTAGCGCTAGCGCTTGCGCGATTTACTAGTGCAAGCCCTAAAAACAGCGCTACTAGCGGTAACGACGTTAGTTTTCAGACGGTGGTAGCGCTAGCGGCGCTAGTAAAATTGCCTAGCGCGCACAGCCCTGTAAATTAGCACGGAAGTCGTTCTTCAAGGTTTTGAACGAAATATATGGACTTCGATAAATCACGAAAAAAATTGGTGAACATTGGTTGAGTGATCCGACTGTAGAGTCCTTAATGCTGGCATGCTCCTCTAATGATGAAGATTTCGGTGCTTTGTTGTAGAGAAAAAAAGTCAAACTTTTTTGTCCATGCAAATATAGGCCCGAGGTCTCTCGTTAGAGCCTTAGGTTGGTCCTAAAGTAGACCCAAAAAATGTAATTTGTTATCTTATAGAGTAAATTGAGGGGAACTTTTTTGTCAATGGAAGTATTTGTCCGAGGCCTCTCCTGGGGGCCCTAGGTCGGGGGTCAAGTTTGTGCTTTCTGGAGGTCTTTTTACACCGTTGCTTCGGACGGGTTTTTAAATATTGCCCTATCGGCAATTTCATTTCCATTGCAGTTTAAGGTAATATTAACTTAAATACGTTCGAGTCTTTTCGTAACGTCAATTCCGCGTATGTTTTCTTATTCAAAAACATTATTCAACAAAGTATTTACCATAAATTTGCAAAAGAGAAATGTCTTTAAGTGTTGTAGATTGTTCCCATGACACAACCGGCGCTATAATTCTGGAGAGCTATGCTGATTCGTTGAAACAAGAACTGCGTTCATTATCTTGGAGCAAAGTTCCTCTGGTTATGCAAAATTAACAGGTCGTAACGAATAAGGATGCCGATCAAGGCTTAATTTCAGGTCGGTAAACTGTCTGTCGCTACTTTTCGCCGTCGATCAAATTGAATTTTTTCTCGATCGCTTTATGACCATCCAAACACAGAGGAAACAGCGTCAGACATATCCGATACATTCGTGTTTAACATTGCGTATGAAAGTAGTAGATTTTGATATGGGATTGTCAACGACATCCCGTGGCTGTCATACACGCTCTGAAATGCGATTTGCCACTCCATTTTGGCTCGCTCTTCATACATTGTAATCAATTTGTGTTGTGTGCATTGTCGCGTTGTATTGACGAGAAGAAATTTCTAATTTTTGTTTGTTGTGGACGGACATGGACTTTACTATTAATGCTGATGTGCCACAGGTATGATGAGTCCATTGAACATCAATAAAATCCAATGTTCATAACATGAGGTTATGAACTTCGAAGGACTTTTAAGTCAAAGCTAAAAACAAGATGAAAAGATTTTTGCAAGCTCATGCGCTGCTACGTTTATGTACAACTCAATAATAGAAACTTTTGAGTTCACCTCGATTGAAGAGTAAACGTGTTACTCTTATCAGAATTGCAATGCAAGAAAAATTTTTATTGAACTCAGAATGTGAGAATATAAAGAACTTGGAACAACCGTTAGCATGAGCTGAGTATCCAATTTCAGTTCTACGATCAAGTAGCAGTTGACGACATGCAAAACATCTGCAAAAGAGTGCGGCATAAGACTTCCAGTTGGAAGCGCCCAATTTTCTTCAATTTTATTTTTAGATTTCGTTGCAACGTATTGATTGATTGATTTTATTATGGGCAATTATCATCGAAAATTTGACCATTGAGGACACTTAGGCCAGCTTCATTGGGCCCATTGTGTCAAACCCTATATTGTTGCTGTGGTGATTTGGTGTTGGGTGTTTTGTTATGTGGTGGTGTTGATGTGTGTGTAGTGTTACTGTTGAGGTATTCCCTCAATCCATTTACTTTCTGTAATAAAAGAAGCAATATTCGCAATTGGTGTTTTCCGGAATTCTTCCAGAGTAAGGTAGAAGTCTCCCAGCCATTTCACCCTTAATAACCCATCTAAGAACTCCTTAGCTTGTCTACATAAGCTTAACCCTTCCCAAAGCCTCTCGCGAGTCTTCCTATTTATGATTCCTGTTATCAGCTCAGGTTGAATGCCTGGGGCTGGTTCAGGTCCTTCAAAGGCCGTATCGCTTTTTACCCTCGCCAGCTCATCGGCTCTCTCGTAGCATAGAATACCTGACTGTCCCGGAACGCAAACCAGAGAGACTTCGTTTCTCTCGGATAGGGCATCTAGCACCACTCTGCTTTCCAGAACTGATTTGGTCGCAAGCTTGTATGATGAAAGAGCCTTTATCGTCGATTCGCTCTCTATGCAAATGACGATCCGCTTATTTATGACCTGATTCTCTCCCAGGTATTCACAACCTCTACCGACCGCCAGGGTCTCCGCTTGGAACACTGTTGGGTATGCTCCAAGGGGAATGGAGACATTAAGATCCACAAAATACCGCAGAAAATACACGCACCCGTTCCTCCTTCCATCTTAGAGCCATCAGCATAGACGTTTATGTCTCCTATCACCGGAATATTTCCGCTCTGCCACAAAGAAAGTAAAACCTCCAGCGCCGCTGTGGAGGTAGAAGTCATTGCAAGCGTTATGCTCAGGCATGCAAGCTTTTGCACCTTAGTCAAATCTTTCGCCACACTCGCAACTTTTGCCGTGTGGGACCAGACCATGCTGCCGTAACACAAAATTGGCCAAACTATCGCTTTGTACATCCAGTGTCCTCATCGTTTTACTGACCCTTTCTGCTCGGTGCTCCTTCCAGGTCAGCCCTTTGTCCAGTATAACCCCAGGTATTTCACCTTCTCGGCCAATAGCAGTTGCTTTCCAAAGAGTTTCGGCAACTCGAAGGCAGATAACTTTCTCCTATTTGTGAATAGTACAAGTCCAGTTTTGTCGGGGTTTACCGATAATCCCGCTTCCTCGCACCACCTTTCCACCAAGAGAAAAGCTCTCTGCATCAGATGCTCTAGAACTCCCTCAAAAGCTACCGAAATGAGAATTGGAATGTCATCCGCATATCCTATAGCTTGGTATCCAGACGTTTTCAGCTTCGTCAGGAGATCGTCTACAGTCATATTCCACAGGATCGGTGGCAACGCTTCCCCCTGTGAATAGCCGCGATCGTCGAATCCCTTTCTACAGACGCCCAGCAGATTGACCGATAGTTATCTGTTACTGAGCTTCGCCATAATCCACCTAATCAGTGTCCTCTCCACTCCAAACCTCCTCAAGGCTGCGTTAATAGCTCCAAAGGTCACTTTGTTAAAGGCTCCCTCTAAGTCTATGAACACTGCCAGGGTGGGTTTATCGTGTCCCATATTATTTTCCAGGTTGTGGACCGCTTGATGCATATCAGTGTCAACAGATTTACCTAACAGGTAAGCGTGTTGATTTGCATGTAATGGTTTGAGCTTCAGGATAACATCTCATCTGTCACATAACCTTTCCAACACCTTCATGACGAAGGATGTGAGACTAATTTATCTGTACGCACTAGCCTTGTCATAGGCTATATGACCGGGTTTTGGTATGAACATGACCAGTACTTCCCTCCAGGTTTCGGGGATGTATCCCAAGGCCAACACAGTCTTCAAATCTCTTACTCTTTTAACGGTTTCAAGATAAACTGAGACGCTTTCTGAAGCATCACCGGATAAATACCATCACTGCCAGGCGACTTATAAGGCTTGAACGAGTTTATTGCCCATTCTACCCTCCTAGTCGTGACTATGATTTCCGCGAAGTTCCAATCCGTAGAACATGGCGTTCTTTCCGCCTGGGAAATGCTCCTTCATAAGGAGGTCAACCACTTCTTCATTGTATTTGGTGTAGATCTCATTTTCATTCTTGAGCATCTCCGGGCATATTGAATCCTTAGCTAGAGCTCGGTTAGGTAACGTAAGTCACATGATACAAAAAACCCAAAGCCATTTTGCTTTTAAGTAAATTACTTAGATTTGTGAGAATGGAAATTTATCTCCACTTTGACTAAATCTTATGCCACTAGACGCTTCATTTGAATTCTGCTGTTAACTTTTTCAGGCAAATAAAAATGGCAAGAAAACATTCAAAGCCATTCTCATGGCTCGGTATTTCCGTGAGATCAACAGTAGTTCCTCTAATGCGTCTCTACCCCAAAGTAACCACGCAAGTTAGTTGCAATTTTTTTTCGTGTCGTATTCGTTATAAATTTCAATTTCAATTTAGGCAACGGGACGTTAATTTGCGACATTTGTAAAAAATCGTTCGGTTTCAAGTCCCGTCTTGTGGAGCACATGAGAATTCACTCGGGTGAGTAGATTAATGAGTAAAAGTCTATGAAAAACAGAAAACTTTTCTTTCAGGAGAAAGGCCGTATTCTTGCCTCCAATGCAAAAAAACGTTTCCACAAAGTAGCTACTTAAAAATTCATCAACTAACCCACACTGGTGAGTATTAAGGATACGTCACAGAGTGAACGAAATAAGAATCGAAGTGTGTGGACCCACACCTGACCCACAGTTAGAACGCACAGAAAAATGATTTCTGTGACTTCTGCAACTGTGAGTCAGGTGTGGGTCGACCCGCTAAAACTGTGGGTCAGGTGTAGGTCGACCCACTAAAACTGTGGGTCACGTGTGGGTCGACCCATTCCGATCCTTAGAGCGAAAGAATGAAAATGATTTTCAGGAGAAAAGCCACATTCGTGTCCGCAATGCAAAAAAACGTTTGCACAAAGTAGCAACTTAAAAATGCACCAGCTGACCCACCACGGTGAGTAGTTAGGATGCGTCATAGAATGAACAAAAGAATAAAAATAATTTTCAGGAGAAAAGCCACATTCGTGTCCGCAATGCAAAAAAACGTTTGCACAAAGTAGCAACTTAAAAATACACCAGCTGACCCACACCGGTGAGTAGTTAGGATACGTCACAGAATGGACGAAAGAATAAAAATAATTTGCAGGAGAAAAGCCGCATTCGTGTCCGCAATGCAAGAAATCTTTTGCACTAATTGGCAACTTAAGGAAGCATCAGCTAACCCACTCCGGTGAGTAGTTAGGATACGTCACAGAATGGACGAAAGAATAAAAATAATTTGCAGGAGAAAAGCCGCATTCGTGTCCGCTATGTAAGAAATCTTTTGCACTACTTGCCAACTTAAGGAAGCATAAGCTGACCCACACCGGTGAGTAGTTAGGATGCGTCACAGAATGAACAAAAGAATAAAAATAATTTTCAGGAGAAAAGCCACATTCGTGTCCGCATTGCAAAAAAACGTTTTCACAAAGTAGCCACTTGAAAGTACACCAGTTCACCCACACCGGTGAGTAGTTAGGATACGTCACAGAATGGACGAAAGAATAAAAATAATTTGCAGGAGAAAAGCCGCATTCGTGTCCCCAATGCAAGAAATCTTTTGCACGAATTGGCGACCTAAAAAGCCATCAGCTGACCCACACCGGTGAGTAGTTAGGATACGTCACAGAATGGACAAAAGAATAAAAATAATTTGCAGGAGAAAAGCCGCATTCGTGTCCCCAATGCAAGAAATCTTTTGCACTAATTGGCAACTTAAGGAAGCATCAGCTAACCCACTCCGGTGAGTAGTTAGGATACTTCACAGAATGGACAAAAGAATAACAATAATTTGCAGGAGAAAAGCCGCATTCGTGTCCCCAATGCAAGAAATCTTTTGCACTAATTGGCAACTTAAGGAAGCATCAGCTAACCCACTCCGGTGAGTAGTTAGGATACGTCACAGAATGGACAAAAGAATAAAAATAATTTGCAGGAGAAAAGCCGCATTCGTGTCCCCAATGCAAGAAATCTTTTGCACTAATTGGCAACTTAAGGCAGCATCAGCTGACCCACACCGGTGAGTAGTTAGGATACGTCGCAGAATGAACAAAAGAATACGAATTAATTTCAGGAGAAAAGCCGCATTCGTGTCCGCTATGTAAGAAATCTTTTGCACTAATTAGCACCTTAAGGAAGCATCAGCTGACCCACACCGGTGAGTAGTTAGGATACGTCACAGAATGGACGAAAGAATAAAAATAATTTGCAGGAGAAAAGCCGCATTCGTGTCCCCAATGCAAGAAATCTTTTGCACGAATTGGCGACCTAAAAAGCCATCAGCTGACCCACACCGGTGAGTAGTTAGGATACGTCACAGAATGGACAAAAGAATAAAAATAATTTGCAGGAGAAAAGCCGCATTCGTGTCCCCAATGCAAGAAATCTTTTGCACTAATTGGCAACTTAAGGAAGCATCAGCTAACCCACTCCGGTGAGTAGTTAGGATACGTCACAGAATGGACAAAAGAATAAAAATAATTTGCAGGAGAAAAGCCGCATTCGTGTCCCCAATGCAAGAAATCTTTTGCACTAATTGGCAACTTAAGGCAGCATCAGCTGACCCACACCGGTGAGTAGTTAGGATACGTCACAGAATGAACAAAAGAATACGAATTAATTTCAGGAGAAAAGCCGCATTCGTGTCCGCTATGTAAGAAATCTTTTGCACTAATTAGCACCTTAAGGAAGCATCAGCTGACCCACACCGGTGAGTAGTTAGGATACGTCACAGAATGGACGAAAGAATAAAAATAATTTGCAGGAGAAAAGCCGCATTCGTGTCCGCTATGTAAGAAATCTTTTGCACTTGTTATGTCCTTGAAAAAGCATCAGATGACCCACACAAGTGAGTTGATAGAATACTTTGGCTGAATGAACGAAAGATTAAAAACCTCTTTTCTAATAGAGAAATCTTACACTTGTCCACAATGTAAGAAATCTTTTAAGCAACAAAAGTACTTGGAAAAGCATCAGGAAGCCCACGAGGATGAGTTGATTAAACATAACAATTTCACTTTGAAGAAATAACAAAAAATGCAAACTTTTTGACTCACTCATGTAAGATCGAAAGCTGTATTTCTGAAGTTTTCCGGCAATAAAAAAATTACTTAACTAAAGCGTGATTTGCATTACTGTAGATGATTACAAGTGAACCAACTCGCCATTTGATTTATAGTACTCGTCGTTGGATCGATACTGAAAACCTACTTGCAAATTAAGGAACAGGAAAGGATTCCAAAACAATTCTGTTATGCAGATTTGAATGCACTTGGCATATTATCGTTTAAACTTATCGTCCCGAAAAATGGGAAAAAGTACACCGTCACACAACGGAGCAAAAGACTTCAGGCCAATTAGGCTCACATCCTTCATTTGGAAGGCTCCGGAAAAAATGATAGACCTGTATATAAGGGAAGAAATCTTTGCGAGGTGCCCACTTCATGAGAAACAACATGCCTATCAAACAGGCAAGTCTACAGACTCCGCTCTGCATCTGCATAGCCTTGTCGCTGTCATAGAAGGATCCTTTAGGGTCGGAGAAATATCCCTCGGATGTTTTATGGACATAGAGGGCGCTTTCGACAACACGGGATTTGAATTGATCGGCAGCGCGCTGGCAGAGAGAGAAGTAGCGCCTGTTGTGATTAGATGGATTGATAGGATGCTCAGAGACAAGACCGTTGAGGCCGACATATGTGGCTCCAAGGCCAGTCTCTGGGTGGAGACATCCTTTCACCACTGCTGTGGTGTATAGTGGTGGACTCGCTCCTAAAAGAGCTGAACAAAAAAGGTTTTCCTACCCAGGGCTACTCGGATGACCTGACCGTACTGATCAAAGGCAAATTCGAGAGCACCCTGGGAGACTGCATGAGGATGGCAGTGAGGATAGCGGAAAGATGATTTCGTGAGAAAGGCCTGCGAGTGAATCCAGACAAGACGGGCCTGGTGCTTTTTAGCAAAAGGCTCACAGGCTTTGAGCTTGTTGGAAAAGAGAAGCTCTTCGGAAAGGACATTGAGACGAGCGCCCACGTGAAATATCTGGCGGTTACGTTGGACCGCAAGCTAAATTGGATTGCTCACATGGAAGACAAGACCAGAAAAGCTCTAACGGCTTTCTGGATGTGCAGAAATGCAATCGGAAAGAGCTGGCGCCTATCCTCCAAAGCAATACTGTGGATATATGAGGCGGTAGTGAGGCCCGCGATGAGCCATGGCTGCGTAGTCTGGTAGCCAAGGCTAAATGTAGAGGCGGCGAAGGAGAGGCTGAAAGAAGTTCAGCGGCTGGTATGTGTGTGTGCCACTGGTGCCATGAAGCCGACGGCAACAGCGGCCCTGGAAGTTCTACTAGCGGTGCCACCTGCAGATATAGTAATGAAAGCGAAAGCGTTCGCTATAGCGGACAGGTTGACACAAAACGGATTGTGGTCTTCAGGATTCTGCACCGGACATGCGAAGATCAAAAGTATGATTTCTGATCGCATTTTTGACATGCCACGGGATTACATGAAGCGAGAATTAATTTTCGAAAGGAACTTTGAAGCGATCTTCCCAGACAGGAATGAATGGGAAAATGGGTGGCCAACTACGTTACCTAGTAGCGAATGGGTTGGTTTTACGGATGGGTCGAAGATGAGTGAAGGGACTGGAGCTGGTATATACCACCCAGGAACGGATACCGGAACTTGGATTCATCTAGGGAAGCTCTCTAGTATCTTCCAGGCGGAAACTTCAGCAGCACTTCTTAGTGCTCGTGAACTTCTGCCAGAAGGATTGGAGACAAAGATATAGTAATATGCACGGATAGTGAGGCAGCGATAAAGGCGCTGATATCACCCGTTGTGACTTCCAAGTTGGTGAAAGGATCCAAGGAACTCCTAAATCAGATAGGGCTGAAGAATCGGGTCAAACTGGTTTGGGTGCCCGGACATTCGGGAGTGGATGGCAATGAGAAAGCTGACGAGCTGGCCAGAACCGGCTCGACGGCTATCACATTCGGGCCGGAACCACAAAGAGAGAGAATCTTATCGCTTACACTTTTTCGAAATTACCGCTCTGAAATTAGAATCTACCAACAAAAAATAAGAATCGATCGCATATACATGCTACCACCAGAAAAATAAAAATTGGTCGCTAAAAAATAGATAAATCAGCTAGATAAGCTAGAAAATGAATAAACGACCGCTAAAAAGTAATTGTTCGATAATTCTAAAATGCCCGCAAAAAATAAAGAATTTGTCGCTAAAATTTAAGAATTGCTACGGCACTTAGCGATTACTTTTCCCATTTAATTATGGGTGAGAGTACCTTATATATTCTCGGATTTTTACTTGATCGTGGAATTACAAATTGAAGTAATAAGGAAGTAATATATTGATGCTTCTAAAAATGTTCAAGAACTCGGCGTTCCTAGTTGAGTTGAATCTGAGCGTCATTACAATGACAAACTAAATCCATTAACATTTTCTCAAGCTTTGAGTCCATATTACTTCCTACTGAACGATAAATTAAGTAAAAATCCCACTTGTATAAAATGTTATGAAATAGCGCATAGGTAACCAGAGCAGCACAAATTGTATGAGTGGTACCTTTCGACAGCACTAATCCAGTCCCGATTAGTGCTGCATAATTTGACACAGCACAAGAAATAGGAGGGAAGGGGCACTGACGACATGCACCTAAAATTAACGAATGAATGAACGAAATGAGCTAATCCGATCTTGTTTTTGACAAGACACCAACACAATAAGACTCAGACATCCATTGCCACACTTTCTCCAAATTGCGATGGAAACGGTTGGTGGATGGTCCGAGGACGACACAATCGGACTGAGGAAATTTGCAACGAACCCGAAAGTTGACCTACGACTATGGATGAAAGGGTACAATTGGACTAAATCAAATATAGAAATCTCTGTGATCACGCGAATTGGAGTGTCAGTTACTGTTCAAATAAAGGCTGAGGTTGTTCACTCGCAGAAGTCAGCATCACACTTCATAGTATTAACTAAAGGCGTAGAACAAGCTATAAATGAAGGAAATTTGTCGTCGTCTGCAGAAAGTACTTCTTCATTTGTACTGCCGAGATCTCAAGTGGATCCTCCCGAAACCAAAGCGTGTCCACAAGAATCGTTTTCACAATCTACTAATGAATGCGCTTTGTCATCACTAGCGATCATGCTCGGAGCGGTAGCGAAGAGCGTGACGCAGTCCCCACACTCCAAAAAAAAACGTACACAAACTCAAAAAACTCCATACAAAAACTTTTGGGACAAGACGCGATGTATAGGCGAACTTTTGAGTTTTTTCCCCTCGCACTCCTCCACCTCCAAATTACACTCATCAAAATCGGTTGAAAACGAGCCGAGATATCGCCAATCAAAGATGACCAATTTCTATATATTCATGGTAAAATCTGCTTTGAAAGTAGTAACAATTTTATTCCTGTGTTGTGTGTCTACGATCTATGTCTCTATGTCTCTATGTCTCTATGTATCTATATATCTATCAACTTTTTTTTCTCGAGAACCGCCCGAGCGATTTCCTCAAAATTTTCAGGGAACGTCAGTCTCGGCCCCAAATGAAAAATTTCATATGCCGCTTTTCCGGAAAAATTCTGGAAAAGCCGTGGCATGTGGAAAAGTGGTCAATTTTGAGGGTTTTTAGGTAATGCTCGGAATTTTCGAATTTTAGCTTCGGAATGACAATAGCTAGAGAGATAGAAATCAAAATTTTGAGCACAAGGTTCAATTCAGACATACTTCTGCGTGTTATCAGCGATAGCGTCACCTCAAGCGATATCATTAATTTTGGAAGCGGACTTACGGACTGCGTCACACTCTACCTTTTAAGAGGTTTTTGTTGTGATATCAGTCGTCTTGGGAGTTTTCATTAGTTGGAAAATATTATATTTTGTTGAAAAAAATGGTTCTCCAAAAAAAAAACCGGGCGCGAAAACAACTTGTCCCGAAACAAGTTGCTCCAACAAATATTTTTTCTCCAAAAAGTTTCTCCAAAAAAAACACTTCTCCACCAAGATTCAAAAAACACTGTCTCCAACAAAAATTTCGAAAAAAAGTTTTCTCCAAAAAATTTCGTCTTCAACAAAAAGTTTTTCTTCCACAAACTTTTTCTCCAACAACATTTTTTAAAAACAAAATTTTCTCCGAAAAAAACTTTTCTTCAAAAAAATTCTTCTCCAAAAAAATTTTCTCCGAAAAAAATTTTCTTTCCGAAAAAAATTGTTCTTCAATACCTTCGGCTACCAACGGAACACTTCGTATCACCTTCGGCTACCTTCGGAATACTTTGTGTCACCTTCGGCCACCATCGAAACACCTCGTGGCACCTTCGGCTACCTTCGGAACACTTCATGTCACCTTCGGCTACCTTCGGAACACTCCATAAACGAAAATCTAAGATGGCGGTGCTATGACAGCTGGCAGCCATTTTCTTATGATCCCCAAAAATTCTCCTGATGAACCTCTATAACTTTCCCGAAGAAACCAACTCTCTAGCTATTGTCACTCCGGAGCTAAAATTCGAAAACTCCGAGCATTACCTAAAAAACCCTCAAAATTGACTTGTTCTCCACATGCCACGGCTTTTCCAGAATTTTCCCGGAAAAGTGACTTATGAAATTTTTCATTTGGGGCCGAGACTGACGACGAAGATCGGCTGTCTAGTTCTCGAGATCGAAAATTGTGAAGATATTTATCAACATTACAATACTTAGTTTCATTGATGGTAAAGACAACCTTTGTGAGACACATTGTGTGTCGTGCGCTTTGCACAAGTTAGTTCTATTTCACCTCTTAATCATCACTCAATAAACATCATTTACTTTATAACGTAATTCCGGCGTTTCATTGAAATATTAAATTACTCTGCATAAAAGGTTATAAGGCCCAGGATATAAGATATCGCTCAAATTAAAGTGAAAAATTTTTCGGGACTATTTGGAAATAGTAAAGAAGGAAAAGTTATATTTTTTGTGGCGGTATTTTTGAAAGTCAAAGTGTTTTACGTTATTAAGCTGTGCATTGTAGTGTATGAACAATAGACTAGAAAAAGAAAATGGAAAGTGGTGATTTCGTTAGAGTGGACAAATTACAAAGTGGCGATGAGTGGCCGGCGTGGAAGTTCGAGATACGTGTTCTATTAAATGCAGCTGAGGTGATGGATGTCGTTTCTGGTAAGAATAAGAAACCGGAGCGTGGTACAAAGTCCGAAAATGATCACGAGGCGGAATTGGCAAAGTGGCATAAAAGTGATAATAAGGCACAAAGAATTATTGTAACGGCACTTGGGAAGCTACCGAAAGTTCACGTGTTGAATTGTGATACCTCTAATTCGATGTGGATGAAATTAGAGTCGGTATACGAAAAGAAATCACAGGCAACGATCCATTTTACAACGCAAAAATTTTTCAATTTTGTAAAAGATTCGGCAGATGATATTGCCACGTTCATTTCGAAATTGCAAGCGGTCGTAAAGCAAATGCATGACCTTGGTGAAAAGGTTTCTGACCGTATGGTTTTGACAAAAATTTTGAGCGCGTTACCGGATGAATTAAATCATTTTCCGAGTGCTTGGGAATCCACGGCAGAGGATCTTCAGACGATCGATAATTTGATAGCTAGGCTAATTATGGAAGAAGCTCAAGTCGCAAGGCAACATAAAAGTGAAACAAATGATGTCAGCGAAGCTTTGGTGGTGAGACAATTTCAAAAGAAAAATTTTCGAAATTCGAGTGCTAGGCCAGGCAAGTGTCATATATGTAAGCAGACCGGTCACTGGAAGATTGATTGCCCGTCGAAAAAGGTGAAGCAAAACGAAAATCGAGGATCGATTTCAAAGCCAAATGCGAGGAATCCAGCTGATGCGTTCTTAGCATTCAGACCGAAAAGTCACTTCGGTAGACCTGAAGCTTTTTTGAGTGTCACTGAGGCAATGGCAGTGGAGTATCAGAGAAAACCGGACGATTGGTACTTGGATTCGGGGGCAAGCGATCACATGAGCTATCGTTTGGAATGGTTCGTCGACTATCAGACATTTGATCAAGTTTTGCCAGTGCGTATCGGCGATGGT
>CM055404.1:111171533-111256772 GCA_029228625.1 Pseudolycoriella hygida | reverse complement strand
TTTGACGAATTTGAAAAAATTATCATTTATTCCATTTATTCCAATATTTATTCCATTTATTCCCATTTATTCCCATTTATTCCATTTATTCCCATTTATTCCATTTATTCCAATTTATTCCATTTATTCCATAAGCCGCAGAAGTGCGTCACCCCTCGAGTGGGCCTCATGTCGGTCCTAAGGTCGGCCCTAACATAAAAAAATGTTTTTTGCTATGTTGCATAGAAAATAGAAGGAAACATTTTTGTCTATGGAAGTATGTATCCGAGGCCTCTATTTAAGGCCCTAGGTCAGTACTTAGGTCGGCCCTAGCCCAAAAAATAGTTTTTTGCTGTGTTGTAGACAAAATTGAGGAGAACACTTTGCTCTATTTGGAGGTCAATTCTGTGCGTTCGGAGAATATTTTTACACCGTTACTTCGGACGGGTTTTTCAAAATTTCCCTACGGGCAATTTCAAATACAGTCTACTGTGAACGCAATACTTACTTAAATACGTTCCAGTCTTTTCGTAACATCAACTCTGTTTGCAGCATCTATTCTGATACTTACGGGTCCCTTCTATGTTTTTTTTTTAAATTCCCTTCGACCTATGCCCCATTCGATAAAAACGCATCCTTAATAGAAAAACAACAGAGGGCAGTGGTATAGACGACTTTAGAAAGTCGTGTGTTTTGATTGTGTTGTCAATAATAACTCAATAATCTATTTTTGGGATCAATTTTTAATTTTCGAAGCCATCTTGAATTGCAGCGCCATCTGGGGTCAGATCATCTTCAAAAGTAAGGAACATCAACGTCATACAATATACTTTCATTCGAAACTAATTTCAACTACAATTTTAAGGGTGACGAAACGAGAAAAATTTTGTCATTTTTTGGACTTCCACAACTATTTAACTCTACATTAATTTATAAAGTCAGGTGCATTCGCTCTTTAATAAATTAGAAACGTAGTGGAGGGTAGTGAAGGGTAGTGAAGTCAGATCAATTTCATATAAAAAATTAAACAGCCGTGATGTCTGCAAAAGTGGTCAATTTTGAGGCTTTTTCAGGTAGTGCTCGGTGTTTTCGAATTTTAGCTCCGGAGTGACAATAGCTGGACAGTTCGTTTCTTCGGGAAGGTTATAGAGTTTGTTCAGTAGAATTTTTTGGGATCTTAAGGAAATGTCTGCCAGCTGTCGTAGCGGCGTCATCTTCAATTTTCCATAGCCATAAATTCGATTTTCCACAGCAATAAATTGCGTTTTTTTTGGTTTTCGAATTTTAGCTTCGGAATGACAATGCTTAGAGAGTTGGTTTCATCTGCAAAGTTATAGAGATTGGAGAATTTTTTGGGATCTTGAGAAAATGGCTGCCAGCTGTCAAAGCGTCGCCATCTTGAATTTGCGTGAGCGAAAAACTATGTTTTTTTGGTTTTCGAATTTTAGCTCCGGAATGACAATACTTAGAGAGTTGGTTTCTTCACAAATGTTATAGAGATTGATGAGGAGAATTTTTTGGGATCTTAAGAAAATGGCTGCCAGCTGTCAAAGCGGCGAAATCTTGGATTTTGTGCTATGTTCTGCATTAGAATAGCTCGAAAGTTGGTTTCTTCGGGAAAGTTACAGAGATTGGTGAGCAGAATTTTTTGGGACCCTAAGAAAATGTCTGACAGCTGTCAAAGTAACCCCGTTTTGGATTATTTGCTGTCTTCTTAAATAGAATAGCTAGAGAGTTGGTTTTTTCGGGAAACTTCGATAGATATTGATTTGTGCATCATTTTGATGAATAGAAAGTGGGGTCGCCGAGGCGCGAAAGTTGGTCAAAATCGGGGCGAAAGTTTTCGCCAAATTTTTTTTCTCGTCGAAATCGATAGATATATTGACTTAGGCATCATTTTGATGAATAGAAAGTGGGGTCGCCGAGACGCGGAAGTTGGTCAAAATCGGGGGTGTTGAAATGAAGTGGTTAAGAAACCAAAACAAAACAAGAAACTTCCAAAACTACTGATATCCCAACAAAAATCTCTTAAAAGGTAAAGTGTGACGCAGCCATTAATCTCCACTTCTAAAATTAATGATATCAGTGGAGGTGACGCTTACGCTGAACACGCACATTTCCTTGACGACAACGTTACCTTGTGTTCAAAAAATCGCGTCACAAATGCCAGACTCACCAGCGTAATAATTTTTCAACACTTTCAGTTTTTCACAGACAAATATTTAAAACCCAAACAATCTTCGCAAAATGGTACGAATGTTGAATTTTTGCAGCGTAAAAACTGAAAGTGTTGAAAAGTTATCACGCTGGTGGGTCTGGCATTTGTGACGCAATTTTTTGAACACAAGGCAACATTGTTGTCGAAGAAATGCATGCGTATTTTCAGCGTAAGAGTCACCTACACTGATTCATAATTTTAGAAGTGGTTGCGTCACACTTTACCTTTTAAGATGTTTTGTTTTGTTTTAAAGCTAACATTCTATTCAAACAAATGTTTGAGCCTTATCAGCGAAAGCGTCACCTCTGACGATATCAATAATTTTGCAAGTGGACTTACTTACTGCGTCACACTTAACTTTCGAAGAAGTTTTTTTGTTGTGATATCAGTAGTTTTGTAAGTTTTGTAAGGCGACTATGTACAAAAATGATCTGAGACTTTCTGGCAATTGTTGACAACTTTTTGACACTTGCTGATAACTTTATAACTTGCTGAGTACTGTCTGAGACTTTCTAAGACTTGCTAATAACTTTCTGACACTTGCTGACAAGTTAATCGATATTTTCTGACACTTGCTGACAACTTTCTGACAACTTTCTGACACTTGCTGACAACTTTTTAGGACTTGCTAACAACTTTCTTTGACTTGCTGACAATTTTTCGACATTTGTTGATAACTTTCTGAAAATGTTTGACATTACTGACAACTTTCTTAGAATTTCTGATCGAATTTCAACCGATTTTGATGACTCTAGGCTGCTACTACGTCGTTTTTTTAAAAAAATAATTTAGAAGGGCAGGGGAAAACTCAAAAGTTCGTGTATACGTATATGGTGACTTGTCCCAAATGTTTTTGTATGGCGTTTTTTGAGTTTGTGGATTTCTTTTTTCAGAATATTCTAGACACCAAAATGTCTGATTTTCGACTGGTCACAAACGTCGACACACGGACGCGGACACACGGACAAAATCGACCCTAATTCGGCCGTAAGACCCTGACTAACGTCAAGGGAATATCTGAAAATTTTCACTATTTAAATAAATTTAAAAAATAGCATTTTATAAGTGAGTGGAGTATACTATAGAATTACCTCAACGTTTATGCTCCGAACTGAATCGAATCCGTATCGAAACTTGCCACGGATGCTAAAAGTATTTGATGCACGTCACCATTTAGCGAATGTGGAGAGTCTCAAATAATGGAACACATCGTATGACATTGTAGAGTTCATCGGTAAGTAACTTTTTGACGTTACTCTCTACGTTTAATTTTGTAACTGACAACAATTTCCTGCACCTCACTGATTGTTTTACCTTATAAATTTGATGCGTCCCTTTCAAAAAGGAGCAAAGAGTAAAAGAGATGAATAGATTGAGATAAAAGTAAACTGAAAATCAAACACAGCTGTTTATACGACCTAACCAAAGAAAAATTGTAATTCTCTTGAAAACACATTCTGTTTGGAAAAGTTTATATTCTTGGATTATGGTAAGTATCTAATATTCATAATTTGTGTAGATTATCGTGTCCACAACAAACTATTTCTTTCATTTGATCAATTTGTTTTAGTCGACTATGCTGTGGCGAAAAGAATCGAACAGAAACAATGCGTTGCTCGTGGATTTGTTTGCATCGCAGGAAAAACTGCATTTAGGAATGTTGTTTACGATGACGAAAATGGATAATGAGAAACCGCCAGTTGGGAAATGTGCTAATGCTTCGCAGACACAACGAAATGAAGGAAATGATTGCTTTAAGAATGGTGAATTCAATAAAGCGATTGAAAAGTACAATAAGAGTCTGTGTTTAGCTCCACCAAGTTCTCAGCTCGTTGGTATGGCCTATGCCAATCGTTCCGTTTGCTTTCTTAAGCTGAAAATGTACAATGAATGCCTTGTGGATATCAAGCTAGCTAAACAGAACAACTATCCGGATCATTTGGTCTTCAAGCTGGATGAACGTGAAGCAGATTGTTTAAAATGCATCGGCAATGGTGAAGACAAAATCTATGATATTGGTCTGAGCCTCAGTTACGATTCGGACGAGACATATCTAGGCGTAGCAAATGTGCTAAATGTTACAAGAGATAGAAACGGAAATTTCACGGTAACTGCAAAAGAGGATATCGGTGTCGGTAAAACGGTTGTAGTCGAGAAAGCATTTACTACCTACTTACTGATGGGCCGCAATTTGAGGTGTAGCATTTGCTTGAAGAGAAACACCAACCTGGTGCCATGCAACAAATGTACATCTGTGATGTTTTGCCACGACAAATGTGACAACAACATTTTGCACGACGGAGAGTGCGGTCTCACATTCAGTGGTATTGCTGATTTAGATGCTGGAATGTTTAAAGAGGTGCGTATCATTCTCATGATCATCAATATATTTCCCACTGCCTATGAGTTGATGGATTTCGTGCAGCAAACCATTCAACAGCAGCCAATGGAGCCTACGTTATCGTTAGATGATGAAAAATTGCGGTACCTCAATTTTCTCAAACTTCCAATTTCTCAAGCCGATTTCGATTCGGAAGAGTATATGACTAGCCTTTTTTTCATGTACAGGCTAGCAATGGAAATACCAAAAGTTAAAACGTACTTTCATACGGAGAAGCATCGACGATTTTTAATGCATCTCCTTTGCTTACATTCACAAATAACGGAGAAAAACTCCAATTGGTCGAAACGTACATTCGCATGTAATGGTGAGATAAAAAACATTTGCACCCATGGCATAATTGGACTGCGCCATAGATTCTTTGGAACATCGTGCGCGCCAAATGTAATGCATACCGATCATAATGACCTTTCCGTATTCATCACCATTCGACCTATTAAAAAAGACGAACCGTTGCTGACCTTTATTGCCGACTATCTTCTGCTAGAATCAAGGGCAATTAGACAGAAAGCGATTCGAGAGACATTGAAGACTGACTGTAAATGTTCACGGTGCCAAGGAATTTGTGCAACATCAGCCCAGCAACGAGAAATAACATCCGATCCGGATTACTGCTATGTTTCGTCACGCCAAGAAGGCACTGACAATGCGCATGCAATGAATGAGAAATTCGTTTCTTTTTTGAACAAACACGGACATGTACCTTGGTGTGATGCAATTGAAAAAGTTGTTGATGCGTATTTGTATTTCTTACGTTACAATATGTACGGTGAAGTATTTACGCCTGACATTGTGGCGGCCCTTAATGAAATATGAATGAATTTCGATCAGTAGAAATTCGATTGTGATATCTTCTTACGTTTTCAATAAATTTCAGTTTTGGTTTTTGTTACCTGCGTTCTTCCAAATCTGACTTTTTCTCCGTCTGCGGATACGTCCTCTGACCTTTTCCACACCTGGGTCTAAATCCACTGTTTTAGTTCCTAGTGATAGAATGTACTATTTTTATCTCTGAAATTGTTTTTCTCACCTCCATTAATTGGATTTTTTATCTGTATTTTTTCATGACTTTTATTCCCGTTACTCGTTACCTTGGTGCACCTTACTTCACCTTGGTGCACCTCACTGCACCTTGGTACACCTTACTTCACCTAGGTGCACCTCACTGCACCTTGGTGCACCTTACTTCACCTTGTCTGTCCTCTTCCTTTCTCTTTTTCGTACGATAACGTTGAATAACCAAATTTTGCACACAAAAAGTTTCGCTACGCGGTACAATTTAAGACTTTTCCATTATATGTAGCTTGAGGGGTTGGATTTACATGTCGAATGGACATGAAGTGGAGAAAGAAACTGAATTTAGAAAGTGTGAGAATGACTTCTTGAAATGAAAATATTATTGCCCTGACCGAGATTTGAACCATAGATACTTTTCCATCATTTGCCTTCATCAAATCGATACTTAACAATTCATGACAAGAAGTAGTTGAAGTAGAAGCTGCATTTCTGCAGCTATGCGTGAAAAACTTTCGACGAACCTCGTAAATACCAGAATACCACTTTTTCGACAATATCTTCGGACCTACTCGATCGATTTTGCTCATCTTCGAACTTGAAACCACAATTGTTATTAACTTTCTGGAATAAATAAAAAAAACTTCATACGTCACACGGTAAAGTACTTTAGGCCCACTACCTTGTAACGTAAATAACTATTTCGAAATCGGAGTTAATTTACTCAAGTTAAGCGACTAACAGACAGACAGAATGATAGGTGGCATGTGTTGTATGTAGAAGGAAGTAGCAGTTGTGAGCAGTTGTTTAATTGTGATTCCATTCCTATTCGAGAGGTACATAAATGCTGAACAGTATTTGATTTCAAATATGAGTCCTAAGACTCACCTAAGAAAACGTTTGATATGTTAGCAAAAACCTCTTACAGAGGAGGTGTGACGCAAGTCTTTATGTCTGCTTACAAAAGCTGTGAAATCAGAAAAGTGTGACGCATTAATCATCAAAGGTAAAACTATTTTCTTCCAGTTACAAACATTTTTAAACAAAATTATGTTGAGTTCAAAAAATTGCGTCACAAATGCACTTCGGCCTAAAATTTTCCGTGGAATCCGGGAAAAATATTTTCCGGGGGGTTTGTCGCTCGGGGGGGAAGTCAAAATGTTCCTTTATATATGTTCCTTAGCCTACGAAAAAATTTCTTGTGAATTTTCTGGCGTGTAAGACTTGCGTCACGGCCCCTTACTACCGTGGGGCCATGATAGAGACTGCTGTTAAGAACATTTTTGCCCATGGAACCATGGGTCACAGGAGTCAACTTAGGGCTCTAGGGCGGTCCTAAAAAAATTTAGTTGATGTATTTCTATTCTATTGATTCAATAGAATTAATAAATACAGTTTCGTACGGGACCTCATCAAATTAATTCGAAGAATTCGAGCAAAAGTTAAAATTTTTTACTTTTTTTACTTACTTCTTCAGGACCCAAAACATCTCTTTTATCCTCTTTTTTAACTTCTTAGAAACAATAAGGTCTCTTTTTGATTTTTTTGATATGGGAATCCTACCTTACTGCACCTTGGTACACCTCACTGCACCTTGGTACACCTCACTGCACCTTGGTTCATCTTGCTGCACCTTGGTACACCTCACTGCACCTTGGTACACCTCACTGCACCTTGGTACACCTCACTGCACCTTGGTTCATCTTGCTGCACCTTGGTACACCTCACTGCACCTTGCTGCACCTCAATGCAATGTCACAATACCTGGATTCAGCCAATTCTAGAATTCGGAGAAATGACGGCTAATTTTTTTGAACGCAAAAAGTACCATCTGTACACAAACTATACATTTTGCACACAAAAACGTACCCTTTTGTACACAGCCAAAAATGATTTTGTACACAAAATATCATGCCCGCAGCGGTAGCGGAGGGCGTGACGCAGTCCCCACACCCCAAAAAAAACGTCCACAAACCCAAAAAACTCCATACAAAAACCTTTGGGACAAGGAGCCATATATAGGCGAACTTTTGAGTTTTTTCCCCTCGCCCCTCGCCCCCCTCCCCCTCCAAATTATTAAAAAAAAACTACGTCGCAGCAGCTTTCAAACAAGCCCTCACTCATCAAAATCGGTTGAAAATTGGCTGAGATATCGCCAATCAAAGATGACCAATTTCCATACATTGATGGTCAAATCTGCTTTGCAAGTAATAACAATTTTATTCCTGTGTGGTGTGTCAATGATCTATCTATTATCTATGTCTCTATGTGTCTATGTATCTATCTACTTTTTTTCTCGAGAACCGGGAAAATTCTGGAAAAGCCGTGGCATGTGGAAAAGTGGTCAATTTAGGTAATGCTAGGAGTTTTCGAATTTTAGCTCCGAAGTGACGATAGCTAGAGAATTGGTTTCTTCGGTAAAGTTATAGAGTTTGGTCAGGAGAATTTTTTGGGATCTTAAGAAAATGGCTGCCAGCGGTCAAACTGGCGCCATCTTGAATTTTCCAAGCAATAAATTAGGGTTTTTTTGGTTTTCAAATTTTAGCTTCGGAATGACAATACTTAGAGAGGTGGTTTCTTCGGGAAAGTTATAGAGTTTGATCAGGAGAATTTTTTGGGATTTTCAGAAATCTGCCAAAGTGACGCCATCTTGGATTTTTGTAAAGTATAAATTATGCTTCTTTGGGTTTTCGATTTTTAGCTCCGGAATGATAACACTCTAAGTGTTTCTTTGGTCTAAGTTGGTTTCTTTTAGAAAGTTATAGAGTTTCATCAGGAGAATTTTTTGGGATCATAAGAAAATGGCTGCCATCTGTTATATTTTTTGCTAAATTCTGTATAATAATACATAGACAGTTGGTTTCTTCAGGAAAGTTATATGAATCAGTGGGAAGAATTCGTGACACAAAGTGTTCCGAAGGTAGTCGAAGGTGACATGAAGTGTTCCGAAGGTAGCCGAAGGTGACACGGAGTGTTCCGAAGGAAGGCGAAGGTGACACAAAGTATTCCGAAGGTGATACGAATTGTTCCGATGGTAGCCGAAGGTGGTGGAGAACAAATTTTTTCGGAGAAAAATTTTTTTGGAGAAAAATTTTTTTCGGAGAAAATTTTTTTCGAAGACAAATTTTTTCCGGAGAAATTTTTTTTCTAAGAAAGATTTTCTTTCTGCGAAAATTGTTTTCAAAAAATAGAAATTTCTTTCAACAACTTGACAACTTCCAAAACGACAATATCAACAAAACCTCTTTAAAGGTAGAGTTGTGACGCAGTCCGTAAGTCCGCTTCCAAAATTAATGATATCGCTTGAGGTGACGCTATCGCAGATAATACGCAGAAGTTTGTTTGAATGGAACCTTGTGTAAAAGTTTTGATTTCCTGAAAAAATTAGAGCGCTTTCTTTGAAACAAAATTACGTTGTGTTAAAAAAATTGCGTCACAAATGCCGGACCCACCCAGCGGAATAATTTTTCAATACTTTCAGTTTTTACACGCAAAAATTTAAATTTACTCTAAAAAATCTACGCAATAAGAACAAAAGTCAAATTTTTGCAGCGCAAAAACTGAAAGTACAGAAAAATTATTTCGTCGTTGGGTCCGGCATTTGTGACATCCTTTATGAACGGTCCCTTACTTAAAAACAAAAATTTATTTATAGTATTCGACGTGAACGTACTTACTGTTTAACTGGCCGGACAGTAGCAATACTTGATGGAATTTGATGAATTAGCAGAGCAAAATAAAAATGCGACTGTCTACTTTAAATGATGTGACTAGAGTGATTTATTCAGAAATAATAAATCACAACGGTACGATTCTTATATGACCATATGATCAGTGAATAAATTATACTTCAACAATACTCATATGACATACTATTTCGCATTAAGTTGTCAAACAAAAATATTACTCGAAACTAGTTGGATCCCGTAGCCCCGCTGTGCTGCGCAGGATTTGGAGGGGCGTGTCTTAAGAGGGGTCGACACTTACTTAGAAGAATTATCAGTATATCCCGTTAGCCCCGATGGGCTACACAGGTTTTGGAGCGATAAGGGAGAACGTGCATAAAGCTATGATGTGATTAACAGAATTATTTTTTATACCAAGAAGCTGCCGCCTTCTAAACCCCCGCTAATTATTAGCCTGCGAAGCTAGAAAACTGGTGCCATGCGTAAGGTCTGAAAGTGAAGCCAAATAAGACAGCTCTAGTTTTATTCAGTAGAAGACCAACAGGATCAAGTCTTGTGGGTAAAATCAGGCTTTTCAAAGTGGACTTGAAACTCTCAACCCAAATCAAATATCTTGGGGCTATACTGGACAGCAAACTCAATTGGATTGCTAATATCGCAGGCAAAACACGGAACGCTCTGGCGGCTTTTTGGACCTGCAAAAACTCCTTCGGTAGAAATTGGGGTTTACCGTCAAAAGCCATCCTGTGGTTGTATGAGGATGTTATAAGGCCCATGGTGTGCCACGGCTCGGTTGTGTGGTGGCCAAGACTCAACGTCAAGAAGGCGAGGAAAGACTTGAGTGAAATTCAAAGGCTAGTATGCATTTGCATCACTGGAGCTATGAAAACCACAGCCACAGCAGCAATGGAGACACTACTGAATGTGCCACCTGTAGACCTGATAGTCGAAGCCAGGACTTTCGCTAAGCTGACAGGTTGGCGCAAAACGGTTTATGGACACCGAATTTCCGAGCCGGACAAGGCAAAATATGTAACGTAGTCTTAGACCCGATGTTTACCATGCCCAGGGTTAGGATGAGATCGGTAATCGACTTCACGAGGTGGTTTGACGTTAAGTATCCGGCCAGTGAAGACTGGCTGGAGGGCTGACCTACTTTTCTGCCCAGAACTGGTATAGTCAGATTCACTGATGGATCTAGGACTTTAGAAGGAGCAGGAGCAGGAGAGGGCAAATCTTTCCACTTGGGTGGATTTGCTAACGTTCCACATTCAGAAATCTTTGGAGCGCTAATGGGGGCTCATGAAGTACTACCTACTGGAACGCACGGGAAAGAATTCCTTGTATGTTTCGACAGTAAGGAAGCGATTAGGACATTTGTGTCACCAATCATGACTTCCAGGCTTGTGAAAGAGTGTAAAGATTACCTGAACCTAATGGGTCTGAACAATCAGATCAGTCTGGTCTGGATACCTGGGCACTCTGGCGTGGAAGGGAATGAGAGAGCAGATGAGCTAGCAAAATCAGGCTCTACAACTCCGACGAGCGGACTTGAACCGCACTTGCCGGTACCCCAGGTACTGTGCATTAAAGCGCTAAAGGACCGGGTGGAACGGAAACACGCGGAACGCTAAAAGGCGTATGAAGGGGGCGTTCACACGAAGCGCTTTTTCCCGAAAACCAACGAGAAGTGGGCCAAAGATTTGCTCGGGATGGACCGTAATCGCATTAGGAGGGTCGTAGGAGCGATTACCGGACATTGTGGGCTGAATGGACACCTACACAAGTTGAGGCTCTCGGCGACTCCCAGATGTCACTGTAAATTGGAGGAGGAGACTGGCATACACTTGATATGTGATTGCCCTAGGTTTCTTCAACTGAGGCGCAGAGTTTGGAGAGACTATATGGTACAACCTTTAGAGGTTGCTGCATTGAAACCTGTCATCCTGGACAGATTCCTAACGGCGACACGAAGGTTGCCATGATTTAAGTGATGACCGCGAAGGAAACAAAGGATTGGCATATGGGCATATCTGTGTTTCAAGATCACGTATGTGGTCGTCCAAACCTGATAAATCTACATCCTGCGGGGCTAGGTCCGCATTCCTAATCACCATCCAAACCACCTCTAAAATTCCTGTGCCGACCACCTCCCAGTCAGAATGCACGTCCAAATCATCGTCCAAATCAACGCCAAAACCCTTTTCCCGAACTACCGTTGCGGTTAAAAAAAGGTAAAATTCCCTAATTTTGTTTCCATCGGAATTTTTAGTGACATTTCGTAAAAGGGAAAAATCCATAGTTTTGTTATCAACCTTGGATTTCGTAACAATATGTAAAAGGGAAAGTTCCCTAGATTTGTTATCGACCTAGGTCAAACTGACTTTTGGTGGTTGTTATCCACCTAGGCTTTCGTGACACTTCGTAAAAGGGAAAATTCCCTAGTGTTGTAGCCGCTACACCGAAATCCAACACCTTCTCCAAATCCCTGTCCAAATCGAAGTCTGGATCCATGTCCGAACTTCCGTGCAAAATTCCCGCCGCCGCCGGAACTATTAGTGTTCCCGTTGGTGACTAAATACTTATAAAAATACATACCCATAAATGTAAATTAGCTCGGGAGTGTGGAATTTTTCCTCCCAACATTTTTCAGCAATTTAGGCTCACTTTCATGCCAAAAAAGTTACTGATCTCCAAAATATTAACGATTTTCACTCCCTAGCTCCTCCAGATGAAGTCGGATCAAAAAAAGTTCTACAAAGTTGTAGGCAATCCAAAACTTTAAGATTTTTCTTCGTCGACCAAATCTCTAAGACCCCATCTTATCCGACTTTCGTGCCATATTCGCTTTTGGCACATTTTTGACCAATAACTCCCTGAGCAATGTCACTAAGCGACGAATGAAAACCAAAATCATGTGCCTGCTCTACAGACAAAAAATCTCTTTTTTGACGAAAAAAGTCATTTCTTTTTTTAGTTTGGCTCTATAACCTCTAAAATTTTTTGAACTTTCTATGGAGACCAAATACAAAGTTCCTCATACAAAGTTCAAAAAATTTTAGGGGTTCCAGAGCCAAACTGCATAGAAAAATGACTTTTTTTCGTAAAAAAAAAAACGATTTTTTTGTCTGTAGAGCAGGTACAAAAACCTTGTTGGCTAGTGTATCCCACCCTGGACCATGTTTTCTCCACGTTTCAGATCATCCCCGACAGCATATCAAAAATTAATTTTCCAGTCATTCTAAAACGTATGCTAAAAACACCATCTCCGTTTCCGATTAATTTATCTCCATTTTGATTTTATGTTATTTCCATTTTGAATATTTCGATAACTCCGTTTCTGAATTTTATATTTACCTTTTCCGATTTTGTATTTGCGTTTTTGAAATTGTTATTTCAGTTTTGGTATTTTTTAATTTTATATTCGACCGATAAAACAATTCAACTTTACCGATAAAAAATAATAAATGACCGATAATTTATTACCGATACCTTCCTTTCAGCTTCTTCTCCGGGGAATTTTTCCTTTTACAAAATGTCATGAGGTCTTTTGGGCACTATCCGAAATATTCGCGCTTTAATTCTACTTCAAATATGTGTTTACAAATTTATCGGTAAATAGTTATCGGTATTTTATTATTTTTTATCGGTAAAGTTGAACAAAAATATCGGTCGTTTATTAACATCCTTTTTTAACTGCGTTTTAAATTTTTACAACTGCAAAATTGGGTTTTTTATCTCTGAAATTGTTTTTCTCACCTCCGAAAGTCAATTTAGTATCTGCAAGATTTCATGTTTTTGTTTTCGTTTTTGAATTTTTTATCTGCAAAAGTATCTGCTTTTTTGAATTTTTTAATTCAACGTTTATTATAATTCAATTTTTTATAAATATCGGTATTCCGACGACCCACAGAAATTACCCAGGGTAATGTCGAGAACCCTCCCGAAGTACATCTCATTACCTATGCGTAACCTATAAGATTAATGAAAAATGCTCTGTCTCCTTCCTAATTCTTGAAGTGGCGGCTTTATCCAGGGATTTGTTCATTTTTCCCTAAAACCCTGAAACACGCGTTCTCTAAAATTGAATTCTGTACAACTTTGCCTTAACAAGCAACTTTCTAACTGCCATAATTGTAGAGATATGAGTCATCCCTCCAAATTCTAGAAGTGATTTATCCCAAGAATAGGTCATTTTTCCCCAAAGCCCTGAGACACGTGTTTGCTAAAATTTGATTCCTACAACTTTGTCTTTGGCTGCAACTTTCTAACTCTCATAGTTCTAGAGATATGTGTCATCCTGCTCAATCCTGGAAGCGCCTTTTCCCGGAGTTAGGCCATATTTCCCGAAAACCCTGAGACGCGTGTTCGCTAGCATTTAATTCTCTTGAACTTTGCCTTTTTAAGCAACTTCCTAACTCCTAAAGTTTTAGATTAATCGAGTCATCCTGACTGATTCTAGAAGTGACTAAATCCCAGGAACTGTCAATTTTTTCAAGGAAAAAATTACGCGCAAACTAATTCTATGATCTGAAGTTTTGAGAATTAACTTGCAGCACTCCGCGAAAATGAGTCATTACCTGATGACAGTTGCGGTATATTTCATTTTCGCGTGGCTTAGCAAGTAAAATAACTTACAATACGGTTTGGAAATTTGTATTTTGACTCGTGTGGTTGCATCACGCGCCTTCGGCTTGGGATGCAAACTCCCCACTCGTCAAAACGAAAATGTCCAAACCATATTGTAATATACTATTGAAAGTCGGATAAGATTTACCCGATTTATGTAGAAAAAACGTTTCTTCCATGAATTGTCAGGCATACCCAGCCCTTTCAAACAAAAAAAAATGACGAAAATCGGAAAAGATTTACTGGTTCTTCGTACAACAACAAATCAAAATCAATTTTTTCAGCTGCCGTTTCAAGACGGTTTTAGCATCCACCGACCTTATTTTTGCGGCCAGCCTCGGCGATTTGCAATCAACTCTCATGCCTGACATGAATCCTGGATAATTTACTTGGGACTAGTTTCTTCAGTTTAAATTTTGCCGAATTGAAATCTCTCGAAAGACGCCGATTATTAGCCGGCCGAAAACGGCGGCTGATGGCTAAATGGGCCGCCGCCGCCGCTGACTACGCTGTTAGCCGCCGCTAGTGCTTAGAGTCTGCTGGATTCGGCGGCTAGTGCAGTTTTCATAAATCATTGCAAAATATTTCTTCATATTTTTCTGATACTCAATTTTCATAATAAATGAAAATCTTCTTCAAAACTAGTACACAAATTTGAAGTTTTCTGTACCGTCTAGATGCACAGTCGCACAGTCCCGGGTGTAAGGCCAAGGGGTAGACCAACGAGAAGGTTTATAGATTCAATGAGATCAGATTTAGAAGTTAGTGGACTTTCTCTGGGCGATAGTTCACCATTCTGGGGTTCTCGCTTAAAGACCTCACACCAAAAGGTACTAATGGCCTATTAAGGTTGACTATGATGATGATGATTGTGTACCGTCTCATCATCATTTGAAAAATTATACGCACAGAGAGATTTTATATTTTTCTATGCATTCTATGCAAATTTCGACATATTATTCTTGCAGGAAGTGACAGACCTACGTCATCGTCGGTTCGTTGAAAAGCTATGTGTTTCTTACTAATTTTCTACACTTAAAAGTCGTGAATTGATGGCGTTTTGTAGACGTCGTGCCTGATCACAGGTCGGACGAGAAAGTTTTACATTTCTTAATTCTTTCTCTCCCACTGGGGGAAAATAGAAATCGCAGCGGTACTTTGTTTTTGAAAATGGCGTGGTTGATGTGTTTGTTTCGCTTCATACGCTTGTATGAAATAGTAAATTCCACCTCGAGCGATTTTTTCCTCTTGGTGAACAAAATACTATTTTAAATATCTCTTTCACTTTTCGCATTCTCCTAGTGAGGAAATGTTTTTCACAGCTCAGTCATAGATCAAACAATATTTATAAATTCGGTTTATTAAAGTCAACTGGAAATCACAGAAGATGCAGCCTGAAACCAGACCAGCGAATCCTAATTTGTTTTGTGACTTATTTAAATATTTCAACCTTTTCATTTTCGGGACTACAGCCGCAGCCGACTTTTTTAGGCTAGACCTAGACGCCACCGGCATTTTTTCGACAGCTTAGTCGATCTATCCGCCGGACGCCAGTCTTTTTTCTTTGGCTACCGCCGACAATTTTTTTTCGGCTCTCGTCTCTGCTCAGGTCTGAGGATTATTGTAGGTTTTGCAAAAATATCAAAAGCATTTTTTTTCGGTTAACAGAGAATTTTATCATGCCTCTCACGCAAGTCTTACACGCCAAAAAGTTTACAAGAAATTGTTTGGTTAGTTTAGTCACCCCAGCGGTTTTCACTTACTTCAGTTCGACTTGGGACTTATAGTTTGGTCGCCATGCGCGTGTGAAAATAATGTTTTCTTCACGGTGGTGCCGAAAATTTATTTCCCGATATCCAGCAAAATCAAGTGATATTTCCCAGTAAATTGTTATTATGAAATTGAATTATTTTTCAGTTACCAGTGAACGAAATGCTCGCATTTAATTTTTGAAGCAAAAATATTAGAGAAATGGTATTTCTGAAAGAAAATTTTAATGGACCCGAACCCAGAATCTTCACCTTGCCGGGGTGCTGCTCTACCAATTGAACTACCGTGGACATTTTCAATTCAGATCTAATTTCAAACCGTTGCTAACATACTAACACATGTATTTGTAGTCAAAGTTGACTCATTTTCGTTCTTACGAACTGCGCGTGCTTTTCTGCCACCTACTACAAATACCTGTGTCTGTATATTCTCACATAACGCATTTCCCGGTTAGACTTCAATACCATCGGCTGTGTTGTTTGGCTAATTGTACCCGGGTCTAAATGGCATCGGCTGTGTTGCTCGGCTATTTGTACACGGGTACCAATAGCATCGGCTGTGCTGTGCGCTAATTGCACCCGGGTGAAATTAGTCACTGCGTTTTTTTACCACACGCATAAGCCTCGTGGACCCTGCGAAAGTAATTCATTAAATGAGGACATAGTTTTGTTATAAGAGCCAGACTCAAGAGTGTTTTTTTGAGCAACAAGCTTTGAAAACGTTATTTCCACGAGTGAAGAGCTTGCATATCCGAGCCGAAGGCTTCACGAGTCAAAATATCAAGTTTCAAAGCGTGCTGCTCAAAGTAACACGAGTGAGTTTGCGAGTTCTCAAAATTGTGTCCGAAGTAATGAACTATGTAGCAGAGTCCAAGTCCACTGTATAAAATTCATTGCCTATGCATCCGAAAGTTGAGCATTGCGTGTATGTTTTACCCCTACGAAAATCATGCATTGCATCGTCCGAAACAGGTGCACATACAGCTTTACATGCAAAGTCCTCATTTTCGGCTCCGTCGCATGTATAACAATAAGCAGCGATGCATTAACGTGTTTTGGGGCTTGCGCTCAGTTGCGGGTTGCGACAGTCAAAGTTCGAAATTTTGCTATGAAATTATCCAGATATTCAGTTCGGGCCTGGCGCACACGCACTCTCTCATCTCGTCGTTGTATTTTTTGAGTCGGGTTGGGTCAATTATTCAACATTCAGTCTTTGTCGGACAGAGAACCGATAAACTGGTGTCCAGATAGTGCGCATTTTGTGGATTTCTTTCACAAAATTCGTTGAGGAAATCGAGAGAAAGAGTAAATCGTGTCATCGGAAGTTAACTTCCAGCTGCAAATTACTAAAACGGCAACCAGAATTCTTAAATGTTTATGTTGGATTGATAATTGAATCGGTACCATCTTCTGCCGGCGGGAAACTCGTTTTCGTCTACAAATTTTCATTTTCAATAATTTCTAACATTCGAAAGTCACTCACAAATCTTTGTTTATCGTTACAGCACGAGACTGGAACAACTCGATCCGTGGATCATTCTGCACGAACTCGCAAATCTTAGACGCGAATTCAAAGCACTCTGACCAATGAATTTCAGATTTAATTAAGACAAATATTTTCTAAACCTAAAAGCGCTTTCAAATATGTAGTTAGAGTTTATTGTAGTTGTGACATTTTCCGTTTTCTTTTTGACATCAAGTATATGGAACCAAAGCTCAATCACAAATATTTTTCTTTTACAGAGTTCAACATCAGAGCCCAAATTGTTATAAATAGACGTGGTGCTAAAATTATTGAGCACAATGGTTTTTCATATTACAGACACAGAACACTTCATACCGCAGATAATTCCGAGCATACACTTTGGCAGTGTAGCAAGCAGACTCACAGATGCAAAGCCAGAGCGGTTACAAAGCGGATTAACGGTGAAATTATGATGAAATTGACGAATGCTCGTCATAATTGTCATAATATTCAGGACTTTTAAATAAAAATTATTTTGAAAAGAAATTTCACTTTGAGGGGAAAAAGTGTTTCATCGTTGGGAAAGAATTTCAAGCGCATTCAGAGCAGCCAACAATTAATTGTGTTGCAACTTTTACAGAAGAGAAATTTATTCTTGAATTATTGTTTCAATCAAGTTAGTTCTAGTCACTCAACCCGTACAGCAACAATGTGACGCTTCAAGACAAAACTTACCTTACGTAAAGTGCAAATCACTAATTTTGCGTAATTTCATTACATTCTCCTTCGTCCCTTGCAACGAATGTGAGCTTGATGTAGGCTTTACAGTAAATCGTCCGCGAAGCATGTGCTTATAGCTGTATAAGCAGAGATTGCTTGAGCCACTCAAGAAGGTAAGTTTCGGTCATCTATCTAACAACCATGTATGATGAAGATTTTCCATCTGATGATGTCCCTAAACCTCTAATCATGCCCGCAACGGTAGCGGAGGCCGTGACGCATTAAAAAAATGGTCGACCCGCTCATCTCTACTTCTCATGGGTATGGAACCAGAAATCGTAAACAATTCTACTGTGCTTCAACACGAATGAAGTTAGGGGAAGGTGCTCTAATCTGATAACGCTCTGTACTGTTCTCTCTCGGCATGCCTCACAACCCTAGACCCACTTTCGTTTCAGAAAAAGCTAAAACAGTGGCTATCGGAACAGCAGTACCCTGGCTGAAAGCTTAGATGCTATGTGTCCTTTCTAGCTCCATCAAACAATATTCATAGTAGAGTGTGGGCCTATCGAACGATACTCTCCATTTCAAATCTCAGAGTGGGATTGGGGTGGAAAGTGCAGGGTCATCATTATAGGCCCATATTTTTAGACCCGTATGAAGTACGTAGGCCTGATGCGTTTACTACCACGTTTGTTACATTTCGAATTCGAACCCGGGAGTAAGGGGGAAACTTTTTTTGTTGCCTCCAGATGACAAATCAGCGAAAAAAAAATGTCCGTCTGTCTGTCTGTCTGACCGATTTTCAAAAACTTTTTTCTTCCCGAAAGGTAGTCGAAAAATATTTTATGGGATTGAATCTGGGCACTGTCGGCCCAATGGCCGCCGAGCTAGGGCCGTTTAAGTGGTTTTTGGTTTTTTGCACATAACTCGAGTAAGTCTTTTCTGATTTTCATAATTTTTGTTGTTTGAAAGATCTAAGCATGGCCGACAATTTATGGAAGAAATTTTTTTTAATTTGGGTCCCTGGACTTAGCTAGGGCACTAAAAACGAGTCTCTGCTAGGGCTCTATGTGTTTTTTGTACATAACTCGAGTAAATCTCTTCCGATTTTCAAAAACTTTTTTTTTGTTTGAAAGATCTCGGCACGGCCGACAATTCATAGAAGAATTTTTGCCTGTGCTTAGGGCTCAAGTGGGCCTCATGTCGGTCCTAAAGTCGGCCCTAACATAAAAAAATGTTTTTTGCTATGTTGCTATGAAGGAAACATTTTTGTCTATGGAAGTATGTATCCGAGGCCTCTACTTAAGGCCCTAGGTCAGTACTAAGGTCGCCTCTAGCTCAAAAAATAGTTTTTTGCTATGTTGTAGACAAAATTGAGGAGAACATTTTTCTCTATTTGGAGATCAATTTTGTGTGTTCGGAGAATTTTTTTACACCGTTACTTCGGACGGGTTTTTCAAAATTGCCTTACGGGCAATTTCCAATACAGTCTAATGCGAACGCAAGATTTACTTAAATAGGTTCCAATCTTTTCGTAATATCAACTCTGTTTGCCGCATCTATTCTGATACGTACGGGTCCCCTGCATATGTTTTTATTCCTTCTTGCTTGACAGGTTATAAATCACTGTGATATTGGAAGTAGGAACAGCTCGCGCTTGTTCGCGTCACCACTGCTGCCAGCATCTCCATCCTGTACATACTTTGCCAACAATTAGTTTTTCCAGATTAGTTTTCTTTTTTATATTTTTTTTTTGAAAATGTTGAAAAGATCACTCACCTTTTTCCCTCCTATTCCATTACTATTACTTTTACTTATACTCTTAGCGCCCTGAGCTCTACACGGAAATGATATTTCCCCAAGCCGATTTAATTATTTAGCTATTGTACTTTTTCTACTTTAATTTAAATTTTTTCTTTTTTTCTTTTATATTTATTTAATGTGCAACGCACATTGAAACTTAATTTTATAAATGAAATTTAAATGTATCAATCAAAAAAATAAATCAAATCAAATCAAACCCATACTAGCTCCCATCCAAATTCCCTTCCAAATACGTTTCTCAATCCCCGTCTTAACCCTCGTCCGAACCCCCACCCTCAATTATCCTTCAGAACCCGTTACAAATCCTTGTCCAAATACCTTCCCAAATCGGCGTCTTAAGCCCAGTCCGAGCCTCCTGTCCAAATTCCCTTCAAAACACCGTCCTAACTCTCATCCAAATACTTTTCAAAATCAGTCCACGTCCAAATCCCGTCTTAATTTTCGTGCCAAAGGCCGCTTAAGTCACACTCACAATCCCGTTTCACACATTATTCCTACATTATTTTTGCAATCTCATACATTTTTGTGGGTTCCAGAATCTAACATTTCTGTGTGACATACTTTAACGGCCCCTTACGAGATTTAACATTACTTGTCGTGATTTTCTGGAATTTTATGTGACTTTTCGTGATTTTCTGTGACTTTACTAACTTTTCGTGACTTTCTATGACTTTATGTGACTTTTCGTTATCTTGGACGACTTTCCAGAACAGCCTTGCGTGACTTCATGTGATTTTTCGCGATTTTCTGACTTTCCGGCTCACTTTGTAACTTTCCGGATGACTTCGTGATTTTCCGGATAACTTTCTGACTTTCAGGATTTAATTTTAATGTGATTTTTTCTTCAGGGAGTTGCGGGAAAAGTGAGGAAGTAATAGGCATAAGCAAATTCGAATATTTAGAAGCAAAATTAACATAAGCTCTTAAAATGTGTGCAGTTCCAAGTTTTTTGTCATCATAAATCCATCTTCTCATTTAGAATGAGATTTGCAATATTGTCTAATTCGGATGACATGCAACTTACCACAACACTTTCTTTATGCTTTCGCTCACATACATCTTTTTTGTTTAAATGTTTTTCATAGTAGTCATATTGGTCGCGTCTAACACAGTAAAATGTACGGGCATCTAATATTGTCTAATGTCAAATTCATTCTAAACAATAATGTTTGCTTACTTTCAGTTTAGTTTCAATAGAAGGTAACTCAGTTGTTGCTTAGAAATGATTAAAGTTAGGGATTTTGAAGAATTAATTGTTTTTTACCCTTTTTTGGGCTCTGTGTATGACTAGTTGCTGAGATGTGATCTGATTTTTTGTTTGTTTCACTTTTTATATCTATTAAAACGTTTTAAACACAAAAAATCCGAGATGTGAAATTCGATTTTCACATTTCACATTTCACATATGTGAAAAAAAATGTGAAAAAAATATGTGAAGTCACATAATTTTCAAATGGCACATTTGTCGTCGGCATTGAACTTGTCGTCTATATTATTGCACATCTCAAATCATTATGGTAGAATGTGCCGAGATGTGACCTAAAGTAACACAATAAAGTAGTTTGCATATGAAAATGTGAGTTTCTTCGTTACATTTGCCAGATGTGAACGTCACATTTCCATATATAAAGCACTTCATTGTGGTACTTTAGGTCACATCTCGGCACATTCTACCATAAACTTTTCAGATGTGCAAAAACATCCATGAAAAAACTTAAGCTGACGCCAAATTTGCCGTTTGAAAATTATGTGTTTCACATTTTACTCACATATTTTCACATAAATGTGACCACATCTGTGAAAAAAATGTGAAATGTGAAATTCACATTTTCGACTTTTTGTGTTTGAAATGTTTTTGCTCATACAAAAACTAATACAAACCAAAAATTAGGTCACAATAACTTAATATTGCGGTGAGTTTTTTTTACTGTAGAAATTACAAGGAAGGAACTTAAGAAGTTAAAAAGAAACAAGTTCAAACCTCGGTATTTTACTTCAAAACGCTTTCAAGATGACAAATATTTCGTAGCTACTTCATTTTTCTGTAATAAACGAATGTGTCAAACAATTTTACAGATGTCAGTGCTGACTATTCGAATCAACTGATGTCCATCAATTGTTCGCGTTTCCCGCAACTCCCAGTGCTCTACGACTTTCCGGAGCTGTCTCCCTCTCGGTAAAAAGCTGGACTACAGACATCCATACACACATTGACAAACGCGTATTTGAAAATATTAAGTCATTGAATGGAAATATTTCTGTGCCTATTGATCAAAACAACGTGTTAAGAGTATCAAGACGTCCTATTGAGTTGATTGAGTTGAAATTGGTTGAATAATGTTAAATTGATATTAAAAACGTAACTCATGTATTTTTATTTATAAGCCCTTCTTTCTTATGAAAAGGCACAAATTTTTACAGGTTGCTGACTTTTCTGACTTTGCTGACATTCTGATCCTACTACAAATTTGAAATAATCCCAAATAATCCAAACAATCTTAAATGATCCCAAATAATCCCAAATAATACCAAATAATCCCTAATAATCCCAAATAATCCCTAATAATCCCTAATAATCCAAATAATCCCAAATAATCCCAAATAATCCCAAATAATCCCAAATAATCCCAAATGATCCCAAATAATCCCAAATAATACCTTATAATCCCAAATAATCCAAATAATCCCAAATAATTCCAATAATCCCAAATAATCCCAAATAATCCTTAGAAAAAAAAAGTAATTTACCCTTCGGAAGCAGACATCTGTGGTCAGACGTCAGTACTACATGGGGTGAAAAGTCCGCGGCCTCACATAGAGATGGCGTCATTACTTCATAATTTTTGTTAACATTCAGTAGTACCACCCTTTACTTGTCTACAGCCAAAATTTCCTGACATTTGGTGTCATAGTTTTCGAATTACTGTCAATAGAGTGACGCAGGTTTTTGTTGTTCGTAAAAAATGGAAAATAATGAATTCCGTGTGTTGATTAAACATGGTTTCTTAATGGGAAAAAATACGGTGCAAAGCAAAGAATGGCTGGATAAGTGTTATGGCACATCTTCTCCGTCGTATACAACGGTCAAGAAGTGGCATGCTGAATTTAAACGAGGTAATACAAGCACCGATGATGCCCCACGTTCAGGACGTCCAAGTGAAGCAGTTACTGAAGAAAACATCAAAGGAATCCATCGTATTGTTTTGGCTGATCGGAAAGTTAAAGTTAGTGAAATAGCTGACATCCTCAAAATATCAACAGAAGGGGTGCGACACATTTTACATGAGTATTTGGACATGAAAAAGCTTTCTGCGCGATGGGTGCCGCGTTTTCTAACAATTTATCAAAAGCAGCACCGTCTTGACGATTCAGAGCGTAATTTAGCTTTGTTCGAGCGTAATCCAACGGAGTTTTTGCGTAGATTTGTCACGATTGATGAAACGTGGATTCATTACTATACACCAGAGTCCAATAGACAGTCTGCAGAGTGGTTAGAATTCGGTCAAAGCCGACCGAAGCGCCCAAAGGCACAGCGTTCTGCAGGTAAGGTTATGGCCACGATTTTTGGGATAATATTTGTCGACTATTTGGAGAAAGGAAAAACAATAACTGGCGAGTACTATGGTCACATTATTGGATCAGCTCGACAACGAGATCAAGAGAAAACGGCCGCATATGCAGAAGAAAAAGGTCCTGTTTCATCATGACAATGCACCAGCGCATTCATCCATAAAAGCAACTGTGAAACTGGACTCTTTGGGCTATGAATTACTCCACCACCCACCTTCCTCTCCAGATCTGGCCCCCAGCGACTACTATTTGTTCCCAAACTTAAAAAGATGGCTACAGGGAAAAAGATTTTACTCTAATGATGAGGTGATATCCGAAACAGAGGCCTATTTTGCAGGGTTGGAGAAATCCTAGTATACCAAAGGTATCCAAATGTTGCAGGACCGTTGGACTAAGTGCATTTCCCTTCAGGGAGACTACGTTGAAGAATAAAATTAATTTCATATGTAAAAGTTAGTTCTTTCATTGCAAGGCCGCGGACTTTTTACCCCATGTAGTATGTCATTCGTTACTCTCCAATTCTTAACTAAATGTGCAAAGTATATCGAGACTAAGGATATATCTAAATATCTAAGACTTCCTCGCGGGTGATCTTTAGGAACGTGGGCTCGTTGCCTTTATTCATCACAATTAAGTTTGATGTTAAAATGAAGTTCAGCAGAGAGTCGCCTTTTGGGTTACAGTTTGTACTAGCCCACGCGTAATGGTGTGAGTTAGCGTCACTTCCAATAAGCAACGGGAGATCCAGTGTCTTACAGTAAGATACTAGTTTTTTCATTTCTTCACTCGGTGGCAGGATATTTTCTTCAGAAGGCATGTAGCACAATGCAATGACAATCTTACGCTCGCACCCCTGAAGTTTAATTTTCAGTTCAACAACCGAAAACCAAATTTTTCAGCCCAAGAATTTTTTTTCGTTAGTAAAAAATACATTTCGCCGCGTAAATTTTTTTTGATTGAAGGTACAGTTGATTCTTGATTTTTAGAATGAGTCTTAGTGAACATCAGCAAGTCTACTAAAATTTTTGACCTAACTTTCACCACTTATCATTCAATTACTTTCATAACTGGCCTCGGTGGATCAGTGGTTAAGCGCGCTAACTCACCATCCCAGAGGTCGTGGGTTCGAATCCCACCTCGACATGGTCCTACGCTTCGGTTTTTCCTTAACTGTATTAGCTCGTCTGACACAGTTAAGGGACTCCACATACCCTCCCCAGCTTAATATTCCTTCCCCAAATCAGTCGAAAAAAAAATTCATCTGGAAAGCATCAAGAATGCGTTATTGACAATACTGCCATACAACAGATGACAACTGGAAGTTCCGTTGATTTATCAGAGATGGCGCCACGACACTGCAAAGTTACCGACGATTTCAAAAATCAGCGCGTGAACGATGGCGGCTGGGAAAAATTCACACATATCGAGCGCACACACACAATGTTCTTTTCCTAGAACATCAAATATGCCATCCTCCCGGTTGCCGAACCAGTTGGTATCACCGACCTCCCGGCAGACATCTAAGTTACAAACCAACTATGAATGACAAAGAGTGTGAACTTAGAATAAGAAATGATTGTGGTATGATAATTAGAAATAAGCCCAAACCTGTCGTAACCGACCTCTTGGTATACTAATTAGAATTAATACACGAAAAAGATTGTAAACAGATTGTAAGAACCAAACGCTAAATAAAAATTTCATAACTAAAATGGAAAATTGACTAAAAAAGTAAAAACGATTCATAACGAAAATACTTCATCATTCATTAATCATTCACACCCAGAGATAACACCTATAAGGACACATATGTAAATGTAAGTATTTCAATCAACTCTTCGGTCCTATTCTTCCAAACAATTCTTCGGTCTGAATCTGGACCATCTCCTAAAAAATGATCCGAATTTTCTAAATGTCCCAGCACAAATTAAGATTCTATCAAATAAATGCTCATCGCTCCAAATCAGCTACACTAGAAATAAACAATCTGAAAATTAAATCACAACAATATGTAGTCCTTGTGCAAGAGCCTTATATTCGTAAAAATAAAGTCAGTCTAATCGATTGGGTAGTTAGATAGGGTAGCGCCTGATTGCATATGAGCGGAGTGTGGTAGTCCGTGTCATGTGCCAGGCGTGCAACTGTCTAACTATCAAGTACTCTTTTAACGTCCAAGTCGTAGTCCCCGGGACCTCAATTCTCTTCGGAGTTTTGTGCTAAACTTAAGAGTGCTGCCTGATGACTTGCCCACGGGTCATAGGGGTAACGGATTAGTGGGTAGTGCGTTAGGCTAGCCACCATACGACACTCAAAAAAGCGATGTGGTTATGAATTCAACAACAGAGCCTCGGATTGGACAGAATAAACGGCAACGACTTAGGCAACGGAAAAAGGACAACGATTTACAATTAGGAACATGGAATGTTAGATCTCTGTTACGGCCAGGAGGGTTGAGATCACTCACTAGTGCGCTAAGGGCGACTAAACTTGACATTACAGCAGTTCAGGAAACTAGATGGCCTGGGAAGGATTCTATGATCAGTAGAGACTTTACGTTTTATTACAGCGGCAAGAGCAACGACAGCCCAAGAGGATGCGGAACAGGCTTCATGGTCTTCGGTAGAGCCAGAAACGCGGTGATTGGTTTCACTCCTGTCAACGAACGAATATGCACTCTACGGATAAGAGCAAAATTTTTCAATTATACTCTTATTAACGTCTACGCTCCAACGGAGGAAAAGATAATGAAGCGAAGGAGCTATTTTACGAGAAACTGGTGAAAGTGTATGATGGAGCACCGAATCGAGACATCAAAATCATACTTGGGGATTTGAATGCCAAGATAGGTCGCGAAGTCTACTACCGTCCCACTATTGGTAAATATAGCCTCCACGAAAAGACAAGCGAAAATGGAACGTTGGCAATTGATTTCGTAGCGTCAAGGAACATGGTTGTCTGCAGTACCTATTTCGAACATAAAGACATCCACAAAGCGACATGGGTATCACCTGATGGACGAACCAAAAACCAGATTGACCACGTGTTCATAGATGGGCGTCACTGTTCAAATGTTTTGGATGTCAAAAGTTGTAGGGGACCGAACATCGATTCAGATCACTACTTGGTAAAGGTGGTTGTTAGGGCTCGAGTTTCGATTTCACACAATCGACAGCCGGCATTGGAAAATTGGAACGTCGAGAAACTGCAGGGCGAAAATATTAAACGACAATATGTGGATAGTTTGGAGAAGAAAATTATTGACGGAATGGAAAGCGAACAACGAAACGTAGACGATGCATGGAATCAAATTAGACGAAACGTAGAGCAGGCCGCAGCAGAGACGATAGGAACGAGAACGGGAAAGAAAAGAAATGACTGGTTCGATGACGAATGCAGAAAAGCACTGGATGACAAAAATGCGGCTCGAGCGAGATATCTAAATAGATGCACTCGAGCTGGCATGGCAGAGTACCGTTCGAAGAGAAATTTCGAGAAAAAACTATTCTGAAGAAAAAAGCGACAATATGACAAGGAAGTTTTAATCGAAATTGAAAGGTTTGGTAATCGAAAAGAGACGCGGAATTTTTACCGGAAAGTAAACGAATCGCGGAAAGGTTACAGTCAACAACCTTTATTGTGCAAGGACAAGGATGGGTTGGTCTTAGCAGATGAGGAAAGGTGCATCAGACGATGGGCGGAGTACTTTAAGGAACTGCTGAACCCGAACAGACCACCGAACCGAAACGACACCAACAACAACTTACCATTTCAGACCGCGCAGCCACATATTGCAGAACCAACGCTACAGGAAGTGGAGCATGAAATTTTAAAGCTCAAAAATTTCAAAGCCCCAGGAACAGACAACATACCTGGAGAACTTTTCAAGCACGGTGGTAACGCATTATGTATGGAGATGCACGAGCTCATCAAGCGCATCTGGAATGTCGAGGAGTTGCCGGGAGAGTGGAAGACTAGCATCATCTGCCCTTTGTACAAGAAAGGCGACAAATTGGAGTGTAGCAACTATCGAGCAATTTCGCTTTTGAATATCGCCTACAAGATATTTGCGAATATTCTATACAAACGCCTTCTTCCATACATGGAACCTACTGTTGGTGAATATCAAGGTGGTTTTCGTGTAGGTCGTTCAACAACGGACCAGCTGTTTAGCATTAGACAGATCTTGGAGAAGTGTAAGGAGTACAACGTGGAAATACACCATTTGTTCGTAGACTTCAAAGCAGCATACGACAGTGTCAACAGGAGGAAGTTATGGAGAGTGATGGAGGAATTAGGGGTTCCCAAAAAACTTATCTCGCTAACAAAGTTGACAATGGATGGAGCTAACAGCCGAGTAAGAATCCGAAGCAAATTGTCAGACGCTTTCGACATTGAGGAAGGACTACGTCAAGGTGATCCGCTCGCGACGCTGCTTTTTAATTTGACCCTTGAAGCAGCAGTGAGAACCAAGGACATCGACACCAGCAGCACCATTTTCACCAAATCCAGTCAATTGCTGGGCTTCGCTGATGACTTGGATATCTTGGGCCGAAACATGGAAGCTGTTAAGGAAAAGTTCACGGCTTTGGACAGAAAAGGTACCGACCTCGGGTTAAAGGTTAATGACACAAAGACCGAATACATGATTGTCTCCCCATCGAATCGACAACACGACCAAAGCGTAACAATTGACACACACACATTTAAGGTGGTAGACAAGTTCGTATATCTTGGATCTCTGCTTAATTCTGACAACGTAATCATGGACGAAATCAAAAGACGGATAACTCTTGGCAACCCGAGTTATTACAGCCTGATAAAAAGTTTAAAGTGCAAATCAGTAAGCAGAAACTCTAAATGCGCACTGTACAAATCTGTGATAAGACCAATAGTTACGTATGGGTCGGAGTCGTGGTGCATGACTCAGAAAGACGAACAATCGCTGCTCACGTTCGAAAGAAAGGTACTGCGGACAATTTTCGAACCAGTATCTGACGAAAATATCATCGCAGACGATTTATTCATGAGCTTATGCAACTTTATGGAGAGCCGTACATAGTTAGAACAACAAAAATTAACAGACTACGATGGCTTGGTCATGTGCAGCGTATGGACGACAATCGTATCCCGAAGAAACTTTTTATCACCAAACCGGAAGGCAAAAGAAGTGCAGGCAGACCAAAATCCAGATGGTACGATGCAGCTTTTGCCAACCTGAAAACTGCGGGAGCAACCAGCTGGAAGACGTTAGCTGAGGATAGGTCCGGTTGGAGAAACATGTTGGAGAAGGCCAAGACCCTTAATGGGTTGTAGGGCCGGTTAAGTAAGTAAGTAATCGATCATCACAAGTTCAATGTTCTTACTCATCCAGGTCAGACTAAGACAAAAGCATGTATTCTTGCATCTAAAAATTTAGATATTTTCCCGATGAACCAACTCTGTACGGGCGACTTAACAGCACCATCACTGAAAATTAAACTTCAGGGGTGCGAGCGTAAGATTGTCATTGCATTGTGCTACATGCCTTCCGAAGAAAATATCCTGCCACCGAGTGAAGAAATGAAAAAACTAGTATCTTACTGTAAGACACTGGATCTCCCGTTGCTTATTGGAAGTGACGCTAACTCACACCATTACGCGTGGGCTAGTACAAACTGTAACCCAAAAGGCGACTCTCTGCTGAACTTCATTTTAACATCAAACTTAATTGTGATGAATAAAGGCAACGAGCCCACGTTCCTAAATATCACCCGCGAGGAAGTCTTAGATATATCCTTAGTCTCGATATACTTTGCACATTTAGTTAAGAATTGGAGAGTAACGAATGACATACTATACTGACGTCTGACCACAGATGTCTGCTTCCGAAGGGTAAATTACTTTTTTTTTCTAAGGATTATTTGGGATTATTGGAATTATTTGGGATTATTTGGGATCATTTGGGATTATTTGGGATTATTTGGGATTATTTGGATTATTAGGGATTATTAGGGATTATTTGGGATTATTAGGGATTATTTGGTATTATTTGGGATTATTTGGGATCATTTAAGATTGTTTGGATTATTTGGGATTATTTCAAATTTGTAGTAGGATCAGAATGTCAGCAAAGTCAGAAAAGTCAGCAACCTGTAAAAATTTGTGCCTTTTCATAAGAAAGAAGGGCTTATAAATAAAAATACATGAGTTACGTTTTTAATATCAATTTAACATTATTCAACCAATTTCAACTCAATCAACTCAATAGGACGTCTTGATACTCTTAACACGTTGTTTTGATCAATAGGCACAGAAATATTTCCATTCAATGACTTAATATTTTCAAATACGCGTTTGTCAATGTGTGTATGGATGTCTGTAGTCCAGCTTTTTACCGAGAGGGAGACAGCTCCGGAAAGTCGTAGAGCACTGGGAGTTGCGGGAAACGCGAACAATTGATGGACATCAGTTGATTCGAATAGTCAGCACTGACATCTGTAAAATTGTTTGACACATTCGTTTATTACAGAAAAATGAAGTAGCTACGAAATATTTGTCATCTTGAAAGCGTTTTGAAGTAAAATACCGAGGTTTGAACTTGTTTCTTTTTAACTTCTTAAGTTCCTTCCTTGTAATTTCTACAGTAAAAAAAACTCACCGCAATATTAAGTTATTGTGACCTAATTTTTGGTTTGTATTAGTTTTTGTATGAGCAAAAACATTTCAAACACAAAAAGTCGAAAATGTGAATTTCACATTTCACATTTTTTTCACAGATGTGGTCACATTTATGTGAAAATATGTGAGTAAAATGTGAAACACATAATTTTCAAACGGCAAATTTGGCGTCAGCTTAAGTTTTTTCATGGATGTTTTTGCACATCTGAAAAGTTTATGGTAGAATGTGCCGAGATGTGACCTAAAGTACCACAATGAAGTGCTTTATATATGGAAATGTGACGTTCACATCTGGCAAATGTAACGAAGAAACTCACATTTTCATATGCAAACTACTTTATTGTGTTACTTTAGGTCACATCTCGGCACATTCTACCATAATGATTTGAGATGTGCAATAATATAGACGACAAGTTCAATGCCGACGACAAATGTGCCATTTGAAAATTATGTGACTTCACATATTTTTTTCACATTTTTTTTCACATATGTGAAATGTGAAATGTGAAAATCGAATTTCACATCTCGGATTTTTTGTGTTTAAAACGTTTTAATAGATATAAAAAGTGAAACAAACAAAAAATCAGATCACATCTCAGCAACTAGTCATACACAGAGCCAAAAAAAGGGTAAAAAACAATTAATTCTTCAAAATCCCTAACTTTAATCATTTCTAAGCAACAACTGAGTTACCTTCTATTGAAACTAAACTGAAAGTAAGCAAACATTATTGTTTAGAATGAATTTGACATTAGACAATATTAGATGCCCGTACATTTTACTGTGTTAGACGCGACCAATATGACTACTATGAAAAACATTTAAACAAAAAAGATGTATGTGAGCGAAAGCATAAAGAAAGTGTTGTGGTAAGTTGCATGTCATCCGAATTAGACAATATTGCAAATCTCATTCTAAATGAGAAGATGGATTTATGATGACAAAAAACTTGGAACTGCACACATTTTAAGAGCTTATGTTAATTTTGCTTCTAAATATTCGAATTTGCTTATGCCTATTACTTCCTCACTTTTCCCGCAACTCCCTGAAGAAAAAATCACATTAAAATTAAATCCTGAAAGTCAGAAAGTTATCCGGAAAATCACGAAGTCATCCGGAAAGTTACAAAGTGAGCCGGAAAGTCAGAAAATCGCGAAAAATCACATGAAGTCACGCAAGGCTGTTCTGGAAAGTCGTCCAAGATAACGAAAAGTCACATAAAGTCATAGAAAGTCACGAAAAGTTAGTAAAGTCACAGAAAATCACGAAAAGTCACATAAAATTCCAGAAAATCACGACAAGTAATGTTAAATCTCGTAAGGGGCCGTTAAAGTATGTCACACAGAAATGTTAGATTCTGGAACCCACAAAAATGTATGAGATTGCAAAAATAATGTAGGAATAATGTGTGAAACGGGATTGTGAGTGTGACTTAAGCGGCCTTTGGCACGAAAATTAAGACGGGATTTGGACGTGGACTGATTTTGAAAAGTATTTGGATGAGAGTTAGGACGGTGTTTTGAAGGGAATTTGGACAGGAGGCTCGGACTGGGCTTAAGACGCCGATTTGGGAAGGTATTTGGACAAGGATTTGTAACGGGTTCTGAAGGATAATTGAGGGTGGGGGTTCGGACGAGGGTTAAGACGGGGATTGAGAAACGTATTTGGAAGGGAATTTGGATGGGAGCTAGTATGGGTTTGATTTGATTTGATTTATTTTTTTGATTGATACATTTAAATTTCATTTATAAAATTAAGTTTCAATGTGCGTTGCACATTAAATAAATATAAAAGAAAAAAAGAAAAAATTTAAATTAAAGTAGAAAAAGTACAATAGCTAAATAATTAAATCGGCTTGGGGAAATATCATTTCCGTGTAGAGCTCAGGGCGCTAAGAGTATAAGTAAAAGTAATAGTAATGGAATAGGAGGGAAAAAGGTGAGTGATCTTTTCAACATTTTCAAAAAAAAAATATAAAAAAGAAAACTAATCTGGAAAAACTAATTGTTGGCAAAGTATGTACAGGATGGAGATGCTGGCAGCAGTGGTGACGCGAACAAGCGCGAGCTGTTCCTACTTCCAATATCACAGTGATTTATAACCTGTCAAGCAAGAAGGAATAAAAACATATGCAGGGGACCCGTACGTATCAGAATAGATGCGGCAAACAGAGTTGATATTACGAAAAGATTGGAACCTATTTAAGTAAATCTTGCGTTCGCATTAGACTGTATTGGAAATTGCCCGTAAGGCAATTTTGAAAAACCCGTCCGAAGTAACGGTGTAAAAAAATTCTCCGAACACACAAAATTGATCTCCAAATAGAGAAAAATGTTCTCCTCAATTTTGTCTACAACATAGCAAAAAACTATTTTTTGAGCTAGAGGCGACCTTAGTACTGACCTAGGGCCTTAAGTAGAGGCCTCGGATACATACTTCCATAGACAAAAATGTTTCCTTCATAGCAACATAGCAAAAAACATTTTTTTATGTTAGGGCCGACTTTAGGACCGACATGAGGCCCACTTGAGCCCTAAGCACAGGCAAAAATTCTTCTATGAATTGTCGGCCGTGCCGAGATCTTTCAACAAAAAAAAGTTTTTGAAAATCGAAGAGATTTACTCGAGTTATGGTACAAAAAACACATAAGCCCTGCAGAGACTCGTTTTTAGTGCCCGAGCTAAGTCCAGGGACCCAAATTAAAAAAAATTTCTTCCATAAATTGTCGGCCATGCTTAGATCTTTCAAACAACAAAAATTATGAAAATCAGAAAAGACTTACTCGAGTTATGTGCAAAAAACCAAAAACCACTTAAACGGCCCTAGCTCGGCGGCCATTGGGCCGACAGTGCCCAGATTCAATCCCATAAAATATTTTTCGACTACCTTTCGGGAAGAAAAAAGTTTTTGAAAATCGGTCAGACAGACAGACAGACGGACATTTTTTTTTCGCTGATTTGTCATCTGGAGGCAACAAAAAAAGTTTCCCCCTTACTCCCGGGTTCGAATTCGAAATGTAACAAACGTGGTAGTAAACGCATCAGGCCTACGTACTTCATACGGGTCTAAAAATATGGGCCTATAATGATGACCCTGCACTTTCCACCCCAATCCCACTCTGAGATTTGAAATGGAGAGTATCGTTCGATAGGCCCACACTCTACTATGAATATTGTTTGATGGAGCTAGAAAGGACACATAGCATCTAAGCTTTCAGCTCGGCTCAGCATCGGCTGTGTACACTTAGTCACTCCGTTTTTTTACCTCACGCATAAGTCTCGTCTACTATTTACTGGTCTGAAAAGCTAAACAGTGGACTCTGCGAAAATAATTCATTAAATGAGGACACAGTTTCTTTAAAAGAGCCAGACTCAAGATGTTTTTTTTTGAGCAACAAGCTTTGAAAACGTTATTTCCACGAGTGAAGAGCTTGCATATCCGAGCCGAAGGCTAGTCAAAATATCAATTTTCAAAGCGTGTTGCTCAAAGTAACACGAGTGAGTTTGCGAGTTCTCAAAATTGTGTCCGAAGTAATGAACTATGTAGCAGAGTCCACTGTATAAAATTCTTTGCCTATGCATCCGAAAGTTGAGCTTGCATCGCATGTATGTTTTACCCCTACGAAAATCATGCATTGCATCGTCCGAAACAGGTGCCGATACAGCTTTACATGCAAAGTCCTCATTTTCGGCTCCGTCGCATGTATAACAATGAGCAACGATGCATTAACGTGTTTTGGGGCTTGCGGTCAGTTGGGGGTTGCGACAGTCAAAGTTCGAAATTTTGCTATGAAAAGTTTGGCGAATTTGCATATTCAGATATTCAGTTCGGCCCTGGCGCACACGCATTCTTTGAGTCGGGTTGGGTCAATTATTCAACATTCAGTCTTTGTCAGAAAGAGAACCGTTAAACTGGTGTTCAGATATTGCGCATTTTGTGGATTTCTTTCACAAAATTCGTTGAGGAAATCGAGAGAAAGAGTAAATCGTGTCATCGGAAGTTAACTTCCAGCTGCAAATTACTAAAACTGCAACCAGAAGTCTTGAATGTTTTGGTTAGATTGATAATTGAATCGTACCATCTTCTGCCGGCGGGAAACTCGTTTTCGTCTACAAATTTTCGTTTTCAATAATTTCTAACATTCGAAAGTCGCTCACAAATCTTTGTTTTTCGTTACAGCTGGAGACTGGAACAACTCGATCCGTGGATCATTCTAAACAAACTCGCACATCTTAGACGCGAATTCAAAGCACTTTGGCCAATGAATTTCAGATTTAATATTAAGACAAAGATTTTCTAAACCTAAAAGCGCTTTCAAATATGTAGTTAGAGTTTATTGTGGTTGTGGTTTTTATGTTTCTAGTTGTAACTGTCGCATTTCCGTTTTCTTTTTGACATCAAGTATATGGATTCAAAACTCAATCGCAAATATTTTTCTTTTACAGAGTTCAACATCAGCCAAGTTGTTATATAGACGTGGTGCTAAAATTATTGAGCACAATGGTTTTTCATACAATAGAAGCAGAACACTTTATGTCGCAGAAAATTCCGAGCGTACATATTGGCAGTGTATCAAGCAGCGCACTCACAAATGCAAAGGCAGAGCGATTACAAAGCGGATTAACGGTGAAATTGTGATGAAATTGACGAATGCTCGTCATACTTGTCATAATATTCAGGACTCCAAATAAAAGTTATTTTGAAAAGAAATTTGACTTTGAGGGTAAAAAGTGTTTCATCGTTGGGAAAGAATTTCAAGCGCATTCAGAGCAGCCAACAATTCATTGTCTTGCAACTTTTACAGAAAAGAAATTACATTCTTGAACTGGAGTTTCAATTAAGTTAGTTCTAGTCACTCAACCCCTACAGCAACAATGTAGCGCTTCAAGACAAAACTTACCTGACGTAAAGTGCAAATCACTAATTTTGCGTGATTTCATTACATTCTCCTTCGTCCCTTGCAACGAATATAAGCTTGATGTAGGTTTTACAGTAAATCGTACGCGAAAAATGTGCTTATAGCTGTAAAAGCAGAGATTGCTTGAGCTACTCAAGAAGGTAAGTTTCGGTCATCTATCTAACAACCATGTATGATGAAGATTTTCCATCTGATGATGTCCGTAAACCTCTGATCATGCCCGCAGCGGTAGCCCACAAACTCAAAAAACTCCATACAAAAACCTTTGGGAAAAGGAGCCGGATATACGCCAACTTTTGAGTTTTTTCCCCTCACCCCCTCCCCCTCCAAATTATTAAAAAAAACTACGTCGCAGCAGCTTTCCAACGAGCCCAGCCCAGTCTCATCAAAATCGGTTGAAAATTAGCTGAGATATCGACGTTTGAAAATGACATTTTTGTATGGCCAATGGATTTTTTTATTGTTCTCATCACTATGAAAACGTTTTTTCTGATTTGTCGGTTTCTATCCATCTATTAATAATTTTCGATCTCGAGAACTAGACAGCCGATCTTCGTCGTCAGTCTCGGCCCCAAATGAAAAATTTAATATACCACTTTTCTGGGAAAATTCTGGAAAAGCCGTGGCATGTGGAAAAGTGGTCAATTTTGAGGGTGGTTTAGGATATGCTCGGAGTTTTCGAATTTTAGCTCCGGAGTAACAATAGCTAGAGAGTTGGTTTCTTCGGGAAAGTTATAGAGTTTGGTCAGGAGAATTTTTTGGGATCATAAGAAAATGGCTGCCAGCTGTCATAGGTTTTCGTTTATGGAGTGCTCCGAACGTAGCCGAAGGTGACATGAAGTGTTCCGAAGGTAGCTCAAGGTGACACGAAGTGTTACGAAGGTAGCCGAAGGTGACACGAGGTGTTCCGGTGGTAGCCGAAGGTGACACAAAGTATTCCGAAGGTAGCCGAAGGTGACACGAAGTGTTCCGAAGGCAGCCGAAGGTGACACGAAGTGTTCCGAAGGTAGCCGAAGGTGACACGAAGTGTTACGAAAGCAGCCGAAGCTGTCACGAAGTGTTCCGAAGCAGAGGCGCCGATTTAACGGGGGCCGCGGGGCTGTGGCCTCCAGTAGAAATATTTAAGGGGGGCTCAGCCCCCAGCGGATTTTCAATTTTTTCTCAAATTTGTACATTTCGGAAACTGGCTGAGAATAAGAAGATACATATTTACATCTTGACCTGCAGCGCTCAAGTGTATATCACGATTTTATTAAATAACTAGCAAAGATCTTAAAAATTTTCGCCTGCGGCGCTTCCCTCGCTTAGTCCATTACTAAACTTCTTACTTACAACGAACCCTAAAATCAAAAAATTTCGCCTATGGTAATTTTGCAAAATCTTCGAATTACCTAAAAAACGAATCGAGGCAGACCCAATAAGACCTAGTCGTCTTAGCATATCCCGTACGAGAAAGTAACTTCTCAAGCACAGTATCGCATTCGGAATCAAAACTTTGAAGGTTCATATTTTCTTATACATCCGAAAATGGTGCCATTCAAGGGGTTCCGAAAATGGGTGCCGACGCTGGTGCCATCAGGGGATGCCGAGAGGGGGAGCGTTGTAGGGAACAGAGTACACATTCTAATCGCAACGAAAATATTTCGGCACTTCCCTTCCCCTTTCCGGCACTTCCCTTCCCCTTTCCGGCACTTCCCTTCCCCTTTCCGGCACTTTAGCAGATCTAAAGTCAGAGAGCTATCGAATGTCATAAGGTTGAGCACTCTAGATGTTCTAGGAGTCGATATATGCCCCCTGCCCCCTCTAGTTTTTTGCAAATCTAGAGACAAAAAACTGACAAATGGAAATACGAGCATATAAGTGTTACCCACATATGCGTTACTGTAAAGTCAGCTAATTTTGACCGGATACCCCAACTTTGACCGCTTTTTCGCTGTTTTTGGTGTATTTTTGCGTTTTCAAGACTGCTATGAAAAATTGAAATCGAAACCAAATGACGATAGTAGTTTCGATTATGAAAGCTTGAAACTTTACATTCATTTATAAAAAAGGTGCGACAGCTTAGAGTCACTTGCTAAAAATAAGTAGCCACGTGTGTTCATAGGTTTCAAAAACTTCCATACAAAATGTCACATTTAAAGTTTAGTTGCAAGGTACGGAGTTAGCCGACTTTACGGTAAGCTAAAAAAATCTATTAAACCAGCCCCCAGTAAAGTAAATGAAAGTCGGCGCCTCTGTTCCGAAAGCAGCCGAAGGTGATACGAAGTGTTCCGAAGCCAGGCGAAGGTGCTACAAAGTATTCCGAAGGTAGCCGAAGGTGATACGAAGTGTTCCGTTGGTAGCCGAAGGTATGGAAGAATAATTTTTTTCGGAAAGAAAATTTTTTTTGGAGAAAAATTTTTTTGAAGAAAAGTTTTTTCCGGAGAAAAATTTTTTTGGAGAAAAATTTTTCGGAAAATTTGTTTAAAGAAATTTTTTTTTCGGAAAAAAATTTTTTTGGAGAAAAATTTTTGTTGGAGAAAACTTTTTGTTGAAGAAAAATTTTTGGAGAAAACTGTTTTTCGGAAAATATTTTTGGAAAAAAATTTTTTGAGAAAATTTTTTTGAGAAAAATTTTTGTGGAAAAACTTTTTTTCGGAGACAATTTTTTTTCGAAGACAATTTTTTTGCGGAGAAAAATATTTTCAAAAAATAAAAATTTTTCCGACATATGAAAACTTCCAAGACGGCTGATATCACAACAAAAACCTCTTAAAAGGTAGAGTGTGACGCAGTCCGTAAGTCTTCCGCTTCCAAATAAATGATATCGCTTGAAGTGACGCTATCGCTGATAATACGCAGAAGTTTGTTTGAATGGAATCTTGTGTTGAAAGTTTTGATTTCCTGAAAAAATTACAGCGCTTTCTTTGAAACAAGATTACGTTGTGTTAAAAAAATTGCGTCACAAATGCCGGACCCAACGACGAAATAATTTTTTTGCTATTTCAGTTTTTTCTTGTTGTTTCTTATTGCGTAGATTGTTTAAGGTAAATTTACAGCTGGAAAAATTTATTTTAAGTTGTTAGACCCGTACGAAGAACGTTTACCACGACGTTTGCAACCACCCCAATATCCGTCTATCTGTCACCGTGATAACTGAAAATTAATACTGCCTTGTATTAATTTTCAGAACGGTTCAATGTAAATAATGAATTCAGTGTCGTAAAGAGAAAATTCTGGACCGGTGGGGCGAGTTTGTAAAAAATGTGTGTAATGAGGAAATTTACAGTTGCAATAAATTAAGAAATTGCGAGCGGAGCGAGTAAAATTTTTCTGATTGTGGGGCATGTACGAAGTACAAAGGTCCTATATGTTTTCTCCATACATGGGGTAGATCGAGGTAGGAGTTGGGGAAATGCATCTATTATTGCCTAGAGATGAAGAATCAGCAGTAAAAAAATGTTTGTCTGTCTGTCCGTCCGTCTCCACTTTTTTTCCAAACGGCTAAACCGATCAGCCTTTTTTTCCCTAAAAAGTACATGCCTCCGTTGATTCAAGTTCGAAGATGGGCAAAATCGGTCATGTAATCTTTGGAACCTTACGGTAGACGACTTACTTGTAAGGCTGAATAATTCAGGAATTTTAGCGGTAGGCTATGCCCACCATATCGCTATCCTGTTTCGGGAGCTTACGAAGAAGTTTTGTGTTCAGTGATGGGAAGAGCGTCTCGGATTGTGGAAGAACGGTACGGAACGTCGGGGATGTCCGTAAATCCGCACAAACCCGTTAAACCTTTTCACAACGAAACGAAAGCTGGCTGCGATGCAGATGCCAGAGCTTTCGAATTCCTGAATCGACAGACAAAGTCAAGTACCTTGGAGTACCGTCTAGAAGTTGGAATGGAAAGAGCACGTAGATGAGCGTGCGTAAAAGGCTATGAGGATCTTCTGGCAATGTCGCATACGTTTGGCAAAAAATGAGGTCTAAGACCAGTAGTTCTGTATTGGATGTATAGAGCCATCACAACAAAAACCCTTTTTAAAAGGGAAACGTGACGCAAGTCCTCGTTCCTTCTTCTAAAACAACTCATATCAATTTGGGTGACACTTGCAGCTTCGGAACGCACAAAATTCTTTTGAAATATTTTCACTTTTGATCAAAAAAATGCGCCAATGTAATAATTTTTCTACGCTTTCAGCTTTCATACGCAGAAATTTGATTTCCTGTACAAAAATACGCCATACATCCCATAAAGTCAAATTTTTGCATTGTGAAAGCTGAAAGAACAGAAAAACTATAACACAGGGGGGTCCGGCATTTGTGACGCATTTTTTTAATCAAAAATGAAAGTATTTCAAAAAAATTTTGAGCATTCCGAAGCTGCAAGCGTCATCCAAATTGATATCAGTTGTTTTGGAAGAAGGAACGAGGACTTGCGTCACGTTTCCCTTTTAAAAAGGGTTTTCGTTGTGATTGTAATGTTTTGCATTATTTTGAGTCGCCGCCGCCGCCAAACCGAAGCGCGGCGGCTACTACTTCCATGGGCGAAAATGATCCCCTCAACTTCCTCTAGAACAAACTTTCAGGTAAATTAACAGACTGTTTATGGGCTCGTCGCTTAGTTCGATATTGGTCGCATTTCCCGGTCAGGTGTCTCACATTAGACTTCAATTACGCAAAAAAAACTTTTAGTCTATAAATTTTTATATATTTTGCGGTCTGGGTTTCTGATTTCCCGATTATTCATTAATTTTTGTTCTCAGTCGCGTCAAAAATTTCCCGGTAGCCATGATTTTGACCAACCGATTTCTTATGTGGGTAAAGTTAGCACAACACAAGAAAATGCTGTTGTGCTATCTCAACACAACACAACACTTTTCTTGTGATATCTCAACACAACACAACAATTTTCTTGTGCTATCTCAACACAACAGTTGTGGTGAATATAAAATTTCAAAATTGGTGAATATAGGCAGCCATTGGTGGTGAATATTGTGCTGAAGTTGTGACCGCACAACACAACACAACACAAGAATCACCATCTCAACATTGAGTTATCTGCCTATGGCGATTATTCATTGAACTTAATGTTGTGCTGCTGTTGTGTCAGCACAGCACAACACAACAATGGCCATCTCAACAGTGAGTTATCTGCCTGTGGCGATTATGTTATGTTATGTTGTGTTGTGCTGGCGCAACAGCAGCACAACATTTAGTTCAATGAATAATCGCCCTAGGCAGGTAACTCACTGTTGAGATGGCCATTGTTGTTTTGTGTTGTGCTGTGCTGGCACAACAGCAGCACAACATTGAGTTCAATGAATAATCGCCATCGCCATAGGTAGATAACTCACTGTTGAGATGGCCATTGTTGTGTTGCGTTGTGCTATGCTGGTACAAAAGCAGCACAACATTGAGTTCAACGAATATTCGCCATAGGCAGATAACTCACTGTTAAGATGGCCATTGTTGTGTTGTGTTGTGTTGTGTTGTGTTGTGCTGTGCTGTGCTGGCACAACAGCAGCACAACATTGAGTTCAATGAATAATCGCCATCGCCATAGGTAGATAACTCACTGTTGAGATGGCCATTGTTGTGTTGTGTTGTGCTGTGCTGGCACAACAGCAGCACAAAATTGAGTTCAATGAATAATCGCCATAGGCAGAAAACTCACTGTTCAGATGGCCATTGTTGTGTTCTGTTGTGTTGTGTTATGCTGTGCTGGCACAACAGCAGCATAGCATTGAGTTCAATGAATAATCGCCATAGGCAAATAACTCACTGTTGAGATGGCCATTGTTGTGTTGTGTTGTGCTTTGCTGGTACAACAGCAGCACAACATTGAGTTCAATGAATATTCGCCATAGGCAGATAACTCACTGTGGAGATGACCATTGTTGTGTTGTGCTGTGCTGGTACAACAGCAGCACAACATTGAGTTCAATGAATATTCGCCATAGGCAGATAACTCACTGTTGAGATGGCCATTGTTGTATTGTGTTGTGCTGTGCTCGCACAACAGCAGCACAACATTGAGTTCAATGAATAATCGCCATAGGCAGAAAACTCACTGTTCAGATGGCTATTGTTGTGTTCTGTTGTGTTGTGTTGTGCTGTGCTGGCACAACAGCAGCATAGCATTGAGTTCAATGAATAATCGCCATAGGCAGATAACTCACTGTTGAGATGGCCATTGTTGTGCTGTGTTGTGCTGTGCTGGTACAACAGCAGCACAACATTGAGTTCAATGAATATTCGCCATAGGCAGATAACTCACTGTTGAGATGGCCATTGTTGTGTTGTGTTGTGTTGTGTTGTGTTGTGTTGTGCTGTGCTGTGCTGGCACAATAGCAGCACAACATTGAGTTCAATGAATAATCGCCATCGCCATAGGTAGATAACTCACTGTTGAGATGGCCATTGTTGTGTTGTGTTGTGCTGTGCTGGTACAAAAGCAGCACAACATTGAGTTCAATGAATATTCGCCATAGGCAGATAACTCACTGTTAAGATGGCCATTGTTGTGTTGTGTTGTGTTCTGTTGTGTTGTGTTGTGCTGTGCTGGTACAACAGCAGCACAACATTTAGTTCAATGAATAATCGCCTTATGCAGATAACTCACTGTTGAGATGGCCATTGTTGTGTTGTGTTGTGCTGTGCTCACACAACAGCAGCACAACATTGAGTTCAATGAATAATCGCCATCGCCATAGGTAGATAACTCACTGTTGAGATGGCCATTGTTGTTTTGTGTTGTGCTGTGCTGGCACAACAGCAGCACAACATTGAGTTCAATGAATAATCGCCATCGCCATAGGTAGATAACTCACTGTTGAGATGGCCATTGTTGTGTTGTGTTGTGCTGTGCTGGTACAAAAGCAGCACAACATTGAGTTCAATGAATATTCGCCATAGGCAGATAACTCACTGTTAAGATGGCCATTGTTGTGTTGTGTTGTGTTGTGTTGTGTTGTGTTGTGTTGTGTTGTGTTGTGTTGTGCTGTGCTGTGCTGGCACAACAGCAGCACAACATTGAGTTCAATGAATAATCGCCATCGCCATAGGTAGATAACTCACTGTTGAGATGGCCATTGTTGTGCTGTGCTGGCACAACAGCAGCACAACATTGAGTTCAATGAATAATCGCCATAGGCAGAAAACTCACTGTTCAGATGGCCATTGTTGTGTTCTGTTGTGTTGTGTTGTGCTGTGCTGGCACAACAGCAGCATAGCATTGAGTTCAATGAATAATCGCCATAGGCAGATAACTCACTGTTGAGATGGCCATTGTTGTGCTGTGTTGTGCTGTGCTGGTACAACAGCAGCACAACATTGAGTTCAATGAATATTCGCCATAGGCGTGTTGTGCTGTGCTGGCACAATAGGAGCACAGCATTGAACTCAGTGTACTGAACTCACCACTTACAAATTTTATACTCACCACTCTCGAATTTTCTTGTGCTATCTCAACACAACACAACAATTTTCAATGTTGTGTTGAGCTAACTTTACCCACATGATTTCGTGGTATCTAGGATATCGACTATTTCCACATGCGTGCCATGGACTAAGGGACAATTTTAAGAACAAGATTTCAGTTTTCAAAATAGTTTTTCTTTATTGAATATTACGAACAATATCCACCAGTTATAATAATTTTCGTCATAAAAACAGATTTTCTTTGATTTGTTCAAATTAAACTCATTTACCAGCAAGTTCCCTTGATTTTCTCTACCCTAGCTTTCAAAAAGTTTTCTTTTCCTTTTGTAGCGAACAAAATTTCAATTTCAATTCATAAATGCGTTCCTGCTCATCTCATTACTTAAGGCATCATTTACAATGATTGTATAAAAGTAAGGGCTTACGAAAAGAAAAACAAAAAATTAAATTCACATCACTTAATTAGTCCCATGCTTCCGAAAAAAAATTCTATAAATGCAACTGAATGAAATTGTTATAAAGTGTTTGACAAGCAAAGTTGATTAAAATTGTTGTAGGTTGACTCGTTCCTCGTTTACTAGCTACAATTTATTGTTGTGCGAAAAAGTATCTGTAGATAATTGTGGCGAATATACCCAGAAGTAGTGGTAACATCCATTGGCGGTAAGAGCTGTGAAAAGTTAATTTTTTTTTAAATTAAATAAATCGGCTTTACGAACTTGACATTTGTACCTTTCATCTTCTTTATTTGCTGTGTCTGTTGCCCAGTCAGGTGTAGTTTTTTCATTTACTGCAGTTCGTTCTGATTCGATAATTTCGCCTACTTTGAACTTCTTCATCATCTCTCTGGCATCCGAACTATGACCGACATCTTCGAAGGCTTCAGAAGCGGTTCGACCACCTTGCTCTAAAAGTACTTCCTCACCACCGGGGTGCTGAAATTAAAAAAATATTTTGAGTAATCGAAGGAACTTTTTTCCGTTGTGGTCACTACTTAGAAGGCATAGTGTTGGGGTATAAGACGGCGGAATTAAGAATGTTTCAAGGAGCTATGCTCCTCATAGAATTGTTTGTGTAAGAGTCTGTATAGGTCGAATTGTACGTCACCGCACCAGACGCCGTGCGGAGCGTTTGAGACAGCATTTTTTTTTTAGATTTATCAGGTTAGTACGTCCGTTTCCGGACTCGAAACACAGATCTATTGATCCTTTGTTTCATCCTGCTCATCATGTAAATCATTTGAACCTCCCAGTTCCCACTAGGAGCCTGTTTAAAGCAGCAGGTCCTAGTTTTTGAATCTCTGAAGGTGAAACCACACGAGCACCCAGTATTCTGCTTCTCAGAGTATAGTACTTCGGACATTCACTGATTAGGTGTACGCCCGTTTCCTCCTCTAAGCCGCAACTGCAATTTGGATCGTTTCCGATCTTCATCCTCGCCAAGTGCTTGTTCAAGCCACAGTGCCCCGTAATAGCTCCTACTATCCTTCTTATGCTATTACGGTCCATGCCAACCAGCTCCTTGGCCCACCTTTCGTCAGGCACCGGAAAGAAGAGCTTCGTATGTGCTCCTCCATCGTAAGCGCTCCAACGTTTTGCGGATTCCGTTCGTACCCAGTCTCTTATCTCTCTAACACACAGGGAGTGTGGTATTGGGATGAAGGGCTCTGGGCCGACGGTAACGGTGTGCCCTGGGACCCAAGCCACTGTGATCTGATTACTCATTCCCAGTCGATTTAGAGTCGCCTTTAGCTCACCAACCAATGTAGACGTTGCGACAGGTGATGCGAGTGCTTTAATCATCGACTCGCTGTCCGAGCATATTAGTGCTCTATTAGCCGTTGTTCCTTCCGGAACCAACTCGATCGCCCCCCTAAGCGCAGCAAACGTCTCTGCTTGGAAGACGCTAGCTAATTTTCCCATGTGGAAGCTATAACCGTTCTCCGGGTCTTGCGTATAGACTCCGGCTCCCGTTCCCTGCTCAGTCTTCGATCCATCAGTGAAGCCTACCTGTGCCACATCGGGAAGGCCAACCGGCCAGTTTCTCAGCCAGTCAGTCCTGTCCGGTATGACAGTTTGGTATTGCCTCTCGAAGCTGATTGTAGGTACCATTCGATCTCTGGGCATTCGGAAGACCTTACTGTTTATCATTTGTCTGATTCTTCCGTGGCCCGAGTCGAAGCCCCTCATCCAGAGATCATTTTGCGTCAGCCTATCTGCCGTGGCAAAGGCCTTCGCTTTTATGGTCGTTTAAAGGGGGGGGGGGGTAACGCAATAAGCGCTTCCATGGCCGCTGTGGCCGTGGTCTTCATAGCTCCTGTAATGCAGATGCATACAATCCTCTGAATTTCATTCAACTCTTTCTTCGCACACTCGATGTCTACCCTGGGCCACCACACAACACATCCATGGCTCAACATCGGTTTGATGACCATCTCATAAATTCACAAAATGGCTCTAGACGGTATACCCCAGTCCCTTCCAAAAGCCCTCCGACAGATCGAGAAAGCAGACATCGCTTTTTCCGCTTTGTTTCTGACATGATCGATCCATTTGAGCTTTTGGTCGAGAATAACTTCCAAATACTTTACATTCGGGCTGAGATCAGTGGTTTTACCAAAGAGCCTAAAGTTCCCCACAAGGACGTGTCCCGTGTCCTTGAGTCGCTACATCCAGGAAAGTGGGCCTCTAGCAGGTGAACAGCAGTGTCCTCTCCGCTGTTTGTGAAACTGCTGTCCGGCCTCATCAGGGAGCCTGGCAGCAGCCTCGCGTCCTTCGCTAGGATCTTGTGGATCCTAGCGTAATCTGGCATGTGTTCGATTTCAGCGCAAAATCTCCTCCACATCATTTTGGCCTTGAATCGAACAGCTTTCCTAAACATGCCCTGAGATACCCTGTAGGAGTCCCAATCTTCTTGCTGAGAGGTGCTCTTGGCCTTGTTCCAGGCTTTTCGAGCACTCCTCTTCAGCCTTTCCAATTCGTGACTCCACAGTTTGCCGTCCTTTTGCCTGACAGACTTGATCTCTGGGCATGAGAACTCATAGGCCTCCGTCAGCAACGAGGTTATTGTGTCCACAGCTTTCTCCAGCTCTTCTTTCGAACTGGGGATTGCTGTAGACAGCTTTCCTTCGATATGCTGTTGAGACAGCAATAGTATCAGTCATTCTGGAGTATCATTGGTGAATTATTTCACTCCAGTTGAAACCCCCGCCCCTAGGGGCTACGCTGACGTAAGCATTCTCGATCGCTAGTTTGATGTAGATGAATAAGAAATAAAATTCAGTGGTATTTTAATAGTTAATGGTTTATTATTGCTTTTGTTATTTTCCACTTCCTCCGCATTCCAATGTTCTCAATTTTTACAATATGTTGGTATCTGCCACTATAAGATCGCATAGGCTTTCATGAACATGAACGGAAATAAGCTCTTGAGTTAACTTTGGAGACAATACACTCAGGGTTAGAGCAAGAAATGTTTCATACAAAACTTCAACAGGTGGCAGCTCTAACCATTTCCGTTACACTTCGCTAGTCCAAAAATACCTCTAACCGAGACAAATAGATACGTCAGCACTTTGTCCATCACGTCCATCAGCATATCAAGGTGCATAAATTGACTGAAGATTGCCACTAGATGCCGAAATGTTGATCTCTTCTAATTATCTCCATAACGCAACTCTTCTAGATGTGTTAATGTCTGAGCGTCATGTCAATGACACAATAATTGAAATAAGAGCTTACACGTGCATAGTAAAAGTAATACGTAAACATAGAAGGGACCCCTACGTATCAGAATAGATGCGGCAAACAGAGTTGTTGTTACGAAAAGACTGGAACGTATTTAAGTAAATATTGCGACTGTATTGGAAATTGCCCGTAGGGCAATTTTGACAAACCCGTCCGAAGTAACGGTGTAAAAAATTCCTCCGAACGCACAAAATTGACCTCCAAATAGAGAAAAATGTTCTCCTCAATTTTGTCTACAACATAGCAAAAAACTATTTTTTGGACTAGGGCCGACCTTAGTACTGACCTAGGGCCTTAAATAGAGGCCTCGGATACATACTCCCATAGACAAAAATTTTTCCCTCAATTTACTCTGCAACATAGCAAAAAACATTTTTTTATGTTAGGGCCGACCTTAGGACCGACATGAGGCCCACTTGAACCCTAATCACAGGCAAAAGTTCTTCCATAAATTGTCGGCCGTGCCGAGATCTTTCAAACAAAAAAAAAGTTTTTGGAAATCGGAAGAGATTTACTCGAGTTATGTACAAAAAACACGTAGGGCCCTAACAAAGACTCAAATCAAAAATGTTTCTTCCACAAATTGTCGGTCATGCGCAGACACATAGAGCCCTAGCAGAGACTCGTTTTTAGTGCCCTAGCTAAGTCCAAGGACTCAAATTAAAAAAAGTTTCTTCCATAAATTGTCGGCCATGCTCAGATCTTTCAAACAAAAAAAAAAAAATTATGAAAATCAGAAAAGACTCGAGTTATGTGCAAAAGACCAAAAACCACTTAAACGGCCCTAGTTCGGCGGCCCTTGGGCCGACAGTGCCCAGATTCAATCCCATAAAATATTTTTCGACTACCTTTCAGGCAAAAAAAAGTTTTTGAAAATCGGTCTAGATTTACTCAGGTTATCGTGTTGACGGACAGACAGACAGACCGACAGACAGACAGACAGACCGACAGACAGACAGACGGACAAATAGACAGACAGACCGACAGACGGACATTGTTTTTTTTGCTGATTTGTCATCTGGAGGCAACAAAAAAAGTTTCCCCCTTACTTCCGGGTTCGAATTCGCAATGTAACAAACGTGGTAGTAAACGCATCAGACCTACGTACTTCGTACGGGTCTAATGAGTTGTCTCCTAAGGCAGAAAAATTATTACGCTGGGAGTTCCTGTATTTGTGACGCATTTTTTTAATAAAATGTGGAAATATTTCGAAAGATTTTTTTGCGTTTCAAGGCTTTGAGCGTCAATTCATATTAGTTGCGGGACGGACGGCGTAGCAGTGAACGTGCCTGCGTTCTACGCAGAAAACCCGGATCCCCGGGACGTCTTGGATTTTTCTAGGATAGTCCTTAAGCTTGGGTACTTCATAAATTGGATAGTTTGGAGGTTCGACTTGCGAAACGCACAATACAGAAACACGAAAAAATTTGTGACATCACTCACATAAAAGGTCGTGTTGCCATTTTTCCATCGATATGAAACATTTCGTGCTCTTTCATTGCATTAGGAAAAGTACCAATTGTACGAAGAAAAACATACGAAAGATAACACCAGACATTCTCATCTGAATTTGTGTATTCATGTGTTCCATACCGACCTCTCCACAGATGGAACCTAGTCAATAGAAGTCGACACTAAATAACACTGATACAATCTGCGACTGTGAACAAATTGAACGTAAACAGATGACAGCCAGTAAAGTGGTTATCAGTTGTTTTGGAAGAAGTAACGAGGGCTTGCGTCACATTTCGCTTTTAAAAATGGTTTTTTATGGTGATTTCAGTAGTAATATCGTGGAAGCAGGTACAAAATTTGAAGCCACGGCACATCGCACGGCTGCTATAAATGGTGGTGACGACCCCCACTTATACATACGGAAAAGATCTCAGTCACTTTTTCTACAACCCGAATTCATAAAGAACATTGGGCGCCACGGGCACCTAGCCCAGCTGCTATAGCTGGCGGCGGTGACGGCGGTGACGGCCACTTAGATAGTATGCGGAAATGATCTTCGTCACTTTCTCTACAACCTGAATTCATAAAAAAATTTACGCAACTTATTTGACTTGAATACACACACAAATACATACGAAATATGCTTTTATGTGGGAATTGTATGAGAGCTTTCAGGAGCTCCAGCTCCCAAACGAAGCCGGTGACCCAATTTTCTGAAAATCCCATTTGACGTAAAGCTCCATGCAAAATTTCAGGAAAAGATACAGAGCCGTTTTCGAGAAAATTTCAAAAGATCAAAGTCAAAAAGTTACTATATAAATGCTCCTCAGCAAAGATCTGATGTTCCGTCTACCAAGAGACAGACCACAGGTAGTAGTCCTTGTCGTCGACATCATGGCAGCGATCGACAATTTCCCGAATGAGGCGAAGGGGAAATAACGTAGGTAAGGCGGGTAGAGTAAGAGGTAACGGGTAAGAGCAGTTAGAAATTAGAAAAAGAATTTTAAGCCGAATAAGAAAGCGAGGAAGTACATCGAAATAGCAAGGATCCTTAGGGAGAAGCCGATTGTTATCCTGAAGGCGGATAAGAGTGACGACATCGTGATGCTGGATAAGGCTGACTACAAGAAGCTTATGGATCAATTATTTGTGGAGGGAAATTACAAAGGGATCCTGTAGGTCCAATGAAGGCAAAGGTTGATAAAGTGCTCAGTGAATATGGCGGCTCTATATGCGAGCACCGAAAAAGAAACCTAAAGAAATAGAAAATAAGTAACCCCAAGGTACCGAGGCTATAAGAACTCCCAAAGACAAATAAATTGAAAGATCTGAAATGCATGGATGGTTTAAAGTTAAGACCTGCGGCATCCAACATAGAAGCATGGACCAAAAAGGTTTCAAAATGGCTGATAAGAGAGTTCAAGAAGTTAACCCCGCCGAAACGAAGATCAGTCAAAAACTCACTGGAGTTCACAGAAGCAGTGAAAAACGTGAGAGTAAGGAGGAATGAAGAGATGACTCCGTTGACGTGGTGGCGCTTCATTCTAGTATATCTATAGATACGGCTTTGATTTTCCTGAAGAAAAGGCTTATGGACAACAAACTGGACGTACGGAAAGTAAAAATGTATGTGGAGCATACGAAGTTTTGCATGTAGCAGATTGTATTCCTTTACAAACAACGAGATAACGCACCCATTGGGAAAGCGCTGTCAGGGTTTGTGGCAGAGGTGCACATGTGCATGTTTGACACAAGTATAGAAAAACACTTCTCTTTCCCCCGTATACGCGGTGCATGGATGATTGTTTAACCGTACAAAATGTGAGGAGGGTAAGGGCACGTCCACATATTACGTACGCAAGAAAATGTGATTTTTAGACCTCCCTCCCCCCAGCGCGCGAAAATGTATGAAAAAATCTCGAAATACACGAAGCGTACTCATTCGGCAAATCCACCTTTCCAATTTGCATAACCTTGTACTTGGGAAGGTCGGTTCGCAGAATAAAAACTAGATTCAATGAACACCTGGATGACTGGATAAACGAAAGAGAAGAAGCATCAGGCGTTCAGGTCACCTTCTTGAAACAGGCCACGAGATAACTGTTGATCACTTTTCGCTTTTGAGAGAATACCTTTACTATCTCTGGTCACCAAATAAAAGACTAAAACATAAAAACGCGTCAAAAGGTTTTCACATCTCTTATACCTTTGAATGGTTTGGTTCACATGAGCAAAAGTATGAGTGCGTAGGTAGAAAATCTAGGTAGGCGCAAAGCTTAGCAACTTTCATTTAAGAACTTTCGTGAAGTCCAGCAAAAAGGAATCCAGCAGAAATCGAGAAATTTCGTTGTTGTTTTGAATTAATTGTTGGTTTTTGAATTGATTGTAAAGAATTTTGTTTAAGAAAGATATGGGTCAGTTATGAAGGTTTGATTTTTAGTTTGAAAAGTTCATTTACTTGAAAATAGTCCTTTAAGGACCGAAACTTAAGTAGAAGTAAAAATGTTTTGGTACAATTTAAATAGTGTTTGGACCCGTACGAAGTGCAAAGGTCCTATACGTTTATTACAAACAATTTTATTGTAGCATGGGGTAGATCGAGGTGGGAGTTGGAAAGATGCATTTATTATCGTCTAGAGATGATGAATCAGCAATAAAAAAAATGTCCGTCTGTCCGTCCGTCTCCAAACGGCTCAACCGATCAGCCTAAACTCTTTTTTCCCTGAAAGGTACATGCCCCCAATGGTTCAAGTTCGAAGATGAGCAAAATCGACCAAGTAGTTTCGGAGATATGGTCGAAGAAGTGGAAGTCGGACATGAAATTTTCGAGGGTCGCTGAAACTTTTTCGCAAATATCTCAGCAATTATAGCACAGAAATTCCTCACTTTGGTGTCAAATGAAAGCATTTGATGTCACAAAACTGGGAAAAACTGGGAATCGGGTAAAGGGTCTGGGCACTGGGACCAATGGAATGGACGAAATTGAGTTTCTTGGCCATATACTAAAACAGTTTTTCGTCTATATTTCCTTAACTATGCAATATGGAGATTTACTGTCAAAGGCAAAGTTGTAGAGAATTCAATTTAAGCGAACACGTGTTTCAGAGTTTTGGGGAAATATGGCCCAATCCTGGTATATGGCCACTTCCATAATTGGGCAGGATGACCCGGATCTCCAGAACTGTGAAAGTTAGAAAGTTGGTTCCAAAGGCGAAGTTGTAGAGAATTAAATTTTAGCGAACACGTGTTTCAGGGTTTAAGGGGAAAATGGCTTAGTCCTTGGATATAACCTTTTCTAGATTTGAATGGTCTGAGACATACTTCAGTAGGGCCTTTGAGACTACCTTGGGTAATTTCTATGGATCTTTGAAATTCTTATAGTTATAAAAGAGTACAAAATATTAGATTTTCTGCTCATTTCTATATTTAGACACGTTCTAGTCTCTTGGCCATATCTATTCTGTTTGCCACATCTATACTGATACTTACGGGTCTTTGGTTATGTTTTAGAGATTAAAACTTTTCATCGAATTTAAATTAATTGTGCCGATGTTCAAAGCACTCTGCAATTGGCAAAAGTTGGTTATGGAAAACTGATTTGCTCCTTAATCTACGAAAAAAATTTCTTGAAAATTTTGAGCGGTGACGGGAATTTTCCCCCAGGGAATTATCCCCCAGACAGAAAAAATGGAAATTATCACCCAGGAACTATTACCCAGACGAAAAGGAATTATCACCCAGGGAACTATCGCCCAGGAATTATCACCCGGTAGGTATCACCCGAAAGGGAATTTCCTTAAACAGATTGTGTGTTTTACATCCAATCCAAGAGAAATTTTCCTTGTATAAATTAACCGCTTTAAATTGCTGGGTAAAAATTCCTGCGCGATAATTCCCATTTGCCTAAGCGAAAATTCTGGGCGATAATTCCCTGGGTGATAATTCCCTTTTTTTCTGTTTGGGGGGTAATTCCCTTGGGGATAATTCATGTTGCCGTGAAAGCAGAAACTCCCACCCCCACGTCTTAGATTCTGAATGCAGAACCAACCTTCCTAGCCTTTTTTCCTCTTTTATTATTCTTTCACTAATTGGTTGTGACAGATTTCCTATTCAAAGTGGTTTCAGCATTGAAGTCAAATTAAAGTCATCAATTCATTTGTGGAGAGGCGCTTGGAATAATAATTTCAAATTATGTGTCGTAATTGTATCATTGAAAACCATTAGATTTACTTCTATTTTTGTATATGGAAACGTTTTTCGCCGGGACGGTCGGGGCTTTATAGCTTGACCTATTCACGTATCTGTAGAAAATAATCTTCGACTGTATATTGACAATTTTAATGAAATGACTTCGGAAATGATGATGTGGAATGACGATGTGGACTTTTTGATTGTTCTACTACGAACACTTGTGTGGCTGTATTCCACAATGGAAATTTGTGTATCAGCATTACATGACAATTTTTTAATAGAAATTTCTGGTAGAAAAAACAATTTATCATGACTTGTGTTAACAGAAATTATCTTCAACTGATAATACTGAAGTCACTAATCAATGTGTGAATTGTCATGAAAATTAAGACTTCGATCATGTTTTTAGATTTCTTATCATAAGATTTACTGTGCAAATTACAAAATATCAACACATTTCTATACAAAAGCAGAATGTTACTCCAATGCCATATATAGGCACTGCTGTGGCAGGTAAAATTCGCTTTTATGGCATCGCTCGCCATTCGTCTAGAAAAGAGAAGTGATCCGAAGGAAAAAGGAACGGACCGGTTAGGAATGCAAAATGTTCACATCAATGCCTGGTGTACAGTACATGTGGAATGTGTACAATTGCCCCCATTTTTCAGTTTTTTAGGCCTGGACGGTCCTAATATAAATATAACTATAATAAATATGGATGTAAAATAAATTAATTTTTTAACCATACGCTTTCATCTGTGATGCGTAATTCATTTGCATATTTCCATTTAAAACATTTGAACAAACTTTCGATGTGACGTTGACTTTTATAACGCAATCTATTTACTTTAGACCGCGAATCCATTGTATGCCGTTTATAAGTCGTAATACTTATTATTCCGCTACGTGTGTGGTCATTAACAGTCTTACAGCCATATGTTAAAAAGTAGTACATTTATTACGATAAATATGAACTTCATTGGGGTAAAATACAGAGAGGTACGGATCAATTCCTATGGAAAATGTTTTTCTACGATGGAAGGTGTTAGCTACTAGAGCCCGTCGTTTAAGCGTTGCTTAACCTGGTTGCCGAACTCCTATGGGACATCACGGCAAATCAACTAGAATCGAAAACTGCTCCGACCGAGGGGTAACCGACCTCAAAAAAATCTTCATAAAAATCCGAACCAATCCCAAAAATCCCAAACATCCTACAAACTAAAAAAAGAATCACAAAATTTAAAAAAAAAAAAAAATCCAAAAAGTGAAAAGAAAGTTTGTGTATAAAAATTACTCATTTCACTTTCATTACGACGGCAATTAACTGATTAGATAATGGTTCCGCGTTGAAGCTTTAAAGCATTTTAGAATACAATTCTAAATGTTTGAGTAAAAACAAAATTAATTTTAAGGACTTGACCATGTGGAAAAATCTGGAATTTACATGGGAACTGGTAGTTGCAAAAAGAAATATGCAGAAGAAAAGCTTTGGTCGAGCATGGAATAGCGAATAAAGACAGTATCTCCCGTACTAGCTTTATGTTGTCGTAAAACGTACGAAACATTTACAAATTGAACGTTACCGAATCTTTCCACATTCACGAAAAGCGTTCGGCAGTTGTAAACAAAGACAACGGTAAGGGGCCGCTCTTAAAGTATGTCACGCAAAAATCTTGTGTCACAAGAGCTCAAACCACCTCAAAGCACATTTTGTATGAGACAAAGTTGAATGTTCGAGAATGAGGCTGGGTATCAAAGGGAAAGTTCTTGGGTTGAGTGTGTAGTGCGGCGGTTCATTCACATAGAATTCACCACTCGCCGTCATCCCCATTCGATCCGATTCGACATATATATCATTCTTACACGGCCCGTCGTGCGAAACGCATTGTACGCGAATTAGTGAATAAACGTAGATTTAGTTATTGAAATCCGCGACGTTTATATTTAGTTATATTCGCTGTCCCGCTGAACCGCCGCAGTAGTATATCGGGGTAACCGCAAAAATGGCGGAAAAAAACTTTTGGTATGTTGAAGATGAAGTTGTGGGGATCATTTTCGCCCATGGGAGTAGTAGCCGCCGCGTTTCTGTTTGGCGGCGGCAGCGGTGGTGGCTCAAAAAAACTTTTGATATCTTCTAGAGGAAGTTGTGGGGATCATTTTCGCCTATGGGAGTAGTAGCCGCCGCGCTTCGGTTTGGCGGCGGCGCACAGTAGATTTTTTGCAAGGGTTTACGGCAAGGGTGTATCGTCGTCGTAGGTATTTTCTACGTAGCAGTTCCTATTTTTCTCTGGTAGAGAATACAACTGGCTATCAAAATTACTGTTTTATAATTTTTAAATGCTCCCACGTTTTTTTAAAAAACTCTGTCAAAGTCAAAACTTACGGAAAATGAGGTTCATCGCTCGACAAGTCTTTGCTCCAAAAGAATCGTCCAAGCGACGAACCTTCTGAAAGTAGGTCAACTTTGACCGAGCTTTAAAAAAATGTGTGGGCATTTACAAATTATAAAACAATAATTTTGATAGCCAGTTATTTTCTCTATAAGAGAAAAAAAGAAACTCCTGCGTAGAAAATACCTACGACGAGCAATCACTCTTGCCGTAAACCCTTACAAAAAATCTACTGTGCGGCGGCGGCTCAAAAAAAAACTTTTAATATGTTGTAGAGTAAGTTGAGGGGATCTTTTTCTCCCATTGAAGTAGCAGGCGTCGCGCTGCGATTTGGCGGCGGCGGCTCGAAAAAAGTTCCATATATAATTCGGCAGAAACAATTTTCCTACTTCCAAAAGAACTGATATCACAACAAAAACCCTTTTTAAAGGGGAAATGTGACGCAAGTCCTCGTCCTTTCTTCCAAAACTACTGATATCAATTTGGGTGACGCTTGCAGCTTCGAAACGCAAAAAATTCTTTTGAAATATTTTCACTTTTGATTAAAAAAATGCGTCACAAATGCCGGACCCTCCCAACGTAATAATTTTTCTGCGTCACAGAAAATAAAAAGAAGTAAAACTTTTCTATTTATTATAGAATTACTTTACAATGTTTATATAACAAAGGTATCGAGACTGTATGAAACAAAATTGCAGAGAATAGATTAATTTGAATATGTGATTAAAGTTCAATTGTAAATTTTGTTACTAGTTGGTACAATTTCTTTACTAAAATTTAAAGCGCGCTATTTCTAACGCTAACAGTTTTTGATAACTACCGGCGCTAGCGCTAGTAGTAGCGCCCGCCGCTAGAAATATGACCCCTGAGCACAGCTCTGATTTTCGACTATGGAAGTAATAGTTTGGTGAAGTAGCTGTGTAATGTAATGGAGTTAGTTGTTTTTTTTGTTATTATGATGATTATTAAAAGCTGCAAAAATTTCGGATCAATCGGATCGGATCAGATCAAATTGGATCGGATTATCATTAGAAACGGATCAGATTAGATCAGATAAATTTAAAAGAAAAATCAATCGGATCAGATCGGATCGGATATTATCGTTATTGTTAGTCATAAAATATGTGTTGTGACTTCTTTCGTGTTGATATCGGGACCATACGATAAATATTACATAAGTAGTAGTTGTCGCCCTAGGTCCCCTTCATAGATAAACATAGTAAAACAGCTTGGGTTAACAATTCAATAGAATGGCGCTAGTTGAGTTTCTTTTTTGTGTTTCTCATTCCTTTCCAACGAGGGATTATCAGACAAAACTGAAAGCAATCCACGCGTTTAGTGAGACATCGGCTTATGTCAAAGTATAAGTAATTACATGGTGAAGTGCATAAGTTTACAAATGCATCCACTTTCGTCGCTTGACATATTAAAAATTCCTGCATGAAATGTTGTATACTTTGACATAAGCCGACGTCGCACTAAAAGCGTGAATGAAACTTCAGATCTCAGTATTAATCTCGATCCCAATGGATGCATTCAATCCTAGAGTTTGTAGTTCTCATATGTGATTTATCACCTCAATCCCCCTTTATTGAGCGAAGTGAAATATCGAGGTATGTAATTATAAAGTCCAAGTTTATTCATTGTCACTGTGGGAAATAATAATCGGAACTACTGAATAAAGTTCGTTATTGTTTCAAAGCTAAGTTAAGTATATCTACATTTTTTTTTATAATTTTAATCGCAATATATTGAGTCATAAACAAATCATTGAAATATGTTGTGTTGACACACACACACATGCAGAAAGGAATTTCCTATGAACAGAGTAGAAGAGTTGTCAACTTGTTTATATTAATAAAAATTGTAAATACACCTAACGTGGACTAACACAATAACAATTAAGAATGACTTGCAATAAATCGACGAAACGAAAAAAGTGATTCTCCTCCACAAAACAGCGAGACTATAAACAGAGAGCGATAAGATACCAACAACTACCAGTAAAATGTATAATGAAACCGAATGGTTATGTAACGAATATATTTGAATTTATTCATCAAAAAATATATTCAATTTAGGCGTAAAAACATTCAGTGAAAACACTGACTAATCAGGTAGAGTATACGAAGCCATGAGACTGGAATACATGAATCCGCAATGTTAGCATTTTCCAGTTTCAATAGTTTTTCGGGAGTGCAAATTTACATGATCGAGAAGCGCTTTGTAATTTAGTCTGAATATTTAACCTTGCCCCTGATTTCGCATTAAATCGGTTTCTTTTTGCTTGACTTTTTCTGCGGACAAATTTGCTTATGAAACAGAAAATTTCTGCTTCAAAGTCGAACTGATTGCATATTTATTACTGCATTAGGTGAATGTTTAAATGCACAAGGAAACGATATAACGATGGAACACTTCCCATTAACTTTATAATTTAATGAAATTAACCGTTTTGTTGCATAGAGGTCAGTGCTCTAATGCTAGGACCCATCTATCTAAAGAAATCGCGAATTATTATACTTTTGCTTTTTGCGTTTCAATATTGTTGCTCAGATGAATAGAGAATATGTTTATGAAATTTTTCTTCTTCTTTACATGACATTGAAATGTAACACTGTAAGAATGATGGTACGTTCGATTGTGAAGCTTCCACTTTCATTGGATCCTATCCTTATGAGTTAATGTTACAAGAACTGTACGCTTTTAACGTTATTTCATGAACTTACATCGTACTAGCATTGTTGACGGTTTTACAAAGTAATAAAAATTGTTCGGTTACTTATACCATTATTGTTTTAAATTTCAAACAGTTACCTATAGGTATTATCAGTTTTTGAGCAAATTTCAAGAATTGATCAGAAATTTTAAACTTGCTGGAAATTTGCTTTGGAAACTTGCTTATAGCTTTAAAGAGTCACACAGAGTCACCTACTTTGAGCTCAGACCCATAACACTAGGCAACAAATGAAAACCAAAATCATGTAGCTGCCAGACTAGAGAGCCGCCGATCAAGTAAGCCGCCGCCGACCTTTTTTTTTGTCCAGCCGAGCCGCCGCCGATGAAAAATTGGCACAAGCCGGCTTGAAATCGGCTGGAGCACAAAAAAAAACAATAAAATTAAATAAAAATTTTAAAGCAAAAAAAAAAAAGAATTAAAATCATATTTATCCAACCCTGAGCTTTGTTAAACATACACATACACACACTCACACACTTTATGTGAAGTAAGTTCTGTGCATTAACAATCGGACGATCAGGTTTACAAAAATCAAATCGTGTTACGTATGACGTAATTGTAAAAAATATTTGATTTAAAATATCAAAACTCACATGGCATACAAAATTTACTCCTGCCAACATTTTGGGAAAAACAGATTTGCAGCACCAGGCTGCCATCTACATTTGTAGCTCTACCACTTAAGTACGCAGCCTGGTGCTGCAAACCTTTTTTTGCCAAAGTAAATTTTGTATACCATATAAGTTTCAATTTGGCACCAGGCTGCTGCTTCCACCTACATCCATCCATAAAACAAAAGATTAAGTACGCAGCCTAGTGTCGACTTGAAATTTATACGACGCGTCGCGACGTATAGTGTTCATGACATTGACCGATTTTCGGCACTACGCAGCGTAGTCTAAATTGTCAATCAAAATTATCAAGTACGCAGCCTGGTGTCAAGTTCAAAACTAGTGCATAGTTGTGTTTTATTACACCATCCAACATTGTTACAGACACTTTTTCGGCACCAGGCTGCCCAGTCTGAAATGCAGACCTTTCTTCTAGCGAAAGATTTGTTAAAAAAACTAAGCAATCGCAAAAAAGTAGTTCAACTACTAGATTAATAAAAGATGAGTGTAAGCGGTCATTTAGTTACTTTTTTGAAAATGACACATTTTTATCACAAAACTATAGCTAGAAAAACATCGTTTTTACAGAGAGTGCTCAAGCACCTCATAACTTAATAAATTGGACCCGTTCTTAACAACGACATTTCGTTATCTTAGCGCTTTGGCAAAGATAGTACTGTCATATCCGAGCAGCTCTGGTGCTACCGAGCATTATTCTGTGAAACAGGCTACCTCATCAATAACGAAAGGCTACCTGTTGAAACTCAATTCTTTCAACTGAACATTCAAAATTTAACTCTCAATTTTGACAAAGACTTCAATATAGCAATAATTTTCTTGACGTTGGGAATTTTATTGGGTCATAGCAGCTTCAATGAAACCGATAACCCAAGAAAATTCCCAACATTATGAACCAACGGCAGAGAAACATCAACCACACAAAGTAATTTTCTTCTTTCTTTCGATTTTTTCTCTGATTTGACTGTCTTCCAGCCGCCGTTTTAGGCCGGCTTAAGCCGTGTTTTCAGCCGCCGCCGACACTCTTTTTTCGGCTCTCATGTCTTGTAGCTGCTCTACAGATAAAAAAAAATCGATTTTTTTTTTGACGAAAAAAAGTCATTTCCTTTTTTAGTTTGGCTCTAGAACCTCTCTAATTTTTTGACTTTTCTATGGAGACCAAATCGCGCCCATACAAAGTTCAAAAAATTTTAGGGGTGCCAGAGCCAAACTGCATAGAAAAATGACTTTTTTTCGTCAAAAAAAGGCCAATTTTTTTGTCGGCAGAGCAGCTTGGAAACCTTTGTTGGCTAGTAAATTATTTACTAATATTTTTTTTGTGCTAGAGCCGACCCATAGACCGAGCCAGAGCTCTAGGTTGGACCCATCTATGCTAATGTAGGCAAGGATGCTCCGCTGAGTTTTCTTAACAACAAAGCAAAATAGTTATTTATGCACCACGTATTGCATGTAGTTCATATTATGCGAGATTGGTGAAAAGTTGGATATATAATTTTATGAATCTTTCGCACAAAAGGCCATTTTGAGCACAAAACACGATAATTATACTCTTCAATTTTTTCGAAATGAACTTGAACATCTCATGAAGCAACCATTGAAAAACGTCAACTTATGAATGTAGACTAATGAAATCATATAAGTCCGGTTTGAACGTTTCGAACTGGACTAATATGGTTTTATTAGTCGACTTCGAATTTTGACCAAAAAACGTCAAATTAAGTCTAGTAAACATATTTTTTAATGTCGACCTTTGGGCCAGCCTATGCGCTAGGCATTGGATCGATACATGCAGGACAACAAAATTTCCCCCTATTTTTTCTTCAATTCGACACAAAAATCTCATCATTCAAGAAATATTAATGAAAAACCACCAAGTCACTTAGCGCAAGTTAGGCTCATACAATGGTCCCTACCAGCCAGCTAATGTAAGCCACCAATTCACCATTTTTTTTATTTTCCTTAAGTCCTTATATTTCATTCAAAGCATTGAAGAGAGATTTCTATGCTAATTTCGTGGAGATGTAAGCGAAAAAGTTTCATCAACCTTCCGAAAACATCGTTTTCTGAAACTTTGTTGATTATTTTTGTAGCAAATGGTGTGTACCTGCATTCCTTTTTGGTGTGTCGTGAGTTTCGATTGTTTAACTTTATTTTATAATCCTTTTTTGAAGATATTTCTGTTATATCTGATATATCTGTTGCAACATAATGAAGCGAATTTTTTGGTTAAAGTCGGACGACCCTAGAACCAACCTCGGAAGTAAAGAGGGGGATGCCACCCATACTATAGTGTGTGAGATGTTTCCCTCAATATTTTCATCAATACAACAAAAGGTGCACTATACGAAAGATGCATCTGCACCTCACACCTTACTGCACCTCACACCTTACTGCACCTCACTATACTACACCTCACTGCATCTTGATACACCTGACTACACAGCACCTCCGTGCACTTCACTGCACCTCACTACACCTCAGTGTACCTCACTGCATCTCATTATACTTCACTGCCTCTCACTGCACCTTACTGTACCTTCGTGGACCTGACTCCACCGTGGTAAATCTTACTGCAGGTGTTCTAAGATGCTTCAAGGTGCATTAGGGTGTACCAAGGTGCAATAAAGTACAGTGAAATGCAGTGAAGTGCAGTAAAGTGTAGTGACGTGTACCAAGGTGCAATAAGGTACAGTGAAATGCAGTGAGGTGTAATGAGGTACACTGAGGTGAAGTGCAGTGAGGTGCATCAAGGTGCAGTGAGGTGCACCAAGGTGCAGTGAGGTGCACCAAGGTGCAGTGAGGTGCACCAAGGTGCAGTGAGGTGCACCAAGGTGCAGTGAGGTGCACCAAGGTGCAGTGAGGTTTAGTGTACTGAGGTTCCAGCAAGGTGCAGTGAGGTGTAGTAAGGTGCAGTGAGGCGTAGTGACATTTTGGATTTTATTTTATAGATTTATACAAAAAATATAACCTCGAGTCGTGCTAAGTTTCATTACAAATCAAATGGATCACTTGATCATATTATTTAATGAATGGAAAAATGTCGGTACGCCACAACACATATTTTTCATTCCAGGACGGAAAACTCCTGATTTCCGTCCTATTTTAAAACAGAGAAACAGTTTTCTGAGCGCTCGGAATGAAAAATATTGTACGAAACTCGGAAAAATATATGTTATTGACTACTATTGTGATTGCAGCCCTTGGCTGCGTCGCGCCGCGGGCTGCAAATCTCACACACGTCAAAAACATTATATTTTTCCTAGTTACGTAAATAACTATTCTCATTTGAATATTCCTCCCGTCTTCGGCTCCTGTCGCAAATCTTATCCAACAACAAATTAACAAGCAATCAACAGTTGTTGTTGATGTATTTATTTTTATTTCATGTAAAAATAACTAACTTGATAGTAAATTGCGTAGGAAGGGAAAAACCCAACAAAAGTGGGAAATTTCACAACTTTTCGTGACTGAGTTGAGTGAGGTTCCTTACAATTTTCCTGTTTGTTGAGTGGTCTGTTTGACTGTTGATAAGTAATGAACCAAATATTTTGGTAAATTTTATTTTCAGTGTACTGTAATTGACTTAACAGTTTCTATATTTTGATTAAGCGATGTCATAAAAGTTTATATCAAAATCTTTCATCGTCTTTTATATACTAGTAACTGCTGGCTGCTACTGTCGCGATAACTACTTGACAAATAGTGATAGTAAAATGAAAAGTGCAATCAATCGGTAGTGAAAGTTTTGATGATATAATTCCCATGACTTAATTTCAAAAGCTGGATGGTCTGGTACGGGCCTCTTTGCATCTAATTTCTACATAAATCTAATATCTTGCTCTTATTTGGTAATTTTCTCATAAAACCATAATGATTACTTGGCCATCAGTAAAACGTGCGCGCATAATGCAATGAAAACCAGTTGCCGTAAACTGATTAATGAGAAGAGACAACGACAATGTGGTGTAGAAGCTTAAAAATATATCTCTCAATTTACACATCAAAAAACTAGTTGAAAGTAAAGTTTTTTTTATTGAGACGGCTATCTGTAATCAACACAACTAACTTGCAGTATTAAAGAATTTGTGCAAGAATTGCTAAACTAGTATAACTCTAATAAACAGCGAAAAATTTAAGGAGGGGATGAATCAGTGGTTCTTCTAAACAAAAATTTCAAAATTGAGCGGACGGAAAACCCGTTTGTTTCATCGACTTTTGTGAACTGTGATGCTTCAAGCCTGTGAAGCATATATCGCATCGCTCAGATGAAAATACAAAATTGAGATTTAGTGGTATTATCGACTCACTGGAGCGAATGCCAGAAAAAACGACAGGAGTAAACGAAACTTTTATAGCGATTTTCACAGGTATGACGTTTAAGGATCGGAGTGGGTCGACCCACACCTGACCTACAGCTGCAGAAGTCACAGAAATCGTTTTTCTGTGCGTTCTAAAACTGTCGGTAAGGTGTGGGTCGACCCACTTCGATTCTTAATTGACGTTGTTTTGCCTGAAAATTTCTATATCGGATCAGTGCGATCGTCTATCTCATGGGGAATGAACCCGATCATTTTAGTGAAAGGTTACACACTAGAACCACTAAGTCATCCCGCCCGTTTTTCGCTTAATTACCTCAACAGCGTTAAGCTAAGCGGCCCAAATATGTCGCTTAAAATGTTAAAATCTATCTTTTACCTGCTCAGGGTTGTAGCTATGGGGGGCTATGGGGGGCGGGCCCCCCCTGAACTTTTCAGCGCCCCCCTGAAATTTTCAGGTCCACTCAACTTTTCAGCTTTTATTGTATACTAGTAGAGCAACAGTACACATTTTTTCGCTGCGCGGCTATTTTGAATTGTTTTTAAAATTAAAGTCATTAAGGATTATACAGTTAGCTAATCTTTTGGGCATCTCATTGAACTATATTCGATGATCGAATAAACTTTGAATAAAGTGAGGCTAGAATCTATTGAAGCGAATTGTGCAAGCGTGGCCAAATTTATCCAATCTGCTAGCTATGAGAATTCATAGTAGATTCATTCAATCTCCACATACAAGTTTATTATTTATTCAAAGGTAACATTTGTGAAGAGTTATAAACTCACTTTTTTTTGAAAACTTGGTGTTGTACAAAGAAGTCCCTGGGAATAATTCATTGGAACACCTGACAATTTAGCTAAGTGTATTATTTATACTTTCAAACCAAACTGTGTAAGTCTGTAAATCTAATGTTAAGCTAGTCGAGTACTACAGGCACTTTGGGCTAAATCTGATGACACAATTTTGATATGGCCAAAACATGAAAGTCGAAAAATCTCGCTTTCTCCTTTCGCGACTTTGTATATTACCCACAGTTCAGAAATTAACAACTTTAGCAAAATTTAAATCGAAGAAGCTGTTTTTACTTTCAACTGGTATGTTAGAATGGTAACTTTCGAAACAAAAATCTTCATAACACCTTTCCGAAGTGTTCCATGGTATACAATAGCTACAGCTAATCTACTTTTCTAATACTGGTGAACTTTGGGGGCGCACGCCCCCCCCCTGAAATTTCGGTCTGGCTACGGCCCTGTACCTGCTACTACTATAAAGGACTAAAGAACTTTGGGTTTTTTTTCTGAATCGATAGTTTCCAAAATCCGAATTTTTAGACCCGTACGAAGAAACGAAGTTCTTGGAAAACGGTGCTTATGCGTTTACCACGACGGACGATTGTAACCAGTCGAATTTCGACCCGATAGTAGGGCTAGCACCGATCATGGTCCTTAGATGACGAACCAGCAATACAAAAATGTCTGTCCTTTCGTCTGTCTGTCAACACGATAACTCAAGTGAAACTCAACCGATTTTCAAAAACTTTTTTCCCTGAAAGGTAATCGAAAAATCGTTTATGAGATTGAATCTGGGCACTGTCGGCTCAAGGGCCACAGAGCTAGGGCCGTTTAAGTGATTTTTGGTCTTTTGTACACAACTCGAGTAAATCTTTACTGATTTTCAACATTTTTTTTTGTTTGAAAGGTGCATGACAATTTGCAGAAGAAACTTTTTTGACTTTGAGCTTTTGGTTTCAGTTAGGGCCCTAAAACTCAGTCTCTACTCGGGCCCAACTGGTTTTTTCTACATAAATCGGGTAAATCTTATCCGATTTTCAAATTTTTTTTCAGCACGGAAATCGCTCTTCAAGGTTTTGAATGAAAGATATGGACTTCCAGAAATCACGAAAAATATTAGTGAAGATTGGTTGAGTTATCCGGCTGTAGGGTCCCTAGTGTTTGTTGGCCTAACTCAAGCTACTACACTACACGATATTTGGTGGCTTTTCATGCATATTCCTCAAATGATGAAGATTTCTGTGCATTGTTGTAGAGAAAAAAAGCCAACCTTTTAATCCATGAAATCCTGAAATCATGTAAATACCCGACAGTGTTCCAAGCGGAGGCCCTAGCGGTCGGGAGGAGCTGTGAAACTCTGATGGAAAATCAGGTTGCAAACAAACAAATCGCCATTTGCTCGGATAGCGAGTCAGCGATAAAGGCGCTATCGTCTTGTAAGTTCGCGGCTAAATCGATACTGTAGAGCAGGGTGGCACTGGAGGCCCTTTCAGAGAACAATAAAGTGTCACTGGTGTGGGTTCCGGGTCACTCAGGCGTTCCAGGCAACGAGACAGCCGACGAGTTGGCAAGGCTGGCTAGCGAAACCGCATTGGAAGGTCCTGAACCAGCCCTTGGGATTCACACCGAGCTGGTAATGGGACTCATTAAGAGGCGGACTCGCGAAAGGCATCAAAAGTCTTGGGAAAGACTGCGCTCCTGCAGGCAGGCCAAAGAGTTCTTGGAAGGATGCAACTTGCAGACTACTAAAGATCTTCTAAGCCTTATCAGGAGAAACTTGAGGTGGACGGTGAGAATGCTGACAGGACACAACACGCTGAGATACCACCTGAACAAGATGGGACTCAGCAATGACCCGAACTGTAGGAAGTGCGGGGACGTGCCTGAGACAGATAAACACTTCCTGTTACACTGTCCAGCCCTTGTGGGCTTGAGGATTAAGTGGCTAGGAGACTTCTACCTCACTTTGGAAGAATTTCGAGAAATACCGGTAGCTAACGTTGTTTCTTACATTACAGGAAGCAGATGGCTTCACCAGCCCTCTGCTTGAGGTATTCAATCTTGGTTTACCAGCATTTGACAGGGATATTTTAATAAAATATACATTTCAATATAAAAGAAATCACAACAAAAACCCTTTTTAAAAGGGAAACGTGACGCAAGTCCTCGTCCCTTCTTCCAAAACAACTGATATCAATTTGGGTGACGCTTGCACCTTCGGAACGCACAAAATTCTTTTGAAATATTTTCACTTCTGAGTAAAAAATGCGTCACAAATGCCGGACCCGCCAATGTAATAATTTTTCTACGCTTTCAGCTTTCATACGCAAAAATTTGATTTCCTGTACAAAAATACGCCATACATCACATAAAGTCAAATTTTTGCATTGTGAAAGCTGAAAGAACAGAAAAACTATAACACTGGGGGGGGTCCGGAATTTATGACGGATTTTTTTTCTTACAAGGGAAAATATTTCAAATTTTTGTGCGTTCCGAAGGTGCAAGCGTCACCCAAATTGATATCAGTTGTTTTGGAAGAAAGGACGAGGAATTGCGTGACGTTTCCCTTTTAAAAAGGGTTTTCGTTGTGATTGTAATGTTTTGCATTATTTTGAGCGGCGGCTACTACTTCCATGGGCGAAAATGATCCCCTCAACTTCCTCTACAACATATCAAAAGTTTTTTTTGAGTCCCCGCCTATTTTCCGCCATTTTGGCGGTCACGCTGATACACTACACACCCAACCCAACAACTTTCCCTTTGACACCAAACCTCTATCTCGAAATCACAACCATTGCCTCATACAAAATGTGCTATCGTACACACTACACACACAAACACATACCCCCCCCCCTTTTTTAAACTCTCATATAGCGTAGAATGCCCACCCGAAGGTCCTTGCAAAATTTCAAGAAAAGTTATCGAGCCGTTTTCGAGTACGAGCCAAAAAAGTCAGTTTTCATACAAATGGCCCTGGAACTAACCCACTAACTAACGGAGGATGTTTGGATCCGTACGAAGTACAAAGGTCCTATACGTTTACTACAAACAATTTTATTGTAACATGGGGTAGATCGAGGTGATAGGGGATGGGGGATGTATCTAGAGATGACGAATCAGCAATAACAAAAATTTCCTTCTGTCCGTCTGTCTGTCCGTCCATCTGTCCGTCTGTCTGTCCGTCCATCTGTCCGTCTGTCTGTCCGTCCATCTGTCCGTCTGTCTGTCCGTCTCCACTTTTTTTTCCAAACGGCTCAACCGATCAGGCTAAACTTTTTTTTCCCTGAAAGGTACATGTCTCCCATGATTCAAGTTTGAAGATGAGCAAAATCGATAAAATGGTTCCGGAGATATGGTTGAGGAAGTGACCAAAACCATGGTTTTTCGAGGGTCTTTGTGGGGTTTTTGTGGGAATCGGTACAGGGGTCTGGGCACTGGGACCAATGGAATGGAAATTGAGATTCTTGGCCATATACGAAAACAGTTTTTCGTCTATATTTCCTTAACTATGCAATATGGAGATTTACTGTCAAAGGCAAAGTTGTAGGAAATTAAATTTAAGCGAACACGTGTTTCAGGGTTTTGGGGAAATATGGCCCAATCCTGGTATATGGCCACTTCCATAATTGGTCAGAATGACCCCAATCTCCGGAACTATGAGAGGTAGAAAGTTGGTTCCAAAGGCAAAGTTGTAGAGAATAAAATTTTAGAGAAAACGTGTTTCAGGGTTTAAGGGGAAAATGGCTTAATCCTTGGATATAAGCTTTTCTCGATCTGAGACGTACTTCGGTAGGACCTTGGGTAATTTCTATGGATCTTCGAAATTCTTACAGTTATAAAAGAACAGAAAACGTTGGATTGTTTGCTTGTTTGCATATTTAGGTACGTTTGAATCACTTTGCCACATCTATTCTGTTTGTCACATCTATTCTGATACGTACGGGTCTTTGGTTATGTTTGCATTAACTTTGGCTTCTATGAAACAGCCCTTTTTGTATAGGAAATGATCATTTTCTAAAGGTCGTATCTTCGGACCCACCGAACCGATTTTAATGAGTGAAAAGACACTTCGCCTTAGAATTTTCCGTAAAATCCAGGAAAAATATTTTCGGGGGGTGCGTCGCGAGGGGGGGGGGAGTCAAAACTTAGCTGTATATATGGTTCCGAAGTCTACGAAAAAACTTTTTCCGAATTTTTTGTTCGTATGGGGACTTGCGTCACGGACGCATCGCTACCGCGCGCCCATGATCGCTTTAACTCGCTGTAGATACGTTTATCTCACAACACGACATATGCCATTCGATAATGTCCCGTTTAATAAGCATATTTTCAGTGAATTGGAATTAAAGTGATTTAGATGACAGGGATAATCACATTTTAAGTTTTTCTCCACATAAAATTAGGAAATACATTGCTTGATAGTTCAGCAAAGACACTAACCTGCTTTAATTTTGTCAATAAATTTATATTTTTTTGAAACAAGAATTTGTCATTTAGCCGCCGCCAGCCGACTTTTTCGACAGCGGCGACGGTCAGACGCCGCCACATTATTTTGAACGGCTTAGCCTATCTAGCCGCCGGCAACCAGTCTTTTTTCGATAACTCGCCGCCCGCCGCCGTCGACAATTTTTTGGCTCTCCAGTCTGGACGGTACCGATGGAATGAGACAATATGTTTAATACCGTTATTGCCGGTATCCCGATTCCAGAAAAAACGCAATACCAAAGTACCGCAATGAGGAGCTTGCTTTGTTGTTGCATGTTTTGTTTTCGGGCATATATCAGTGTAAAGAATCACAATCAACAATTTGTTAACAGTAAATAGTATGAAGTCACTTTACAAGACAACGAATAGGAAAATAACTTTCAGCGTAGAATGCAAATAGCTTACCGGCTAAACAAACAAATATTATTAAGTCCACAAAGTACACTGAAGATAACAAATGTCTTTTTTCGTATCGTATAAACGAGTCTGATGGTAGCGCCTCTGGGTCATTCCCCATTAATTTTAACACCACGATTACGTTACAGAAAATGCTACCATGAGCATAACTTCGTCATAACTTCAAGGTTCTGAAGATGCTTGCGGTTGGAACGAAACCGGTCAGTGAATAAAATTTTTTGTTGGTATAATTTAAAAAGAAAAATTAAAGGGAAAACTTGCGTGTCTCTAGTGTGACAGAAGGCAGGTGGTCCAGAAAATCAAGTTTGTTTGTTATGCACAACCCCGTACAAGATGGCGCTGATGTAGTTTTCTTTTCATTAATGACCGGACTAAATCACGAAATTAAATCTCATCAACCGTCTTTCGTAACATATGTTTCAATGCAAAATTTCTACCCTAAAATCGGAGTATTTCTCGTCGATTTCAACCATAAAGGATAACATTTTTCTGCCTCTCAAAGCGACTTGTCCGATTTATTTAAGTTTCAGTTCATTTACAAAAGAATCTGCTGGAGCGCCATCTATAACGCAATTGTCGGTGTAACTACCCCGATACGTATCTGAAGAATGATAATGTTGTTTAGTCACTGTGCACACGTCCGGCGTATTTAATACGCAAGTCGTGCCGTCGACTCGTGCTACAACAATGAAAGCTTACTACAATGTGATGAAAAAGTAGCATCAATTACATCAAATTAAATTAATTTGATTTGATTTCTTCATAGAAGCGAATCTTGGATCGATATTGTCAGTTGACAACGTATAATATAATTAAAAAGAACTTTCTGCATACATTGTCGTTTTAATGACGCGGCAGGGGAGAACTGTGAATCAAGAAAATGAACGGAGGGTAAATATTTGGTCGCTTTTAAGTTATGAAATGGACTACTTGACTTGTCTTATGGAATGAAAGAATTGAAGGTTGTGGGAACGTATTTTCATGGAATGAGCATCTTTCGTTTCGTCAAATATTGCAACATTTCATCACGCCATATACTTTTTCATATAATGAATTTTATAAATAAAACTTCATAATTGATTGTTCCATGAAAAAAATCCAGTAATTTAGACGATCACACAAGTGTCTAAACAGAATTTGATCATCGACCTTGGAATAATTCAACTTTGAACATGTTGAACAAGTGCTACTCTTTTTCAGCAAATCTGTACTCACTTTTTGAAACGCACACAGCAACAGTATTTCAATATCAAATCAATTTCATTGATAAGACAATATTACATGGATCCACAAGTGTGCGAAGTGGCACTAACTCAACAAAAATGATTGTAAAAATAAAATTAATTTCATCGACTGCACGTAAATCAGAAAATGTATAACTTTTGCTTACCTCATTCAAAAATTCGGTAACATCGTAAACATTGTTGTGAATGACGAACCACACACTTTTATTGGAATTGTGCTTAGCTACTTCGGCCAAACTGTATTGCTTGAACTCAGACATACTTTCGGTTTTGAATAAAATCAACTAAAGCGCTGTAATTAATGCGTGGATCGGTTTGCAAAGTGCAATTTCACAGATTATTTTTCTTTTGTTATTGATACTTGCGTCTCACACTGAAGACTAAAAAGAACTGAAAATATTACAAGTGGGACAATCGAGTACGATGATATTTCGAGTGGGATGACGTGTACATTAATCCCGCACACACAATGAACACACTCTTTCGAAAAACATTCTGTTCACTTTTTCCCGTTCACTTCCAAAACATTTCTTCTTTGAATAATGCAGGCTACACACGGCAGTAGCATATGTTACTAGCTATTTGTTAATAGTCATTCACATCAAAAGGATACTCGTTTCCGAGTGATGTATTGAGTTTTTCATGCTTGCTAAGAGAACCGAAAGTACTTTGAGGTCCTCGTAAGAGGACCGAAATAACTTTCGGCTCTTTAAGCAAGCATGAAAATGTTTAGACCCGTACGAAGAACGAAGTTCTTCGAAAAGGGGTCTTTTGCGTTTACCACGACGTTTGTAACCAGCCGAATTTCGACCCGGGAGTAGGCGTGGTCCTTAGATGACGAATCAGCATTAAAAAAAAATGTCCGTTCTTGCGTCTGTCAACACGATAACTCGAGTAAAACTCAACCGATTGTCAAAAATTTGTTTTGCCTCAAAGGTAATCGAAAAATCTTTTATGGGATTGAATCTGGGCACTATCGGCCTAAGGGCCACCGAGCTAGGACCGTTTAAGTGGTTTTTGGTCTTTTGTACAAAACTCGAGTAAATCTTTTCCGATTTTCAAAATTTTTTTTCTTTGAAAGATCTGGGCATGACCGACAATTTGTGGAAGAAACATTTATCGATTTGAGTCTTTGGACTTAGCTAGGGCACTACAAACGAGTCTTTGTTAGGGCCCTACGTGTTTTTTGTACATAACTCGAGTAAATCTCTTCTGATTTTCAAAAACTTTTTTTTGTTTGAAAGATCTCGGCATGGCCAACAATTGATGGAAGATTTTTTGCCTGTGCTTAGGGCTCAAGTGGGCCTCATGTCGGTCCTACGGTCGGCCCTAACCAAAAAAAATGTTTTTTGTTATGTTGCAGAGCGAATTGAGGGAAACATTTTTGTCTATGGAAGTATGTGTCCGAGGCCCCTACTTAGAGCCCAAGGTCTGTACTAAGGTCGGCCCTAGCCCAAAAAATGGTTTTTGCTATGTTGTAGATAAAATTGAGGAGAACATTTTTCTCTATTTGGAGGTCAATTTTGTGCGTTCGGAGAATTTTTTTACACCGTTTCTTCGGACGGGTTTTTCAATATTGCCCTATGGGCAATTTCCAATACAGTCTAATGTGAACGCAGTATTTACTTAAATACGATCCAGTCTTTTCGTAACATCAACTCTGTTTGCCGCATCAATTGTGATTTTCAGTTTTTACACTTTTAACTGGCTGAAACAAACTTGATCGAAAAAGAACTTTTGACGACCACGAAAAATTAAGAATTTTTGCTTTGATGTTTGGATTGGATTTGGATTGTTTATAAATCCGTATTTCACTTTTTTCAAAATTTGGTGTTTAATTCTTCATGGTTACTAATATTACTTCAAAATAATTATTCATAAACTGAGTGAGAAATTAAATTTTTTATCGATAAGCATAATTTTTTAACAAAATTTCATAAGTATTTTCTTTAAAATTTTATCGACAAATTTCGCGCAGACCGCCGTTGCCGATCAACTTTCCTGCGTCTATGTGCGCCGCCGCCGCCGAAAACAAAATTTTGAGCGCCGATCGCCGCCGCCGACATATAAAAAAATTACTTGCGCCGCCGCCGATAAATATTTACCGGCGCACAGGTCTAGTATATAGCTCAAAATTTTGGGCTGACGATTGAAACCAGCCTCGAGTTTTGGGCTGATGTCGAACCAAAGTTATTCAACTTTTAATCAAAAAACCATGTCGTTTTAGCTGTTTTCGTGGTTAAATCAAGTTTTGGGCTACTCTCAAACCGAAGTGATACAACTTTTAAGCAAAACATATGAAGGGACCCGTACGTATCAGAATAGATGCGGCAAACAGAGTTGATGTTACAAAGAGACTCGAACGTATTTAAGTAAATATTGCCTTAACTCTTTAGTGTATGAAATTGCGTTCACATTAAGTTGTATTGGAAATTGTCGATATGGCAATATTGAAAACCCCGTCCGAAGAAACGGTGTCAAAAAACCTTTCCGAAAACAGAAAATTGACCCCCAAATATAGAAAAATGTTCTTCTCTCTCAATTTCTCTACAACATAGAAAAAACCATTTTTTGGGCTAGGGTCGACCTTTGTACCGACCTAGGGCCCTAAGTAAAGGCCTCGGACACACAATTCCATAGCCAAAAATGTTTCCCTCAATTTCCGATACAACATAGCAAAAAAAAAATTGTTCTTTGGTTAGGGCCAACATTAGGACCGATAAGGCCCACTTGAGCCCTAACCACAGGCAAAAGTTTCTTCTATGAACTCTCGGATATACCTAGATCTTTCAAACAAAAAAAAAAGTTTTGAAAATCGGAAAAAATTTACTCGAGTTATGTACAAAAAACACATAAAGCCCTAGCAGAGACTCGATTTTAGTGCCCTAGCTTAGTCCAAAGACTCAAATTCAAAAAATTTACTTCCATAAATTGTCGGCTATGCCCAGATCTTTCAAACAAAATTTTGAAAATCAGAATAGATTTACTCGAGTTGTGTACAAAAGACCAAAAATCACTTAAACGGCCCTAGCTCGGTGGCCCTTGAGCCGACAGTGCCCAGATTTAATCCCATAAAAGAATTTTTGATTACCTTTTTGGGTTGAGTTTTACTCGAGTTATCGTGTTGACAGACGGACCGGACGGACGGACGGACGGACATTTTAAGACCCGTACGAAGTACGAAGGTCTAATGTGTTTACTACCACGTTTGTTACATTGCGAATTCGAACCCGGGAGTAAGGGGGAAACTTTTTTTGTTGCACCTCACTGCACCTTGGTGCACCTTACTACACCTTGGCGCACCTCACTACACGTTGGTGCACCTTACTGCACCTTGGTGCACCTCATTGCGCCTTGGTGCACCTTACTGCACCTCACTGCACCTTGGTGCATCTCACTACACCTTGGTGCACCTTTTTTTTTTTTTTTCCAACACTACCTGGGTCGTCAAACGACCAGGCGCCTATGAAGGTTTCCTCACCCTTAGAAAAAAAAAAAAAAAAACACCTCACTGCACCTTGGTGCACCTTGATGAACCTCACTGCACCTTGGTGCACTTCACCACACCTTGGTGCACCTTACTGCACCTTGGTGCACCTTACTGCACCTTACTGCACCTTACTGCACCTTGGTGCACCTCACTACACCTTGGTGCACCTCACTACACCTTGGTGCACCTCACTGCACCTTGGTGCACCTCACTACACCTTAATGCAACCCACTGCACCTTACTGCACCTCACCGCACCTTGGCGCACCTCACTACAACTTACTTCACCTCACTACACCGTAGTGCACCTTGGAACGCCTCTCTGTACAATAAGTCACTCAACTCAACCGAGGCCCAAGGTCGGTGGAACGGTTGGTTGATGGCGAGGCCGATGGCCAAATAATTAATTTTTGAAGTGTTTTTGAGGACGTAGGGCGAAACACTTTTGCCCATTGAAGTGTGATTCCCAGCCGAGGACCAAAAAATTAATTTTCGAATTGTTGTACAGGAAGTCGAGGGGAGCATTTTACCAATGTAACAATGTGTTCCCGTTCATTCGGGCATCCAGGTTGATCCTAGAGTCATTCAAGTATAAAAAAAATAATTTTGAAATCATTGTAGAGGATGTCGAGAAAACATTTTCGTCTATTCAAATGTCCCAGACGTCATCGTCATCTAAGGACCAACAAATTATTTTTGAAGTTTTGTAGAGGACTACGAGTGAAATATTTTTGTCAATCGTGCAGGTCTAACCCAGGGTCACCCGATGGCTGAAAAATCAATTATTGAAGTGCTTAAGGGGATGTCAAATGGAACATTTTTACCCATACGAGTCTTGGTTCCAGGCCTCATCACAGTAAATCTTCATATAAAAAGTTAATTCCTTTAAATACAGGTAAACAAAGTTTAGACAATCCGGCGAACACGGGCTCACGGGCATCACGAAAAGGCTGGTTGGTTGAGGTCCAAAATTTAATTTTTGATTTGCTGTAGTAGACGTCAGGGGGAACTCAATTTCTCATGAAACTATTGGTCCCAGAAACCAACTAAGATACTACGGTCGTCCGAGGACCTAAAAATGATTTTTGATAGTTGATAGAGGACTCTTTTGCGCAGCTTTTGGTTTTGTAAATTTCATGACACTTTGAGTATCGCCATTTCATTTTATTTATAACTGTAGGAGAATTTTGCCTTACAAATGTCTGAATAACTTATCCTTGCACAAAAATAACTTCACTTAAGGAAAGAAAGAAAATGGCTGTACCTTGAAAAATTACTTTTTTCATCTGTCTTCTTATTCACTTCAATCGCAAAGTCACGTTTGTTTTATGCGATTTGACTTTCAAAGACGAGCAAAATCTGGCGATCGGACGGGCGGAGTTATATGAGAAAGGTGTTTCTTTGAGGGTAAAAAGTACACCACGCAAATTGTGAGGAAGATCTCAGTTTTCGGAAATCTGTTGAGTGTTTTCGGTAGGAGGGTCTATGTAGTTGACGTGGGCCTAACGATACGCATGTACGCATGATACGAAGCAAATTTTCAACTTTTTGCCGGGTCAGGGCTCAAAGTAGGATACTAAAGTATTTTATGTAATTTGAGGTTTCCTAGAAACTTTCAGCAAATAACTGATTGTAGACGTAAAGGTTTGAAATCAAAAACATGTTTACTGGTAACCAATTTTCATAAATTACTGAAACCATATCCAAGCTAGTATCAGAATAGATGCGGCAAACAGAGTTGACGTTACGAAAAGACTGGAACGTATTTAAGTAAATATTACGTTCACATTAGACTGTATTGGAAATTGCCCGTAGGGCAATTTTTAAAAACCTGTCCGAAGTAACGGTGTAAAGAAATTCTCCGAACGCACAAAATTGACCTCCAAATAGAGAAAAACGTTCTCCTCAATTTTGTCTACAACATAGCAAAAAAATATTTTTTGGGCTAGGGCCGACCTAGGGCCTTAAGTAGAGGCTTCGGATACATACTTCCATAGACAAAAATGTTTCCCTCAATTTGCTCTGCAACATAGCAAAAAACATTTTTTTATGTTAGGGCCGACCTTAGGTCCGACATGAGGCCCACTTGAGCCCTAAGCACAGGCAAAAATTTTTCTATAAATTGTCAGCCGTGCCGAGATCTTTCAAACAAAAAAAAGGTTTTGAAAATCGGTCAAGATTTACTCAAGTTATCGTGTTGACGGACAGAGTTTTCCCCTTACTCCCGGTTTCGAACTCGCAATGCAACAAACGTGGTAGTAAACGCATCAGACCTTCGTACTTCGTACGAGTCTAAACATATGCGTGTCCCTTACTCATCAGAATAGATGTGACAAATAGAATAGATAAACAAATACTGCCTTACGAAATTAAGTCGACAATTAAAAATCATAGACAAAAAAGTTCCCCTCAATTTACTCCATAAGATAACAAATGACATTTTTTGGGTCGACTTTAGGACCAACCTAAGGCAACCTACAACAATGCACCGAAAACTTCATCATTAGAGGAGCATGCAATAAAAAAAACACCAAACATTGTGTAGTGTAGTAGCGTGAGTTGGACCAACACTAAGGACTCTACAGTCGGATCACTCAACCAATGTTCACTAATTTTTTTCGTGATTTATCGAAGTCCATATATTTCGTTCAAAACCTTGAGGAGCGATTTCCGCGTTAATTTAGCAGAGATACGAGGGGCACCCTAAAAGTTTCGGGAATCGGCTATAAAACGATTTTATTGCTTCTCAAAATAATCACCATTACAATCTATACACTTTTTCATCCTTAAAAACCAGTTTTCGAAACATCGAGTCCATTCGGAAGTTGGGATTTGGGCCACTTCTTGTTCATATGCCTCGACAGCAGCTTCCGCAGATAAAAATCGCTTCCCACGCAACTTATTCGTGACACTCGGAAACAAATAAAAGTCGCACGGTGCCAAGTCGGGACTGTAGGGTGGATGCAGCATCAAAATGATTTTTTCCTTCTCCAAGAACGTCGTGGTCAGAGCACTTGTGTGGGAGCTTGCATTATCATGGTGGAGGACGATCTTGCGATTTCGACTCTTTCCACGTAGTTCTTCAAATACTTTTGGCAAACAAATCGTAGTATACCACTCTGAATTGATTGTTTTACGATCCTCAAGTGGTACAGTAGCCACATGACCACATTTCCTGAAGAAAGTAGCGACCATTTTCTTGGCGACGCTTCGAGCGCGAATTACCTTTGTTGGTAAATCTTCATTTTGAAACACCCAAACGGTGGATTGCTGTTTTGTTTGGGGATCATAGCTGTAAATCCAACTTTCGTCACCTGTTACGATGCTGTATACTGAATCAGAAGCCCCATTGTCGAATTTTTTGAGAGAATCTCGGCACCATTTCACACGAGCCTCCTTTTGGTCGTCTGTCAATTTGTGTGGGATCCACCGAGAACAAAGCTTTCGTGTGCGTAAATGTTCGTGTAAAATTGTTTGTATTTGACTTTTCCCGATCCCAAGGGATGCAGCTATCTCAGCATAGGTCACATGTCGATCGGCTTCAATCATGTTCCGGACATGGTCAATGTTTCCATCGGTGATGGCTGTGGAAGGTCGACCTTCACGAAAGTCGTCACTGAGGTAAGTGCGTCCCGATTCAAACTCAGCGAACCAGCGATAAACAGTGGTCTTGGATGGGGCCTTATCTCCAAATACTTTTTGCAAACGATCAATACACAACTTGGGAGTCAAGCCAGACTTAAAGTCGTAGAAAATCATGGCTCTAAAATTTTCACGTGATAAATCCATTTTTTCTCTGCAATGACTTTTTGGAATTGTTGTATCTTTTGACTGCTACGATCGATTTTCATTTTGATCATCATTTTTAAATCAGGAAAAACCAATTTAATTTTTGTGTAAATTGGCGAAAAGTTTACAAGAGCCGATATAGCCGATTCCCGAAACTTTTAGGGTGTCCCTCGTATAAGTCAAAAAAATTTTCCGACCAGCGGGGGAAAAAATCTTCCATCTACTCGTCTAAATCCAGCTAAGACACAAATGATCTTATTTTTATAGGCAAAAGAATAGTGAAGGTCTAAAAATCCCGAAAGTTAAAGGTGTAGAAGTAAAGTATATGTGCAATGGGTAGAATATTTAGGTATAATTTTAGACAACGGTCTTTACTGGATAATCAATGTAGACGCTAGACTACGGAAAGAAATTATAGCTTTATGGCAATGCCACAAAGTTGATAGCAATACATGTGGCCAGATCCGTAGCTAGGGGGCGCCCCCTGAGATTATAAAGTAAATAAAAATTTAACATTGAACAAGCAAAACAAATAAAGCGAGTTCAAAAAAGGATTAGTCAAACCTTTAACTTTCAAATTTGAATAACAAATTTCTTTGCTCGATTCGCTCGCACATTTCATACTCTTATCATTAGTAATATTAGACTCAATGTTATCACTTTTCTTATAACTTCTTTAGAGGATCTACATAAACAGAAATTACCCAGTTTAGACGATTTTTAGATTTTATCAGTTTAGGACGACCGATTTCTCGATGTCGAACGCAGATCTCTTGACCCTTTGTTCCCAATCCCATTCATCATGTAAATCAAGAGAACCTTCGCGTGCCGACCAGGAGCTTGTCTAATGTGATAGGTCCTAAGTTCAGCCACTCTCGAAGGGTGGACCACATAGTCGCCGAGTGTCCTGTACCTCAGCTGAAGGAACTTGGGGCATTCGCATATAAGGTGAAACCCGTTTCCTCTTGCAAGCCACAGGAGCACTCCGGGTCACCTAGAATCTTCATTTCCGTTAGGTGCTCCCACGATCCTTCTCACTCGGTCCCGGCTCATCGTCAGGAACTCTTTTGTCCATCTCTCGTTCGGAATGGGGAGGAAGCACTTGGTGTGTAGTCGAGTGTGTAGTCCTCCTTCATACGCTGTCCAGCTCTTACGGTGTTCCGCCTTCACCCAATCCTTCATCACTTTTATCCTTTATACAAAATAAAGTGAGTTCGGGACAGGGATGTGTGGTTCCGGTCCAAATGTGATAGCCGTCGAACCGGTTCTGGCCAGCTCGTCAGCTTTCTCATTGCCATCCACTCCCGAATGTCCGGGCACCCAAATCAGTTTGACCCGATTCTTCAGCTCTATCTAATTTAGGTGTTCCTTGCATTCTTTCACCAACTTGGAAGTGACAACGGGTGATATCAGCGCCTTTATCGCTGCCTCATTAACCGTGCATATTACCATATCTTTGTCTCCCAATCAGTGGCGCCGACTTGGCAATATGAGTAACGGTACATTTTGATGATGATAAAACTATTACATTGTATTCTTTGAAGTATTTTAGGTAGACTTTCTGGGGGTGGCCCAGAACAAAAGTCGTATCCTTCATCCTTAAAAGTCCATTTGAACGTTGAAAAACAGGACAAAATTCATGTATTTTTGTTAAACACAGCAAAATTTAGTAAAAAATTGCGTGTTTTTGAGAGTTCAAACTGATTTTTGAGTGTGAAGGAAACGACTTTTGTTCTGGGCCACCCCCAGAAAGTCTACCTAAAATACTTAAAAGAATACAATGAAATAGTTTTATCATCATCAAAATGTACCGTTACTCATATTGCCACGTCGGCGCCACTGCCCCCAATCCTTCTGGCAGAAGTTCACGAGCATTAAGAAGTGCTGCTGAAGTTTCCGCCTGCGGTATATACCAGCTCCAGTCCCTTCACTCATCTTCGACCCATCCGTAAAACCAACCTATTCGCTACTAGGCAACGTAATTGGCCACCCATTTTCATATTCATTCCTGTCTGGCAAGAGCGCTTCAAAGTTCCTTTCGAAAATTAATTCTCGCTTCATGTAATCCCGTGGCATGTCAAAAATTCGATCAGAAATCATACTTTTGATCTTCTCATGCCCGGTGCAGAATCCTGAAGACCACAATCCGTTTTGCGTCAACCTGTCCGCTATAGCGAAAGCTTTCGCCTTCATTACTATATCTGCAGGTGGCACCGCTAGTAGAACTTCCAGGGCCGCTGTTGCCGTCGTCTTCATGGCACCAGTGACACACACACATACCAGCCGCTGAACTTCTTTCAGCCTCTCCTTCGCCGCCTCTACATTTAGTCTTGGTTACCAGACTACGCAGCCATGGCTCATCGCGGGCCTCACTACCGCCTCATATATCCACAGTATTGCTTTGGAGGATAGGCCCAAGCTGTTTCCGATTGCATTTCTGCACATCCAGAAAGCCGTTTGAGCTTTTCTGGCCTTGTCTTCGATGTGAGCAATCCAATTCAGCTTGCGGTCCGACATTACCCCCAGATATTTCACCTGGGCGCTCGTCTCAATGTCTTTTCCGAAGAGTCTCGCTTTTCCAACAAGCACAGAGCCTGTGAGCCTTTTGCTAAAAAGCACCAGGCCCGTCTTGTCTGGATTCACTCGAAGGCCTTTCTCACGACATCATCTTTCCACTATCCAGTCCACTTTCCAGTCTCCCAGGGTGCTCTCGATTTTGCGTTTTATCAGAACGGTCAGGTCATCCGAGTAGCCCTGGGCAGGGAAACATTTGTTGTTCAGCTCTTTTAGGAGCGAGTCCACCACTATACACCACAGCAGTGGTGAAAGGATGTCTCCACCCAGAGACTGGCCTTGGAGCCACATATGTCGGCCTCAACGGTCTTGTCTCTGAGCATCCTATCAATCCATCTAATCACAACAGGCGCTACTTCTCTCTCTGCCAGCGCGCTGCCGATCAATTCAAATCCCGTGTTGTCGAAAGCGCCCTCTATGTCCATAAAACATCCGAGGGATATTTCTCCGACCCTAAAAGATCCTTCTATATCAGCGACGAGGCTATGCAGAGCGGAGTCTTTAGACTTGCCTGTTTGATAGCCATGTTGTTTCACAAGAAGTGGGCACCTCGTAAGGATTTCTTCCCTTATATACAGGTCTATCATTCTTTCCAGAGCCTTCAAAATGAAGGATGTGAGACTGATTGGCCTGAAGTCTTTTGCTCCGTTGTGCGACGGTTTACCCGGCTTCGGTATAAAAGAGACTTTTACTTTTTCCCATTTTTCGGGACAATAAGTTTAGACGATAATATGCCAAGTGCATTCAAATCTACAAAGTTTGCTTAAGAAAATAATGCAATGAAAAATTGGATTTGCCTCGGATCGACAAATTGCACGTGCAAGTATAATTATTTTTCGTATTTCGTGTGTTCTATTAATTCATACGGGCTCCGCTCGCAATTTGTCGAAAAACTCATCTCATCCCTTTTTTTTGAAATACCGCCCCTAGCCCCCCGCTTGCAGATTTTATCTTTCATACACTGCCCTGAGTTCACTCGAGTTTTGTTACTTAGGCGGGCCCCTCCTTTCAATTCGTCTTGGCTACCACGAAAAGCTATGCATTGCATATGGGGCTGTCCCTAAATTACGTAACACGATTTTCGGGCTTAGACCCCCTCACCCCTCGGTGTCACATCACATAACAATCTCTTGAACCCCCCCATATGTTACGTAACAAAATTCAAAAATATTTTTAAAAAATACTTTCAGGTACGTTCATGATGTCAAAAACGTCACTCAGATGAAAGTGCATAAACTAGAAAACGTTCTCACAAAACGATTTGGAGAGCAACCGACTTGAATTTTTATAGCTTCTGAAGAATTCGAATTTGAACTAAGATGAATTTCTTCGTAATATTAATTTATCTGAGGGCCAGTTTTCAGTGCGAAAATGATCTTTAGCTTTTTGTAGAATGAGCTCTTGATATGAATTTTAGAGTTGCAATCGTAATAGCTCAAAAGATAGTTTGAATTGTCATCTTAGCCACCAGTTTGCAATTCAAGCAGTCTTTTGAGCTACTCCGATTGCAACTCTAAGATGATGGTTAGCATAAGAGATCGTAACAAAATTTTAAAAATTCAGTGAAAAATATAAATTTTCGTTAACATAACTTTGTTACGTAACATTGCCAGAAATACCCTCCCCCTCCGTGTAATAAACCATAACAATTTCTCTGACCCCCCCCCCTCAGCGCTACGTAATTTAGGGACAGCCCCTATACACTACTGTTATAAGACCGATATTAATATACGGGTCATTTCTATGGAACCACATAAGTAGGCTCAAATATGCGCAAGAAAAACTAGCCTCCAGAACATGGCACAGTCTGGTACACAGACGGCTCAGTCATAAAGAAATCAGCATGAGCCGGTCACAAATTCTTTTAGCGGAGATACGAGCTATGCTGGAAGATATGAATACTCGAAGCATGGAAATCCCTCAATAAGTTAGCAGAACAGAATAGGGTTGATCAATTATGGGTACCAAGTCACGCTAATGTGACAGGGAATGAGAAGGCAGATGAATTGGCAAGATCGGCAGCTTAGTACACACTTATGGGACCAGAACCTGTGTAGGGAAAACTGAAGTTATATATGTCGGCAAATCTCGGAAGGAGATAGCTTGCAATTTAAATGGGGAGAAGCTGGAGCAGGTTTCTGAATTCAAGTACTTAGGAACCCTTTTTTCAAAGAATGACAAGTCAGTTAGTTAGAATTTGAGGAAGGGAGGAAAATGGGAAACGCGGTGGCCAGTCACTTGAGGTCGCACGTGTTCAACAAAAGGGTGTTGAGTAGCGAAACAAAGTTACATCCACTGGTCAATTTTCAGGCAGTCGACTCTATACGGCGTGCATGAAAATAATGTTTTCTTCCCGGCAACCGAGTCAAAATTTCCCGGCAAACAGAAATTAGCCAACGATTTCGCGCTGTCGCTGGTAGGATTTCCCGGTGACCCGATGACAGGTTGTGTAATAGAATTTTTTTGGAATCGTGTTCCTTAATTTGCAAGTAGGATTTTCAGTATCGATCCAAGGACGAGTACTATAAATCAAATGGCGCGTCGGTTCAGCTGGAATCATCTACAGTAATGCTAATTACGCTTTAGTTAAGTAATTTTTTATTGCCGGAAAACTTCAAAATTCAGCTTTCGATCTTACTTGAATGAGTCAAAAAGTTTGCGTTTTTTGTTATTTCTTCAAAGTGAAATTGTTATGTTTACTCATCTTTGTGGGCTTCCTGATGCTTTTCCAAGTACTTTTGTTGCTTAAAAGATTTCTTACATTGTGGACAAGTGTAAGATTTCTCTATTAGAGAAGAGGTTTTTAATCTTTCGTTCATTCCTCCAAAGTATTCTATCAACTCACTTGTGTGGGTCATCTGATGCCTTTTCAAGGACATAACATGTGTAAAAGATTTCTTACATAGCAGACACGAATGCGGTTTTTCTCCTAAAAAGTCATTTTTACTCTCTTGTTCATGCAGTGAAGTGTCCTAACTCCTTACCGGTGTGGGTTAGCTGATGCCTCCTTAAGTTGCCAATTAGTGCAAAAGATTTCTTGCATTGAGGACACGAATGCGGCTTCTCTCCTACAAATTATATTTAAGTTGATAAGTTGTCTAAAAGATTTCTTGCACTGGGGACAAGTATGCGGATTTTCTCCTGAAATTAATTCGTATTCTTTTGCCCATTCTGTGACGTATTGTAACTACTCACCGGTGTGGATCAGCTGATGCTTCTTTAAGTTGCTAATTAGTGCAAAAGATTTCTTGCATTGCGGACAAGAATGCGGCTTTTCTCCTGCAAATTATTTTTATTCTTTTGTCCATTCTGTGACGTATCCTAACTACTCACCGGAGTGGGTTAGCTGATGCTTCCTTAAGTTGCCAATTAGTGCAAAAGATTTCTTGCATTGGGGACACGAATGCGGCTTTTCTCCTGCAAATTATTTTTATTCTTTTGTCCATTCTGTGACGTATCCTAACTACTCACCGGTGTGGGTCAGCTGATGGCTTTTTAGGTCGCCAATTCGTGCAAAAGATTTCTTGCATTGGGGACACGAATGCGGCTTTTCTCCTGCAAATTATTTTTATTCTTTCGTCCATTCTGTGACGTATCCTAACTACTCACCGGTGTGGGTCAGCTGGTGCATTTTTAAGTGTCTACTTTTCGGAAACGTTTTTTTGCATTGCGGACACGAATGTGGCTTTTCTCCTGAAAATCATTTTAATTCTTTCGCTCTAAGGATCGGAGTGGATCGACCCACACCTGACCCACAGTTTTAGCGGGTCGACCCACACTTGACTCACAGTTGCAGAAGTCACAGAAATCATTTTTCTGTGCGTTCTAAAACTGTGGGTCAGGTGTGGGTCGACACACTTCGATCCTTATTTCGTTCATTCTGTGACGTATCCTTAATACTCACCAGTGTGGGTTAGTTGATGCATTTTTAGGTACCTACTTTGTGCAAACGTTTTTTTGCATTGCTGACACGAATGTGGCTTTTCTCCTGAAATCATTTTAATTCTTTAGCTCTAAGGATCGGAGTGGATCGACCCACACCTGACCCAAGTTTTAGGGGGTCGACCTACACCTGACCCACAGTTTTAGCGGGTCGGTCCACACCTAACCCACAGTTGCAGAAGTCACAGAAATCATTTTTCTGTGCGTTCTAAAACTGTGGGTCTGGTATGGGTCGACACACTTCGATCCTTATTTCGTTCATTCTGTGACATATCCTTAATACTCACCAGTGTGGGTTAGTTGATGGATTTTTAAGATGCTACTTTGTGCAAACGTTTTTTTGCATTGGAGGCAAGAATACGGCCTTTCGCCTGAAAGAAAAGTTTTCTGTTTTTCATAGACTTTTGGTCATTAATCTACTCACCCGAGTGAATTCTCATGTGCCTCACGATTTTGGACTTGAAATCGAAAGATTTTTTGCAAATGTCGCAAATTAGTGTCCCGTTGCCTAAATTGAAATTAAAATTTATAACGAATACGACTCGAAAAATAATTGCAACTAACTTCCTTGGTTACTTTGGGGTAGAGACGCATTAGAGGAACTACTGTTGATCTCACGGAAATACCGAGCCATGAGAATGGCTTTGAATGTTTTCTTGCCATTTTGATTTGCCTGAAAAAGTTAACAGCAGAATTCAAATGAAGCGTCTGGTGGCATAAGATTTAGTCAAAGTAGATTTTCCATTCTCACAAACCTAAGGAATTTACTGATAACCAAAATGGCTCTGGGTTTTTTGTAGCATGTGACTTACGATACTCAACCGAGCTCTAGCTAAGGATCCGATACGCCCGGAGATGCTCAAGGATGAAAATGGGGTCTACACCAAATCTAATGAAGAAGTGGTTGACCTCCTCATGAAGGAGCATTTCCCAGGGATGACACCGGAGCCAGAGATTATACCACAGGCGGAAAGATCGCCATGTACTACCGATTGAAACTTCGCGGAAAACATAGTCACGACTAGGAGGGTAGAATGGGCAATAAACTCGTTCAAGCCTTATAAGTAGCCTGGCAGTGATGGTATTTATCCGGTGATGCTTCAGAAAGCGTCTCAGTTTATCTTGAAACCGTTGGCTGTGTTGGCCTTGGGATACATCCCCGAAACCTGGAGTGAAGTACTGGTCATGTTCATACCAAAACCCGGTCGTATAGCCTATGACAAGGCTAGTGCGTACAGACCAATTAGTCTCACATCCTTCGTCATGAAGATGTTGGAAAGGTTATGCGACAGGTACGTAAGAGATGTTATCCTGAAGGTCGAACCATTAAATGCAAATCAACACGCTTACCTGTTAGGTAAATCTGTTGACACTGCTATGCATCAAGTGGTCCACAACCTGGAAAAGAATATGGGACACGATAAACCCACCCTGGTAGCGTTCATAGACTTAGAGGGAGCCTTCAACAAAGTGACCTTTGGAGCTATTAACGCAGCCTTGAGGAGGTTTGGAGTGGAGAGGACACTGATTAGGTGGGTTATGGCGATGCTCAGTAACAGATAACTATCGGTCAATCTGCTGGGCGTCTGTAGAAAAAGATTTGTCGATCGCGGCTGTCCGCAGGGGGGAGTGTTGCCACCGATCCTGTGGAATATGACTGTAAACGATCTCTTGACGAAGCTGAATACGTTTGGATACCAAGCTATAGGATATGCGGATGACATTGCAATTCTCATTTCGGTAGCTTTTGAGGGAGTTCTAGGGCATCTGATGCAGAGAGCTTTTCTCTTGGTGGAAAGGTGGTGCGAGGAGGAAGCATGATTATGGGTAAACCCCGACAAAACCGGACTTGTACTATTCACAAATAGAAGAAAGTTATCTGCCTTCGAGTTGCCGAAACTCTTTGGAAAGCAACTGGTATTGGCCGAGAAGGTGAAATACTTGGGGGTCATACTGGGCAAAGAGCTGACCTGGAAGGGGCACCGAGCAGAAAGGGTCAGTAAAGCGATGAGGATTTTCTGGCGCTGCCGCTGTGCGTTCGGGAAAATTGGGGGCTACGACCCTCCGTTTTACACTCGATGTACAAAGCGATAGTTAGGCCAATTTTGTGTTACGGCTGCATGGTCTGGTCCCACACGGCGTAAGTTGCGACTGTGGAGAAAGATTTGACTAAGGTACAAAGGCTTGCATGCCTGAGCATAACGGGTGCAATAACTTCTACCCCCCACAGCCTATTTGTGAAGCAAGAAGCGGAACGGACGGTGGCAAGGCTCTAGGGAAGTGGCCAATGGCGGCGGGAAGAAGTATAGGACACGCGGGTATCTCTAACTCTTTAGTGAGAAACTTTGGGGAGATGTCAATGCCTTCGGACGGGATAAGAACGCTGTTTCGGTTTCAAAGAAACTTTAAAACGCTCTTCCCGAGTCGGGACGAGTGGCAGAGTGGAAATATTCCGGTGATAGGAGACATAAACGTCTATGCTGATGGCTCTAAGATGGCAGGAGGAACGGGTGCGGGTATTTTCTGCGAGGATATGGAACTTAACGTCTCCATTCCCCTTGGAGCATACCCAATAGTGTTCCAAGCGGAGACCCTGGCGGTCGGTAGAGGTTGTGAATACCTGGGAGAGAATCAGGTCATAAATAAGGGGATCGTGATTTGCATAGACAGCGAATCGACGATAAAGGTGCTTTTATCATACAAGCTTGCGACCAAATCGGTGCTGGAAAGCAGAGTGGCGCTAGATGCCCTATCCGAGAGAAACGAAG
>CM055404.1:111140717-111171033 GCA_029228625.1 Pseudolycoriella hygida | reverse complement strand
GACACATACTTCCATTGACAAAAATGTTTCCCTCAATTTCCTCCGCAACATGGCAACAAAAATTCTTCGTACGGGTCTTAAAATTTGTTTTTTGGTTAGAGCCGACCTTAGGACCGACATGGTCCTCTTGAGCCCTAAACAAAGGCACCGGGCCCAAATTTGTTTACGAATATAATTCGATACTCGGTTACCTCTCAAATAGAAAAAGAATCAACAAAATCGGTTAGGATTTACACGGTTTATGTAAACAAACACGTTGGGCCCTAGTAGAAACTCAGTTTTAGGGTTCTAACTGAGTCCTAGGGTTTTTAATCACAAAATTTTCCTCCATAAAACGGGAGACAGTTCTAGAACTTTCGATCAAACAAAATTTGAAAGTCGGAAGAGATTTACTCGAGTTATGTACAAAAAACCAAAAACCACTTAAACGGTCCTAGCTCGGCAGCCCTTGGGCCGACAGTGTCCAGATTCGATCCCATAAAAGACAGACGAACGGACGGACAACGTTTTTATTGTTGATTCGTCATCTAAGCACCAGGATCGATGCTCCCCACCTACTCCCAGGTCGAAATTGGGGTGGTTACAAATGGATAAGACCCCTTTTCGAAGAACTTCGTTCTTCGTACGTGTCTAAAAACGTTATCCGTCCGTCCATCTGTCACCGCGATAACTTGAGTAAAACTCAGCCGATTTTCGAAGACTTTTTTTCTCTGAAAGGTAACCGAAAAATTTTTTATGGGATTCAATCTGGGCACTGTCGGCCCAAGGGCCACCGAGCTAGGGCAATTTAAGTGATTTTTGATCTTTTGTACATAACTCGCGTAAATCTTTTCTGATTTTCAAAATTTTTTTTTGTTTGAAAGGCCTTGGCATAGCCGTCAAGTTATGGAAGAAACTTTTATGAATTAAAGTCTTGAGACTTAGAACTAAAATCTGCTAGGGCTCTATGTGTTTTTTGTACATAACTCGAGTAAATTTTTTCCGATTTTCAAAATTTTTTTGTTTGAAAGATCAAGGCGTGACCGACAGTCTTGAGAAGAAACTTTTGCCTATGCTTAGGGCTCAAGTGCGCCATGTCGGTCCTAAGGTCGGCCCTAACCAAAAAAAATTGTTTTTCTATGTTGCAGAGGAAATTGAGGGAAACATTTTTGGCTATGGAATTGTGTGTCCGAGGCCCTAGGTCGGTACTAAGGTCGACCCTAGCCCAAAAAATGGTTTTTTCTATGTGATAGAGAAAATTGAGTAGAACATTTTTCTATATTTGGGGGTCAATTTTGTGCTTTCGGAGAGGTTTTTTTACACCGTTTCTTCGGACAGGTTTTTCAATATTGCCCTATCTGCAATTTCCAATACAACTTAATGTGGACGCAATTTCATACACTTAAGAGTTAAGGCAATATTTACTTAGATACGTTCGAGTCTCTTCGTAACATCAACTCTGTTTGACGCATCTATTCTGATACGTACGGGTCCCCTGCATATGTTTTACTTACGCTGAAAGTTCAAAAATTGTATTTGTTCTGTGTCTACGCTGATATACACATAGTACTGCAAGACATAGGTGTACTGATGAAATCACATACTTTGTTTGGTATATGATGGCGTTTTTTTTTGTGAGGGCGTGAGGGTTTTTCATCATTGGACCTCTTGAAGCCTTCCCCCACTCCTAAGTTGTTTGTCATTTTGGATGAAAACTGCGGGTTCGTCAAGACTGAATCCGACGGACTATTCCTTGCATTTCTTTTTTTGGTTTTGGTCTTATTGTCCATTGTTGTATTTTATTCTATATTGGCCGGACCCTCCCTTGCGGGTGAGCCCTGACCTTGAATGGTCAACTTCCATTACTTCCGAAGAAGATGGTGAGGAGGACTTACCTATCCCTTTGTTGGGGTTTCCAGTTTTTGAGGGAGTAAACTCCCTCGTGGAAAAATTCCCATCTTTGGGTTTGGCGTTGTTTCGCTCGATATTGACTCCCACCTTATCCAAAATCCAATTTATCTGGCCACCCTGACCTTCAATAATTTCAAAGGATGCCTTGTCCATTCGCATAAATAGAGTCGATTTGGTTGCCCCTTTGAATCGGCGGGTGGAGATTCTCCATTTTTCTGCGTTCAGATTTGGGTTTAATTTCGCCATAGCATTAAGAATGAAGTCATTCTTCATACGCGTGGTTAGGCTAATGACTACTCTGACCTGATTTTGCGTAGCTGAGACTGGTGGTGGGTCGTCGTCATGGTTGAGGATTTTCAGTTTAGAATGTATCCCCGGGACGCCAATATCGGCTATTTTTCCCAACCAGTCCGCACAGGCTGCGTCAGAGCATACTGTGTATAACCCGTCCTTGCCCGCATAGCAGTCGTTGAAAATCGGGACGAAGGTTCCATCTATGATGTTTCGTTCTATTTCGTTGTTGAGGTGGGTCTTGATAGCATTTACATCTCTAGTGGTGGGAGGACGGTCGATGAGACAGACTTTCAGGTTGAGTGTTAGCCTCGCACAGGACGCATAAGTTTGCTGTGAACTAACGGTTCTATCTGCTCTCGTGGGGGGACACCCTGGCTTGGAAACTAGAGGTGTTCTAGTCTTGGCCATCTTTCCCGGTTTTTCTTGGGTTAAGGACTCGCCTGGGCTATAAATCGCAGCAATAACACCGAAGCCCCTAGCCAGCAGGTACGGTAGAAAACTTGATGGCTAAATTAAAAAGACTACATATTCATTGGATCTCACCTGGTCCGCTATACTTAACAAATTCTGTCCCGATTTCATCCACTTCTGCTGATTTTGCTGCGTTCAATCTACTGACTTTGTGTGAAACCTCCTCCTAATGTAATTTCCTCCTCCATCTCCTCCTCCTTTGAAGCTATTTTTGGATACCGTCCTGACTAGAGTTTTCGACAGGAGATGAAAAATGGTCTGCAATAGTCCATTTAAGGAGCTTTCCTGTAAGTTTGGCACAATAAATGGTCAAATAGTAAAGAATTTTCTGAAAATTGGGCATAACCCAAATTAGATTTCCTTCGACGATATTAGGAGAATTTAGTTTAGTAAGCAATTTCATGACGAGATGAGTTCCGACCATACCTGTAAAATAACTTTCTTAAGAGTTTCCACATTTCGCCAATTCCTAACACTTTGACAGAAAATGGCGTCGCAGGAAACGTGTGGATCGTGTGGATTAAGAGAAGTTCGTACCTTTTGCGACGAAATTAGATAACTTTTCAATGGTGACAAGAAAAGGGAAACCCTGCAACTATAGTTAGTTCAGTTTATTGGCTTTTATGTTTCACAAAAGATATAATTAGGCCTCATAGTTGGGCCTCTTTTATAAACCAATTTTTCTATAAATCTAAAAAGAAGAAGTTTCATTCTAAATATTCCGCAACGTGTTCCATGCCGAATTTTAAAATTTGTTGAATTTCCATTTGTCTTGGCTGCGATAGGTGATGCCCAAAAATCAGCTTGCGCTGTCTGCTTAGCGCTGGGAGTCTCGTCATCTCGTCCGAGCAAATATAAATAGCATGATCTTCAATTTCTCTGTCTATAATCTCCTTGCACGCTTCAATGAGAGCATAGACCTCTGCCTGGGCAACAGTAGCATTGATCCCAAGCGGTATGGATGCCTTCAATTCAAGGCTTCTACAGTAAATTCCGCATCCTGCACCGGCTGCCGCCTTCGATCCATCGGCGAACAAGTATGTGCCGATAAGTTCTTCAATTTTCCCTTCAGACCAATATGATCTATTAGGAATCAGCACGTTAAAGTTCCTGTCAAAGTGGTATTCTGGTACGCATTTGTCGGAATTCATGCTAATCACAGGGATTGCTTCTCTATGGCGATTTATAATCATGGAGTGTACATAATTCTTATCTAACCAGCAATCTACATTCCTCAGCCTAAGCGCTGTTACCAGCGCTTTTTGCTCAACAAAGATATCTACCGGCAGATGCGATAGTAGAATCTAAGTCTCTTGAGACTCGGTGTCGATTTCATTGTCCCAGTGATTCCTAATAGGATCATTCTCTGAACATGTTCGACACTCGATTTGACACTATTTACTTTGGCTCTATCATACCACACATGACTTCCATAGCAAAGTGTGGGTCTTATGATGGATGTGTTTAACCAATTGACCACATTTGGTTTCAAGCCCCATGTCTTCCCGAAAGCACATCGACACTGCCAGTAGATCTTCGTTGCTTTCTTAACTCTTTCGTCGATGTGTGCTTTAAAATTAAGCTTCTTATCGAGGATCACTCCCAGAAATTTTGCCTTTTCCGCAAATTCAAGCTTGGTACCATTCAATAGTGACATCTTTACCTTCTTGAGCTTCCTCTTGTTCGTGAACAAAACAAGCTTCGTCTTTTCGGGATTAAACGTCAGACCATTTGCTACGCACCATCTGTCCACCAGTTAACGTTAATCGGAAAAACAGAATAACTAGGTCATCAGCAAAGCCTTCCGTATTGTAACCTTTTTCATTCAAACTACAAATTAGGCTATCGATGACCATATTCCACAAAATGGGCGAAAGCACTCCACCTTGCGGACAACCTTTATCGACCTCCCCGATCCGGGAGGAGTTGCCGTGATTAGCTCTCACTAGACGACCTTTGAGCATCACTTCTATCCATGTGATAACTGTTTCATTGACACCAAAGTGTCTAGCGGCTTTCATTACAGATTCGTAACAAATTAAGTTAAAAGCTCCTACAATGTCATGACACACATAGAGGTTTAGTTATAGTCAAATTGACTAAGAAATCGATCAACGAAACCATCTATTCCATGGACCAACTTACATCACTAATTCAACCTGCGCATGCAACAAATGAGAATTGAGAACAACGAGAGAAATTATTTCAGTGATTAGTTAAGTTGTATTTTTCATGTATTCTTCTATTTTTTAATTTTTTTTTTATGCCTTCTGCCAATTTTTCTTTATTTTAGATTTACTTTTATACTTGAATGAAATATTATGCTTATTGCGAAATGGCATCCACAACAAGTTCTTTGAATTACGATGCATCTTTTGGTACCCATGTGAGAGTGAGGGAATCCGCCACTGCTCTTTGATGTTTTTGCCGTCGTTTTCTGGACTGACAACGGTGAGTGTTTGTCATGATGGTTAGTCCATCAAATTCGTTACCCAGGGCAGGACTGCAAATGTATGTCTCCCGAATGTTATGCTAAAGACAATTCTCAAGAGTTCCGACGGGTTGAACGTGGGACATCTAAATGCAGGTTCTATAAAAGCCAAAATCGACGACTATAGATTTATCTTTGAAAAATCGGATATTCATGTCCTGGTAGCGTCTGACACCAGTTTTAAATCTAACGTTAGTGATAAGTCGGTCGAAATTGATAATTACTATCTTTTGCGAAATGATAGGTTCAAAAAACGGAGCGGAGGAATTGCTATATATATTAGGAACGGCATACAATCCAAGATAGTTGCTGCTTCAACGAACCTTGCAATGAAACACCTGTTGGTAGAAATTATTTTCCCTAATTCTAAGGTTTTAGTAGCAGGAATTTATAAAGCTCCAGACGTCGATGAAATTGACATACTGGACGAACTGTTTTCTGAAATGACGCCGTACTACTCTGATGTGATAATAGCTGGTGATATGAATGAAAACCTAATGACTGATGACAATGGGCAATGCCTAAAATGCAAACTGGGGACTTGCTCGACGTGTAGATTTAGAGAAATCCTTGAGAGATATTCACTTCAATCGGTTGGCACTGAGCCCACTAATTTCCAACCAGGCTGTAAGCCTTCTTTGATAGACTTGTTTCTGACTAATAATATACATAAAGTGACTTCATTTCACCAACTTGCAGCTGGTCTATCGATTCACGATCTTATCATTATGACATACAAAGTTGACTTTTCATTAGTAAAACATCCACCAGCTTACTATAGATCGTACAATAAGATTGATATGGAGAAGCTAGCGAATGACTTTCTTGACTCACCTTGGAATTTAATATATGAAGCCACAGACGTGAACGATATGGTCCTTTATCTTAATGAGATTCTTAAAGTTCAATTTGATTTCCATGTTCCGATGCAGCAAATTCGGCCACGGAATGATTTAAACTCTACTAAGATATGGTTCACAGAAGAAATTCGTAAAGCTATATTCGAGCGGCAGATTGCCTCTTTCAACCATAGTCGACACAAAACGCCTGAGAATCGTTGTCACTACAACAAGATGCGTAACAAGGCGAATCAAATGATAAAAAAGGCTAAAGCGGATTATTATAAGCCGAAGCTAGACCAGTCGCTGGGCTCAAAGGTTATTTGGAAGAATCTAAAGAATTTGGGGGTAGTTAAATCCAAGGCTTCTGCTGATCCGAAATTCACCGCGGAGGAGTTTAATGAATATTTAGTTAAGGCGACCGTGAGAAACAATTCTTATGATCCTTCTTCGTACGATGCCCCCGCACCCTCGCAAGCTTTTTCTGTTGATCATCAGCAACGGTCCTTTGCATTTCACTCGATAAGAGACTCAGACGTCATAAAAGCCATCTACAAAATTACCTCTCAAGCGTCGGGTTTGGATGATATGCCTCTCTTGTTCATCAAAAAGTCGCTTCCATACATCTTACCTCACATAACGTTTTCAACCAAGTTTTGATGCGCTCATCGTACCCGAAAATATGGAAAATTTCAAAGATTATTCCTACACACAAGAAAACTAGAGACTACAAGAGCTCTGGAGAATTTAATGGCATATCAAATAGCGGAATTTGTTACAGTCCCCAATCTTATTGCAATGCTTCAGTCTGGATTTAGACCTGGTCATAGCACGGCTTCAGCTCTGATTGAAGTGACTGATGACATACTGCGGTGCTTTACTCGTAAACAGATGGCTTATCTTCTTCTCCTTGACTTTAGCAAAGCTTTTGATACCGTGAGCCATGAGTTACTACTGAACAAGCTACGTGATATATTTTCCTTCTCACCATCTGCCCTTCAATTAATTAGAAGTTTTCTCACTGATCGTTTTCAATGCGTTCAGATTCGGTCGTACACGTCTTCTCCCATCCCGACAATGAGAGGCATACCACAAGGGTCAGTATTATCACCATTATTGTTTATTTTATTCATTAACGACTTGCCAAACATACTTCGCTTTACAAAGCCACATCTATATGCAGATGACGTGCAAAACTATTGTACTGTACAAAGAGAAGAGATATCCGCGGCCCTGGGGATCATCAGGATTAACACGGATTTAGCTATGATTAACGAATGGTCTATACGCAATGGCTTGACATTGAATGTCAATAAGACCCAAGCTATGGTCTTGGCCAACAGTTCTAAACAGCCAGTGGTACCATTGCTCATTTTAAATAACGAAATAATAAAAATAACTAGCATAGTTACCAACCTAGGTGTCAAAATTATGAGTGATTTATCTTAGTCTGCACATTGTAATCACATAGCAGCTAGAGTATACTCGGGTCTTAGATCGCTTTGGGCGCATGCGGCGTATTTGCCAAAATCTATAAGGGTCAGTCTGGTAAAAACATTGCTTATTCCTCATTTCACATATTGCTGTGAGGTTTTCGTGTTTGGACTGGATGCGAAATGCAAAAATATACTGAGAAAATTATTTAACGGCTGTATTAGATTCGCCTTCGGTTTAGGCCGTAGGCACTCATTGGCAAATTATAGGAACAAAATACTGGGCTGCGATATTATAGACTACCTCGAGATGAAAGGCCTTTTTTTCTTGCATAAAATCATTACGAGGAAAACTCCTACTTACCTTTCGCAAAAGATAAAGCCTTGTCGCTCAAAAAGAGTCCGGAAATATGAAATTCAGTTTACAGATACGAGTAAGACATACAATTCACTCCTGTTCCATGGACTGGTGAGGTATAACTCACTTCCGGGTAGCGTGAAAGCAACATACACATCCGTTGCGTTCAGAAAAGCATACGGTGAACACGTTAATGGTAGCGGTGGGTAGGATTGTTTTTATGTCACTCTCGATTTAGGGTATAGCATTGATATTACTTAGGAAGTGTCGGTTGGAATCCATTTCAAAAGTTTCGTTAGTTTTCTCTACTATTATCTACTACTCTTTTTTTGGCAGTTGGTTACAATTATTTTTTGGCTTAAGTGATTAGTTTCCAAAACCAATTTTTCTTTATTTTTCGTTTTTTTCCCCCTCCTTCAGAAATATTATAAACTATATAAGTGTCCCATTGTATACATAATTAAGGTTCACACCTTCTGTATGCAAGCCAATAAAGATTATTATTATTATGTCCCAAGGGCTTGTTCCCTAACATTTAGTGCCTTTTCGATTGTGCTTACCACAAAGTGGATAGCCGATTCTACCGACTTTCCTGCAACATACGTGTGTTGCTTCGGATGAAGCGGTTTTTTTGTCAACGGTTCATCCCGGATATATCTATCCAAAATTCTTTCCATTAACTTCAACATAATTGATGTAAGGCTTATCGGTCTGTACGCATCTGCGACAGCATAAGATTACTTACCTGGTTTCGGTATAAAAACTACTTTCACTTCTTGCCACACACCCTGCAACTCTAACCTCTCTCTAGTATACCGGCTGACAAATTCTTTACCAAATTTCAAAGGTTGTCAATCAGTGATAGCGTATCATCCGATCTATTTGCTTCGTCAGTCGAAAAGAAATGAAAAATTATGTAAAAATATTGGTAAATCCACAACTGGAAATCAGAAAACAAGGGCATGGGATTAATTAAAAAATGCATGAGTTTTAGTGGGCTGGATGCTAAACGAAATATAAGTTTTTGAAGCAATGTCGCAAGGCAGATCCACCAGTAGCTTTTTTGAAATCAATTGGGAGAATGTATGGTAGATTTCTTCATTTTTGGACCGACCATATGGGTGTACACTGTACACTGTGATTATTGAGATGATGATTATTGTCTAGAAAGTAACAGAAACTTACCATTCAAAATTTGAAAATTACCGCCCTTATTTTACGTTCAACTCCGAAAAATTCAAAGACTTTATTTACCAAAGTTTTAATGTGTCACTTATCTTAGCAACAGTTTTTGTTTACATTTGAGTTATCACCGCATCGTTTGTTTTCAAAAGTATTTTCTCATTTGCCGAGAACGAAGTCAGCAGCAAGTTTTCCCTATTCAAAAACAGACACTGTGAGTTTCAACAGACCTTTTATGCCTTTATTCTTTGCAGAATCTTTCGGATTTCACATATTTCGGCATTAAAAAATATTCTTTTTTAAAGGTCAACTGTTCTCCATGGAAGAATTTGGATAAAAACAGAACCAAGTGATAATGATGTGTCAGGTCATTTACTCATTGAACGTAAAGATGAAAGTGACACCCCAAGGAACCACTCATTGCCAAAAATACCAACCATATCAACTTACATCGCACAACCGATGGAAGTAAAATCAGAAATAACGCTCGCCGAGTATGAATGTACTCCTTACAGTACACCGCAAAAGATTACGAAAACTAATACGGAACTATCGCAATGCAACCCTGAATTAGTGTGCGACGTCTGCGGAAAGAAATTCAACCGGAAAGGCTTCTTCATCAAACACTTGTTGATACACACAGCGAACAATCCATACGCCTGTGACGTATGTGGCAAACATTTTACGAACAAAACTGTGTTGAAACAACATAAGCGCATACACACCGGCGAGAAACCGTTCCATTGCGATGTGTGCGGAATGAATTTCGCCCAAATCAACCACTTACAAAAACACGAACGGATACACACGGGCGAGAAGCCATTTCCATGCGATGAATGTGGTGTAAGTTTTGCACGCAAATCGTACCTTCAAGAACACCATCGAACACACTCTGGCGAGACCCCGTTTGTTTGTGAACAATGTGGAAAAGCTTTCAAATCCAAGACACATCTCAAGAGACACATTGATTCACATTCCGGCAAAAAGCGATACGCATGCCTTGAATGTGGAACGAGATTCACCGACAACTTTTCATTAAAATCTCACAAATTGACTCATACTGGTGAGAGGCCATTCGCTTGCGATGCGTGCGGCAAGACATTCTCTACCAAAGCCATTTTGAAGTCACACAAAGTGACGCACTCCATCGAGAAACCTTTCTCTTGCAATGTTTGCGACAAAAGATTTGTCAGTAAACCTCTAGTCAAGTCGCATATGGTAACACACACCGGCGAGTTCGTTTCCCATGCGACCAATGCGACATGAAATTCTCCCGACCATGGCTACTAAACCAACACCAGAGGCAACACACCGGCAACAAACCCTTCGCTTGCGAGGAGTGCGAAATGATGTTTACATTCAAGTATTCGCTAGTAGCACATAAAATGAAGCATACCGGTGAGGCGCCGTTTCCATGCGACGAATGCGACAAGAAGTTTCGAACGAATCATTGGCTCAAACAACACAAAAAATCGCATGTCGGAAAGCCATCGAAAAAATCACACATCGCAGAGTCTGAAGTTGAAAAACAATCGGAAACACCGGGAAGTAATCCGCTAGACGATCTGGAAAACATTCCATGCTCTGAGACCATATTTTCAGCAAATAGCAAATAGCGAACATCTCCACAGCGGAGAAGATGGCCACAGTTGCAGTGATTTTGGCTATGTACAAGTAATTGATATACAAATTATTCGTGACACGCCATCCTCCACCAGTGACGATGCAACAGAAAAACTAGAGCATCCCATCTCGTGTAATGAAATTGAAACAGATGCTGACACTGACGCTAACGCTGATAACAAATTATTCGCTTGCGAAGAGTGTGAAAGGACTTTTCCAAACAAGCGTCAGCTTCGTGATCACAAATTTGAGCACACGGGTAAAAAGCCGTTCGCTTGTAATGACTGTGGAAAAACCTTTACCCACAAATATAAGCTCACCAAACACAGTGCCATGCACACAGACGACAAGCAATTTGTCTGCGACGAATGTGGAAAGTCATTCAAGTTAAAGTCAAGCCTCTTGAAACACAAACGTTTGCATACTGGGGAAAAAGACTTCGCTTGCGACCAGTGCGATAAAGCGTTCACTCAGAAAGCACATCTACAAGCGCACAAACTGGTACACACCGACGAAAGGCCGTTTGCCTGCGATGTCTGTGGAATGAGATTTAAATCCACATGGCAAGTTCGCATCCATCAACGCAACCACACAATCGAAAAACGTTTTTCTTGCGATGTATGTGGAATGAAATTCACCCAAAGAAACAGCGTCAAAAAGCACCAAATGACCCACACCGGTGAGAGACCGTTCGATTGCGACGAATGTGGAAAGATGTTCGTAGCCAGAAGAGATCTTAAGGTACACCAAATGAGACACACTGGCGAAAAGCCTTTTGCTTGCGATATTTGTGGAATGAAATTCTGTCAAATAAATGAGGTAAATAATCACAAAGTCAGACACGGTAATGAGAAGCCGTTTTCGTGCGATGTTTGCGACATGAAATTCGCAAGGAAAAGTCAGGTCAAATCCCACATGATAACACACACGGGTGCGAAACCATTCCCTTGCGATGAATGCGACATGAAATTCAGCAAACCTGGTCTTTTAAAGCAACACAAACGACAGCACACTGGAGAAAAGCCATTCGCTTGCGATCATTGTGGAATGCGATTTAATCTGAAGAGCTCATTAGTGACACACAAATTAAAGGAAAAGAGAAAAAAGAAATCTGACGAATTAGTCAGTTGATATTAGTCAATAAAGCTAATTCTACGCGCTGAAAAAAAATTTGAAGTTTTTTTTGGGGAATTGTCTGCAACACTCCCATTGAAGACCTTTCCTGGAAACTACATTCACGAATTCAATATTTCAAGCCGCCGCGCCGGCCGCCGGGCACTTTTTGGCCAAGCCGAGGGCAAAGCTTAAGTCAAGTCGGCGATTCTGGTGAGGGTAGTGCTAATGAACGGAGACCATCCCACAACTAATAATCACTAGTTATTTGGCGGCGGTCACCTCCCTGAAGAGAGGGGGAGGTCAAAATTAAAATTTTTTTTTCCTTTTTTTAAATTTTTTGTGTAATAGCAAGTGCTGGGAAGAGCTGGATGAGTGGTTAAAAGGTGGTGGAAGAGTGACGGAAGAGCGGAGATTGCCATGAAAATATATTGGGCGCCCACATAAAGCCCACATTAAGCAAATTGAGCGAGTGGAAATCAATTTTGTGTGCACTCACCCAGGATAAGCCGCGTGGAGGCTGCTTACTTGTAACCCATTGGCCCTGAAAAGGGCCTTTTTTTCGTACTGAGATGGGGACCCCTCGGCTCGTCACTACCGAAGTATTTACCGACTCCAAACCCCTCTCAGTACGATTAGGTCGAAGCAAGTACGTTTACTATTCATCCTCCTTTTGGTTTGATGCGTCCATCTAGATAGGTGAGAGCTTTGTTCGTTGTGTCGTAAGAGTATGCACGACTTCGTCTCTCTGCACCATGCATGGGATCATTGAAATATAAATGTCAGTATGCGACATTTGCTCGACGAGCTGGCGTGCTTACAATTGTTTGGCCGACGAAGGTTTCCAACATCTCACAGTTAGCCATTCAATTAACTTCAAAGATCCCGAAACAGGAGCACACACCAACAACATGTCCTGGCGTCATGCTAAATAAGTAGTTGGTACGCACAACCGCCAAAGCGATCTTCTAGCGGGCAAGCTTAGCAGATATTTGTTTTTGCAAGCTTGTAGAGCAATGGCTAATGAAGCTAGGGAATTTGCGTTTTAATGAAACTCCTCTGTGGTGGCTAACGATGCTAGGAAACTTTTCCTTTAACGAAATATCTAAAACCTATCTGGCTAACGTAGCTATGGAATTTGTGCTTTAAGGACACTCCACAATACCAGGTGTCTAACGAAGTAAGGAAACTTTTCCTGCCGATGCTGTTGAAATCGAGGACGATGACTGCTCAGATGAAGGATGTTAAAAAGTAATTGAATACACTTACAAATACTTATTAAGTAAAACGCAATTTTTGGAGTTCTTCATTTACTTTAACACGAGTACGTCGCTCCCTGACTCTAACTTGAATCAAAATTGAGAACCAGGTGGTGTCAGTATCCATTTTCTTCAAAAACTTCATTTGTAGGAAAGCGATATGGGTGTCGTTGGAAAGCTGATGACCGTAGATTTCCAACGATACCCCTATCAGCCGCGTCTGACTTCTGGTTCTGTCAGAAGAAGGAGTTAAAGTTGAAAATCACTAAAACGGTCACAACTCCTGCAGATGACAATATATAAAGTCGACATTAGTACCGTTGGATAGGTAATAACAGAGCCTTTCCGGCGATGCCCATATTGAGCAGAAAGTAGAGGAATGGGAAGCAAAAAAGTGAAATTTATTTTTTCAGTTTTTCACCAACCATCCACTCTACAGTGCCGGCCGCCAAGATTTTATGCTTGATTGTGAAAGAGGGTGAGGTCCTGCATCGAACGACGTATCACACACATCTGTCGGCTACTGTCGCCAGGGCGTTTTCAGAGTCAATGGGTTACAAGTAAGCAGCTTCCACACGGCGTATCCCGGGTGAGTGCACACAAAATTGATGTCCACTCAGCGAATGCTTACATTATCGAAAAAATTTCTACTTAAAGCGCTCAATTTGCTAAAGGTGGGCTCTTTAAAGCGTCTACTTTCCTTAAGGTGGGCTCTTTAAAGCGCCCAATATATCTTCATGGGAATATCCGCTCTTCCGTCACTCTTCCACCACTTTTTAACCACTCATCCAGCCCTTCCCAGCACTTTCTAGAACACATAAAATGGAAAAAAGGGAAAATTTTTTTTTTTTTAGTTTTGACCTCCCCCTCTCTTGAGAGAGGTGACCGCCGCCAAATAACTAGTGATTCTTAGTTGTGGGGTGGTCCCCTTTCATTAGCACTACCCCCCAACCCAATCACCGACTTGACCAGAAAACTTAAGTTTTTCCACTCGAGTTATGTACAAATGCCCAAAAACCACTTAAACGGCCCTAGCTGGGCGGCCCTTGGGCCGAGAGTGCCCAGATTCAATTCCATATAAGTTATTTTAATTACCTTTCAGGGAAAAACAAGTTTTTGAAAATCGGTTGAGTTTTACTCAAGTTATCGCGGTGACGGACGGACGGACGGACGTTTTTTTTATTGCTGATTCGTCATCTAAGGACCATGATCGATGCTCCCCCACTACTCCCCGATCGAAATTGGGGTGGCTACAAACGTCGTGGTAAACGCATAAGACTCCTTTTTGAAGAACTTCGTTCTTCGTACGGGTCTAAACATCCACAAGGCGACATGGGTATCACCCGATGGACAAACCAAAAACCAGATTGATCACGTTTTAATAAATGGGCGTCACTGTTCAAATGTATTGGATGTCAGGAGCTGTAGAGGACCAAATGCTGATAATGACCACTACTTGGTTAAAGTGGTTATTAGGTCTCGCATATCGGTCCAACACAAACGACAACAGGCATTGAAAAAGTGGGACGTTGAAAAACTGCAGAACGAAGACATCAAACACAAATACGTGGATAGTTTGGAGAGAAAAATTATCGATAAAATGGTCAGCGAGCAACACAGTATAGACGATGCGTGGAATCAAATAACTGGTTCAACGATGAATGCCAGCTAGCTCTGGAGAACAACACTCAGCTCGACTAAAAACTCTGAGTTGATACACTCGAGCAGGACAGGCAGAGTACCGTTCGAAGAGAAATTTCGCTCGAAAACTGTTCCGTAACAAAAAACGGCTGCAGGATAGGAACGTTTTGATCGAAATTGAAAAGTTTGGCAATAGGAAGGAAACTCGGAACTTCTATCGGAAAGTAAACGAATCCAAAAATGGTTACAGTCAACAACCTTTGCTGTGTAAGGACAAGAATGGATTGGTCTTTAGCAGATGAGGAAAGGTGCATTGCGACATGGGCTGAGTACTTCAAAGAACTGCTTATTCCAACACACCGCTCAACCGAAGCGAAGAAAACAACGAATTGTTACTTCATACTGCGCAACCACATATAGAAGAACCAACGATGCAAGAAGTTGAAGCTGAAATTTCGAGGCTCAGAAACTTCAAAGCCCCGGGGACAGACAATCTACCCGGTGAACTTTTTAAGAACGGCGGCAACGCGCTATGTATGGAGATGCACGAGCTCATCACGCGTATGTGGAATGTCGAGGAGTTAACGGAAGACCAGTATACTTTGTCCCAGAGAGAAAGATCTTTATTGACAATAAAAAGTTACAAAGTGAGCTGCCCACTTAGAGTAGGTTGCGAATAACACACAGCATATCGATCAATCCGAAACACAGACCGAATTTACGTTACTTCATTAGGATTTCATTAATTTTAAAAAGATTATTTTAGCTATAGATATGACTGTTTATGATTTGCGTAGACTTGATTAGCACTTCCTCACAAATCTGCTTCAGAATTGTAGCATCCAAACCAATTTCACGGAAGAAGTTTAAAACGCTACTACCAACGGTTCCACGACTCCCGAACCATAAACCTCTGACTAACCATTCGCGGCTAACCATTGATTCGGACAAGAATGGAATACATTTTTCGTATATTTCGGTTTTTTCCTAAGAGATGTTTGCATCTTGTTCCGTAACACTCATCTCATAACGAATAGTAACGAATCGACGAAAAAGGTGGCAAAATGGAGTGTGGCAATTTTCGAGGAATCGTTCTGCTGAATATTGATTACAAGATATTTGCAAATATTCTTTACCAGCGCCTTCATCCATACATGGAAAACTCTGTAGGTGAATACCAAGGTGGTTTTCGTGTAGGTCGTTCTACATCGGACCAGCTGTTTAATATCAGACAGATCTTGGAGAAGTGCAAAGAGTACAACATTGAAACACACCATTTGTTCGTTGACTTCAAGGCAGCCTATGACAGTGTTAGAAGAAGTAAGCTATGGAGAGTCATGGAGGAATTTGGAATCCCCAACAAACTGATCTCGCTAACCAAGTTAACACTGAACGGAGGTAATAGCCGAGTAAGGATCCGTAACCAATTGTCAGAGATTTTCGACATTGAGGAAGGCCTACGTCAGGGAGATCACTCGCGACGCTGCTTTTTAACCTGACCATTGAAGCAGCTGTGCGCACCATGGACATAGATTCCAGCGGCACCATTTTCACCAAGTCCAGTCAGTTGCCAGGTTTCGCAGACGACCTGCACATACTTGGACGAAATATGGATGTTGTTAAAGACAAGTTTATGGCCTTGGAGAGGAAACGTACCGACCTTGGGTTGAAAGTTAATGACGAAAAAACGAAATATATGATCATCCCGCCTTCGAATCAACACCAGGAGGAAACCGTAACGATCGACACACACACATTCAAAATGGTCAACAAATTCGTATACCTTGGATCGGAGCTGAACACTAATAACGACATCGCGGACGAAATTAAGAGACGAGTAATTCTGGGCAACCGGAGTTATTACGGCCTAATGAAAATCTTAAAGTCCAAGTCAGTAAGCCGAGATTGCAAATGCGCAATATACAAATCTGTGATCAGACCGGTGGTTACGTATAGTTCGGAGTCGTGGTGCTTGACACAAAGAGACGAAGAATCGCTGCACACGTTCGAAAGAAAAGTACTGCGGACAATATTTGGACCAGTATACGATCAGCTTTATGGAGAGCCGGACATAGTCAGAACTACCAAAATAAACCGACTGCGTTGGCTCGGACATGTACAACGAATGGAAGATCATCGTATTCCGAAAAAATCCTTAAAACCAGACCGGAGGGCAAGAGAGGTGCATGGCGTCCAAAATATAGATGGTATGATGCAACATACAAAACAAAAATTGTTTGTAGGTCTTTGGGCCGAGGTCAAAAATATTACTCAATTTTCTCCACAACGCAACACAAAAGACCTCACAATTAAAGAAATATTCATGAAAAACCACAAAATATCTTGTAGGGTCACGTGGCTCGAGTCTGTGCCATACTAAGGACACTACAGCCAGAACCACTTCATTGATTTTCACCATTTCTTTTTGTGGTTTTCTGATGTACATACGTTTCATTTAAAACCTTGAAATACAAATTCCGCGCGAAACTCTCGGAGATAAAAGCGAAAAAGTTTCACCGACCTTCAAAAAACCCTATTTCAACGCCAAAGTGGGTAAAGAGGAAAAGAGGAAGTGTTCGGGCCAACAATTGGCAGGGAGAATCTGCATGATGAAACGAATGAAAACGGACAGCGCATGATTTATTTCGAGGCTGAAGGAAACCTTGTACTGAAAAGTACCTTCCACCAACATAAAAGCAGACATCTAGCTACCGGGAAGCATCCCAATGACAACTTGTCACCTAATCAAATCGACCACCTATTGATTAGCGGAAGACATGTCACTGATGTAATTGGCGTCAAATGTCGACTCTCATCAATATCTTGTGGTGTCTACACTTTGATTACATCTGGCCCAGTTTCATAATGCCAACGAGAAACTGTAGTGGACAAACTAAGAGATCCGCAGATAGCGGCGACATATGCTGAAAACATAAGCACAAAGCTTCAACAACATCAACAAACTCAACCAGATTGCCCGAAAAGCACCGTTGCGATCCAAGTGCACTTAATCTGCACATAATATTAGGAAGTACACAAAAAGCGCAAAAAAATTTCAAATTTTGTGCGTGAATCGTTCACATTATTTGCACAAAGTCTCGGTTCAAGTGCACGAAAAAAATTTGTGTGCACAAAATTCTTGGAAGCTGTTAACGTTTCCTGAAGTTCAAAACAGCAGTACTTTAAGTATCGAGAGATATCCCGAATAAAATTATTATATAAGGAAGAGAAAATTATTAAATGTGAAAAGCTTTGATTTTGATTTGATGTTGATTTTTTAAAAAATTGTTTTATTAAGAAAACTCTGATTACAAGGATGACTTGCCGTCTTCAACGTAGATTGAATAAAAGGCAGATTCCAAGGAATCATTTATGTCTAGTCTCCATAATTTTCCATCAATGTCTTTAATATCGAACTCAATACTGGCATCGAACTCTAATTTGCATTTAAATATGTTGAATCGAGTTGTGTCAACCAAATCAACAAATACCGATGAACAATTTTTAAATGGTTTTCCAATCAAGACGATGTCGGAAGTAGTTTCGTTTTGGAAAATTGTGGCCAATTCAACAGAGCGTCCAGATTTTAAAAGTACGTAATTTTGCCCTTCTACTGCTCTGTGGAAGTGTAAGCCATGGTAAATTAACTGTTCAAACGATCCATCATCCTTTCGATTTTTTACTTCAGCGATATGCGACGATTTTCCGAAGTCGTATTTCGGAGACTGGTAAATCTCAATGATTCTATTAGTGATTTGTGTCAGTGGCATTACATTTCCATGAAGCATATCCTTAATTTTAGAGTTGTAGGATTCATATTCGAATGTGGAAAAATTGTCCCATGGTCCGTAAATATCCACAAACTTTTTCATATGGGGCAGAGAGTGGAACACATAGGTCAGGTGTCGAGGATGGTAAAGCTCAGAGAATTCTTCGACGAACATTCGCATGTCCGCTTCTGTGTAATACTGGCTGAAACGTTCATGAGTAAAAATAATTGAAGCGATTTGCAGTTTCAGAAGGTTTGCAATTTTCTCCTCGCTAATTATACCTCTCAGAAGTAATGGCCCAACAAATAAGACATACGTTCGAAATTCTGTACCTTTCAACCAGGTGAGATCACTAACAAATGACCTCAGTTTACGCTGGAACTCTCTGGGTTGCGTGCTCTTGAAACTCGCCACTCGTTGCATAATGGCTTCATGATCCCCTGTGCTCAACGACTTTGGTGCATTGCAAGTGTACTCGAGAATCCATTTTTCGACACCTAGTAGAAGGCAATGTAGATAATCCAGCGGAAATGCCTCGATCATGTCGATCGGCAAGAGTTCCAAGACAGACTCCGCCTTATGGTAATCTTGATCATCGTACGCGCGTGTACGATAGTCAACATTGTTGCGTTCGGGAGCGTTCATGTTCAAAAAAGTCATTCGATGGTCGATATGATCTCCCTCTTCCACACATACGTCACATCCAAAGTATCCGTTAATTCCTTTGACCTGCTTGCAGTAACAACGAGCCGGTGCATCCAGCACAAAGTTTAAAATCTTTAGCTTCAGCTGCACGTTACTGTATTCGATTCCAACGTCCAACAAGTCCAAGAGTTCCATAACAAATGGCCACAAAAATTCATTGAAATCACCGGGCTTCTTTTCTCCATAATACACGCCTATGACTTTGGGAACCAATCGCAGCCGTTTCTTGACAGCATGACGGATATTCATCATGATGATCCATGCTTCAGACTTAACATCAGGAACTTCACATAGTAGATGGTGCAACGCTCGTTGAACTCCAACGTGCATGTATTGTCCTGGATTCATTGGTAGAGGTATGGGTTTCACAGGAGTTTTGAGGAGCGTCCGATAACCGGATGGAATTTCTGCACCAAAATGGAACTTCATGTAATGCAATAATATGTTGGATGCTTGCCGTTTCGCGCCTGTAGAAGCTATCCACCAAGCCATAAATTCGTGAGGTGGCAATTTTACGTAACCCGGTACATCACGATTTCGCTTGTTTTCGTTTATTTTCACAGTATTGTGTGCCAATCCAATGTTTTGCGGTTTCTTTTGCTTTCCGGCGATCAATTTCTTCGCTTCCTTTAACAAACTTCCAGCAGATCTATCTTTGATTGTAAACATTTTAGAATTAATTTCGTGCGATTAAACTGTTTACAGATTACTTTGACCCTAAAAAATGAACTACTGTGACTGACTATTTTCAAAATGGATTGAAATCAGCAAAATCAGATTAATCAGAAAAAACAAAGTAAACTGATAGATTGCTGTCAGTGAAATATATTATTCATCGGTTGTGATCGTCGATAATTTGCCTATAGGCTTCAAGATTCACACAAATTGCTTCTCAAAAATTTGAGATGAAGAAAATCAAAAAAATCACGAATAAAAAAAATTGCGGATCAAAAAAAAAATCGGCAGAAAATAGTGTTAAGGGGCCATACAGTGTGATAAAACTTATGGAAAAAGACGTGAAATTGTTCGACGCCATTCCCGACGACTGGTTTGTAGACGAATGTCAAGACCGTTGTTTTTGGCCTCCTAAAGGAAAACACGTTATGGTACTAGCTTTGAAACAAGAACTGCCCGAAGACACTTGGGGATTATACAAATGTGAAGTCGTTAAGGGAGGGTTTGGTAAGTCAATAATGGAACAATAATTTGTCTATGTTTGTGTAATGTAATTGCAAACAGTTACATACGGTTTGGCAAGAGCTCTCGTCCGCGAAAAGTGTTCTCAAACGTACAATACAAGCAGCGCAGATGAGCGCTTGCAAGCTGCTAAATTCCGCAGACAACACCCCGGGCTAACCAGTTTGAATTCGGGCAATTTCGAAGATATGTTTGCAGCGAAAAAAACAGTGAATAATCTTGTCGATTGTCATGCCAATGCCAAAGAGTCCTCAAAAGATGGTAAACATGGTTACGCATTTGTTATTAAATGTTTTAATAATCATTTCAACACACTTAGATGCTAAACACACAAACACAAATGGCAACGACGAAGCAATTTCCACAGTCCAGAACATGACTTTATGTGTTGAGGAATCCGATAGTGAAAGTCATGGTAGTCGTATTCGGACGAGAAATTCATTGTCACCACAAAATCGGAGCATCTCGCCAACACATTCTCGAGACACGCCTAGTCGAAGTCGATCCCCTGCCTTCGTCAACGACGATCGTAGTTCTACGAAAAATTATTTGTCACCACATTCTCGAGGCACGCCTAGTCGAAGCCGGTCTCCCACCGTGCGGAGTAGAAGTAGCGTCTCGAGCCATGACAGCCGTAGTTCGACTCGAAGACGATCCCCCATCGTACGGAGTAGCAGTAGCGTCTCAAGCCATAACAGCCGTAGCTCGACTAAAACTTCCATATCGTCACGGTCACATAGAAAACATCAAAGAATTTCTCCAAAACATTCTCTAGACTCGTCTGGACGAAGTTATCAAACAATCAGCAATGCTAAACGCTCAGTAAGAGCTCACCAAACTTCTGCAACAATTCCATCTCCTTCGAATGTAACAAATCAAAATTATACAACTGGCCGTAGACAGGAATCTCCTTATAAAACAATCGACAAGAAGTCATCCAGTTGCTGCTCGTCCTTGTGCCAAAGTCAGAATAAATTGAAGGCATTGATGGCCGAAGTGCGGAGCTTGAGGATGGCAGTTTTAAAAAACCAGCAAAGAATCAGATCGGCGCCTCTCGAGAATGGAGGTATCCATCCACAAAATATTAGTTCAGCTGGGCGATATCACCCGTTCCAGGGCACCAATCGCTGACGATGCTCCACGAAATTATTATGATGACGACGGTCCATAACGTACAGCGCGATATTCGCCCGGACACTCCCGAAGTGAAGAACGCGAATATCAGCGAAACATAAATGGTCCACGGCTACAAAGACATGTGACAGCGCCTGAAATGCCAATCAAAAGTTTAAACGAACTTAATGACGTTAATCTACAATTTCGCAACAAGGAATTTTTTACTTTTATGGTAAGTGCCTTATCTTGACCTCGACCTTGACTTGAAGATCACAAATTGCTTTCAGTTGAAACATGAGATGGAGTTTTGCATGCCAACCAAGAAAGTGAGTAATACTGGCGTGGTTACGACATATTTGAAGAGATTTGTGTCTGTTCGTGTTAGAAGTCTACTAACATTGAAGGAATCGAAAAATGATGAAGGCTTGACACTGTTTGCTGATTTTCATAATATTTACACATTCTTAATCAGAGTAATAGTAGAGGCTCACAAATCCTGCAAAGTTTCCATTACGGAAAAAGAAGCACATGAAAGTCTTCGTATTGTTTGGGGTCGATCTAAACAACTGTTTAATGATGACAAAAAAAAAAGAGAAGTCGATGAATAGCCATCCACCGTTTTTAAATCACCATTTAAATTTTGAATTTGAAAATAAACTTTTAATTTGTTTTATCATAAAATCATATTTCAATCACAAAATCCATTTCATGTTCCATTTGATGACAAAGTTTGTTGAAGTTACGGCCTTCTGTATTGTACGCGTTTTTTGGTTCACTTGTAACAATTGCATTGTTTGACACACAAATAATAAGGAGAGACCGGTTGCATTATTTTGATTACAAATAACGGAGTTTTAATGTAGGGTGAGTAAATAACTGCAAATCAGAACATAATTTTATTTAGAGCAGTGGTGGTGGGAGAAATAAAAGCTATGTTGGAATTTCTCTTTAGATTTTTGTATAGGTTAGGGGCCATTCACAAAGTGTACACGCCGAAAAAGTTCACTATTTTCGGAACCCTCCCCCTCTAAATGTATATTGTTTTCGTTTGCTAGTGGAAATGAAATTGCACCAACTTTTCTGTACTATTTAATTACCAAAAATTATTTCAACAAAAACGTTAAATTGCGCTTTATTTATTTTAAATTGTACCAAAATTAATTCTTATCCAACAAGTTTCGTATGCTTAGCATACATCTTCAGGGTATTTACAGAGACTATACTATTTCGTATGACTATTACTATGTTCTATTTCATATGACGGAGGACGAGTTGGCTAATAAGTAGGGTAGTTGTGGTGTTTAGTGCCTGCAACGAACCGTACACAAAAGAATGACGATGAATTTTGTGTACAAATATCTGAGTCTATCTTTAGGCGAAGATATTAATATGCATCAGAGAAATTGTCTTGTGCGAATAAAAGTGAAATGACGAGTTGTTTTGGACTTCCCTATAAAATGGAGGTCCATATACAAGAAAAAAAATCACAATTTGTTATCCCTATCCCTCAGTTCACAGTAAGAACAATGCATACATCCCTACAAAAAGTCTCTTTCAAGGCAAGGTCTAGCCATAGGCGGTTTGAGATGGGTAATGTTGTGATGCTCTGTGATGTTCTGTGAAAGCATCATAGGGAAAAAATTATCCTTTGGGACTACTCTGACTGCTTCAACAGATAAAAGAAATGTCTACATAAAACTGTTCTTCGAAATGATTTTTGATTTTTTTAAAAAACATAGATGTCACCACTTGAGGTTCGGTGACAAGACACAGCCCCATCGTCGTTTCCCCTCGAGACACGATCTATACGAATCAGTTGTTGTAAGAAAAATATTAAAACGGACAAGGAAACGTTAGTAATTATGCCAACCAATTATATCTTGAAAATGGTGTTGAATAGGTTACCACAACGGATGTGTGGTAGCGACATTTATACAGAAGAGAATATGTAACACCTATTTTTCGTATAGTTTTTGATATCGAATATACTCTAAAGCCTATTTACGAAAATCTTTAAACATTCATTTAACACATCACACATTTTCGTACGCTTTTCCAAAAAACCCTTCCCTCCAGGCGCGTGTGTACTTTGTGAATGACCCCAGATACATTATATTTTTGGCGCTGATCTGGACCTAAAGTTGTAAATAATTTCAAAATAGTATATAACGAGAGAGACGAAAGCCAAATTGAAACTAACCGTAAAATGATAAACAATGAGCAGAGTCTTCAACATTAAATATAAATGAGCCAAGTGCGCAACTATTTTCAGGTATTTCGATGATTCCGTTAATTTACTGGCAAGATGCAAAAGGAACATCAAGGTTCTGAAAAAGATCCCAAGAGGAGCGCGGGTGTTAGCGGCAAATAACTTAGCGAAAACAATCGACAACTGCTTGGCTAACCCAAAATCGAACAAAAACTGGATGAATCTGCTAACATTTGCTTACGCATCGCTCCAAGTTCCAGAAAGATCAACGAAGGTCTCATTAACGACTCTTGTTAAGCAAAACATCAACAAGCCATCTATTGTTTTCAAACAGAGCGTTAAAAACAAAGCACCAATTTCAATAACAAGAAGAATTGAATACAAAATAGCTGAAGGCGATGTGAAAGGTGCTATTAAAATCTTATCATCGAATGAAACATTAGCCCCGCAAACACTTGAGACGCTAACGCAACTGAAAATGAAACATCCAGTGCCAAAAAGGAAACTAAATATTCCCGAAGGCCCAGGAAAAAAGTCTGAATATTTAGTTGTTTCGGAGAAGGATGTGGTCGAAAATATCAATAACTTTCCCAATGGGTCATCTTCAGGGGTCGATGGAATACTGCCTCAAGTCTTGAAAGATTTGACAGCACCACAGACAGGTTCAGCTGGCCTGAAGCTCATTAAGTCAGTTACCAAATTAACCAACTTTATGCTCTCCGGTAAAGTACCGAACGAACTGAGCTCAATTATGTACGGAGCATCCTTATGTGCGTTGAACAAAGAAGAAGGTGGCATTCGACCTATCGCAGTTGGGAACACGTTCCGCCGCCTAACAGCGAAACTGGCTAGCGCCTCAGTAAGACCAAACATGTCAAAGAAATTCGCTCCCTGACAGGTCGGGTATGGGACGAAAGGAGGATGCGAAGCAGCAGCACACGCGACGCGAACATTTATTAAGAAAAACAGACATCGGAACGTAGTTATTGTAAAAATAGACTTCCGAAACGCCTTCAACGAACTCGACCGAGATAAATTACTAGAAGAAATAAAAGAGAATTGCCCAGGCATCTACCCATTTCTATGGCGCTGCTATGCGACATCCACCCTTCTTTTCTATGGAGAGGATATAATCTTATCACAGAACGGAGCGCAGCAGGGTGATCCCTGCGGGCCACTCATTTTTTGCTCAGAAATTCAAGCCGTTGTAGAAAGTCTAGTTTCAGAATTCGTAGTCTTTTACCTCGACGATGGAACGATTGCAGGGAGTTGTGACAGTGTCTTCAAGGATTTTAAAACAGTGCTAAATGAATGCGGCAAATTTGGCCTAGAAATAAACCCCGCCAAATGCGAAATATACTTTTGCTCCGACGTAGATGAACCGGTTCAATGAAATTTCTCCAGGGATAATAGTCATCAACGAGCTCACTCTTTTGGGAGCCCCGATTACTGAAAATGCATTTACCAAGGTTTTCGATAAGAAACTGCGCCAGTTAAGGTTATTGTTTGAAAGACTTATAGACCTAGATAATTACCAAATTGCATATTATCTTCTGAAAAACTGCCTGTCAGTTCCCAAACTGGTATTCCTGCTACGAACGTCACCCACCTGGAACCACAAAGAAGTTTTAGAGGAAGTGGACGCGACCATCAAGACCACTTTAGAAACAATTACGAACTCTAAATTGAACAACGATCAGTGGATTTTGTCTTCACTGCCAGTACGACGTGGCGGACTTGGGGTGCGAAGAGTCCAAGATTTGGCTTTGCCAGCCTTTTTATCATCAGTGAACGGGTTATCTTCAATGATTAGCATTATGTTACGCCTACCTTCGCTCAACATTGAAGAAATATCCGATTACGAAGATGGTTTCGAAGCATGGCAATATCTGAATCCCAATACGAGTCACCCCGAATTCCCAGAAGTCCAGAGAGGATGGGACGCTGTTCAGACACACCGACTATTCAATCAACTAGAATTCGAGAAGGATGAAGATAAAGCAAGAATAATAGCGATTCAAAAACCAGAGTCAGGCGCATGGTTGCATGCTCTCCCCTCAAGAACAATCGGAACTCTCCTAGACAACAACTCGTTTCGTATAATGATTGGCCTACATTTGGGCATTGACATATGTACGCCACACGATTGTGTCTGTGTTGCACGTGTAGACAGAAAAGGACGACATGGTCTAAAATGTAAGAAGAGCGCTGGGAGATGGTCAAGACACTCAGAGTTAAACAATATAATAAAAAGAGCTCTAGTGACAGCGGATGTGCCAGCGAAATTGGAACCACCAGGTTTATTTAGGGAAGACGGAAAAAGAGTGGATGGCACTAGTTTGATCCCGTGGTATAGAGGCCAATCCCTGGTGTGGGATGCTACTTGCACTGACACGCTTGCCCCTAGTAACTTAAAGCTTAGCTCGAAAGTAGCGGGTAAAGCGGCCAACGACAAAGCAAATCGTAAAGCATCCAAATACAGGTCATTAATTGAAAGAAATTTCCATTTCGTACCCTTCGCAGTCGAAACTATGGGACCGTGGTGCGATGAAGCTTTAAAATTTTTCAATAAGTTAGGGAAAATGATTGCACTGAAAACAGACGAACCAAGATCTAAGAGCTTCCTCAAGCAACGTATTAGTATGGCAATACAAAAGGGAAACGCTGCAGCTGTAATGGGGTGTTTCCAGCAATCTGAGAATTTAGAGGAAGTCTTCTATCTGTGATAATTTTTTGTGATTTTTCTTGTAATTGTAATCTTTGTGATATATGTTCTAATGCTGAAATAAACCATTCACTTTTTTCAGGTATTTTAGGTTCGTTGTAATATTGTGTCGAAACTTTTTCATGTGCAGGAATTGTGCAGAATTTGTACACAAACTTTGAAAATGTGCGCATATTTTTTTGTGTGTACTTTTTGTGCAGTTATTGGCCAGCGGGTTGTACTCCTCTCGACTGGCAATCGGCGAGTGAAGTAATCAACCAAGTGGCGACCGGCACCTTAGGATATCAGAGTCCTAATTACTTCAATACCTGGTTTGATGCGGAGTGTGCTGATGTTACAGAACGTAAAAACGCTGCGCGATTGAGAAAGCAAACTGCAAGAACGAGAGAACAGAAAGTGACTGCAGATGCGAGGTAAGGATGAAAATCGATTGCACCGGCGCAAGAAGAGAGAGAGGTCGAAGATAAGACGCTACTTCAGCTAGATTGTGTAGCGCAAATGAATCACGAAAGTTCTATAAACGTATAAAGAATCAAAGGGAAGGATTCAACACCCGAAGAATCGTATGCAAAGCAGTAAACAGAACGTTGCTTACTGCAAAACATGATGTCTTGGAGAGATTCAAAGAGCATTTTGATACATTGTACATACAACGGGGATGATGATGTGACTGATGATAGCGATGTTTCCTTTCTTGACGACGACGGTCGTATCGTAGCAGCGCCAACAATGGAGGAAGTCTCAGCAGTAATTACCTCACTCAAGTACAACAAAGCTTCCGGTCTGGATAATATACCAGGAGAACTGCTCAAGACGGGTGGTAGGGAATTGCCTAAAGTAATTTATGATTTAGTAAAATGAATATGAAACACGGAAGAGTCATTTAGCATGGATCAAAACAGAGCCCCTCAAAATTATTCCGTAACGATTTAGAAGGGCGAAAAGGAGTTGGTCGTCCAAAACTTCGATGGATTGATGGCGTCGAACAAGATTTTTGGATGCTCGGAATAAGAAATTGGCAATACTCGGCAAATGACAGGCAGCGTTGGATTGGAATTCTGGAGCAGGCCAAGGCCCACAAGTGGCTGTTGCGCCGAAGAAATAGTAATTAAGGCATCACTGTACTGGCTACGAAGATAGCCAAAATTGTATGGCTAGATAAAAGAACCCTGAGAAAAGAAATGCTCGTGGTGGATTCCTCCAAACATTTCGGTTTCGGTTATACAAACAGAATGTAACAGAAACTTACCCGTTTCAAAATTCAAAAATTACCGCCCTTTCTTACGTTCAATTTCGAAAAATTCATGGACACTACTCTTGTCACTTGTTAGCACAAATATTTTGCTAATGTATCCATTTACATTTGAATTATTACAATTTTAACTTACTCAGCATCAGCGCATCGAAAAGTATTTTGGAATTTTCTTCCCATTTGCTGGAAATAAGTTAGCAGCAGGTTATCCGTTCTCTAAAACAGACAGTGTGAGTTTGAACTGTTTGAACAGACAGCTTATGTTACAAATTCTTTGCAGAATCTTTTGGATTTCACATTTTTCGGCATTAAAAAATATTCTTTTTTAAAGGTCAACTGTTCTCCATGGAAGAAGTTTGGATAAAAACAGAACCAAGTGACAATGATGTGTCAGGTCATTTACTCATTGAACGTAAAGATGAAAGTGACACCCCAAGGAACCACTCATTGCCAAAAATACCAACCATATCAACTTACATCGCACAACCGATGGAAGTAAAATCAGAAATAACGCTCGCCGAGTATGAATGTACTCCTTACAGTACACCGCAAAAGATTACGAAAACTAATACGGAACTATCGCAATGCAACCCTGAATTAGTGTGCGACGTCTGCGGAAAGAAATTCAACCGGAAAGGCTTCTTCATCAAACACTTGTTGATACACACAGCGGACAATCCGTACGCCTGTGACGTATGTGGCAAAAATTTTACGAACAAAACTGTGTTGAAACAACATAAGCGCATACACACTGGCGAGAAACCGTTCCATTGCGATGTGTGCGGAATGAATTTCGCCCAAGGCAACCACTTACAAAAACACAAACGGATACACACGGGCGAGAAGCCATTTCCATGCGAAGAATGTGGTGTAAGTTTTGCACGCAAATCGTACCTTCAAGAACACCATCGGACACACTCTGGCGAGACCCCGTTTGTTTGTGAACAATGTGGAAAAGCTTTCAAATCCAAGACACATCTCAAGAGACACATTGATTCACATTCCGGCAAAAAGCGATACGCATGCCTTGAATGTGGAACGAGATTCACCGACAACTTTTCATTAAAATCTCACAAATTGACACATACCGGGGAGAGGCCATTCGCTTGCGATGCGTGCGGCAAGACATTCTCTACCAAAGCCATTTTGAAGTCACACAAAGTGACGCACTCCATCGAGAAACCTTTCTCTTGCAATGTTTGCGACAAAAGATTTGTCAGTAAACCTCTAGTCAAGTCGCATATGGTAACACACACCGGCGAGAGACGTTTCCCATGCGACCAATGCGACATGAAATTCACCCGACCATGGCTACTAAACCAACACCAGAGGCAACACACCGGCAACAAACCCTTCGCTTGTGAGGAGTGTGAAATGAAGTTTACAGTCAAGTCTTCGCTAGTAGCCCATAAACTGAAGCATACCGGTGAGGCGCCGTTTCCATGCGATGAATGCGACAAGAAGTTTCGAACGAATCATTGGCTCAAACAACACAAAAAATCGCATGCCGGAAAGCCATCGAAAAAATCACACATCGCAGAGTCTGAAGTTGAAAAACAATCGGAAACACCGGGAAGTAATCCGCTAGACGATCTGGAAAACATTCCATGCTCTGAGACCATATTTTCAGCAAAGAAGGAACATCTTGATAATGGCGAAGATGGCCACAGTTGCAGTGATTTTGGCAATGAACCAGAGATTGATATACAAATTATTCCTGACACGCCATCTGCCACCAGAGACGATGCAACAGAAAAACTAGAGCATCCCATCTCGTGTAATGAAATTGAAACAGATGCTGACACTGACGCTAACGCTGATAACAAATTATTCGCTTGCGAAGAGTGTGAAAGGACTTTTCCAAACAAGCGTCAGCTTCGTGATCACAAATTTGAGCACACGGGTAAAAAGCCGTTCGCTTGTAATGACTGTGGAAAAACCTTTACCCACAAATATAAGCTCACCAAACACAGTGCCATGCACACAGACGACAAGCAATTTGTCTGCGACGAATGTGGAAAGTCATTCAAGTTAAAGTCAAGCCTCTTGAAACACAAACGTTTGCATACTGGGGAAAAAGACTTCGCTTGCGACCAGTGCGATAAAGCGTTCACTCAGAAAGCACATCTACAAGCGCACAAACTGGTACACACCGACGAAAGGCCGTTTGCCTGCGATGTCTGTGGAATGAGATTTAAATCCACATGGCAAGTTCGCATCCATCAACGCAACCACACAATCGAAAAACGTTTTTCTTGCGATGTATGTGGAATGAAATTCACCCAAAGAAACAGCGTCAAAAAGCACCAAATGACCCACACCGGTGAGAGACCGTTCGATTGCGACGAATGTGGAAAGATGTTCGTAGCCAGAAGAGATCTTAAGGTACACCAAATGAGACACACTGGCGAAAAGCCTTTTGCTTGCGATATTTGTGGAATGAAATTCTGTCAAATAAATGAGGTAAATAATCACAAAGTCAGACACGGTAATGAGAAGCCGTTTTCGTGCGATGTTTGCGACATGAAATTCGCAAGGAAAAGTCAGGTCAAATCCCACATGATAACACACACGGGTGCGAAACCATTCCCTTGCGATGAATGCGACATGAAATTCAGCAAACCTGGTCTTTTAAAGCAACACAAACGACAGCACACTGGAGAAAAGCCATTCGCTTGCGATCATTGTGGAATGCGATTTAATCTGAAGAGCTCATTAGTGACACACAAATTAAAGGAAAAGAGAAAA
>CM055404.1:111113554-111140217 GCA_029228625.1 Pseudolycoriella hygida | reverse complement strand
GTCAAATTGCCGCAGCGTAAAAACTGGAAGTGTTGAAAAATTATTCCGCTGGTGGGTCCGGCATTTATGACGCAATTTTTTAACACAACTAAATTTTGTTTTAAAAAAAAGAGCTGTAATTTTTTCAGGAAATTAAAACTTTATCACAAACTTTGCGTATTATCAGCGATAGCGTCACCTCAAGCGATATCATTAATTTTGGAAGCGGACTTACGGACTGCGTCACAATCTACTTTTTAAGAGGTTTTTGTATATGAAATACATCCGATCACAAGTTTGGGCAGAAGAAGCCTTTTTCATGATTGATTCGAATGACTTTTCATAGTTGGGTTTACTCAACAACAAATTCTCTGAATTAATTACGAGTTTGTGTGCTCCCTCACATAGCCGGAAATTGGTGTCCGTAACGACCGCCCATGATTTAACCGATTTGCTATCATTAGATAGAACGGTAAATCGATATATGTGCAACAGATTAAATCGAACTAAACCCTCACATTACATAGTTACAATATGTTGGCATCTGCCGCTACAAGATCGCATAGGCTTTTATGAACATAATAAGCTTGAGACAATACACTCAGGGTTAGAGTAAGAAATGTTTCATATAAAACTTCAACAGATGGCAGCTGTAACCATTTCCGTTACAATTCGCTAGTCCAAAAATACCTCTAACCGAGACAAATAGATACGTCAGCACTTTGTCCATCACGTCCATCAGCATATCAAGGTGCATGACTTGACTGAAGATTGGCACTAGATGCCGAAATGTTGATCTCTTCTAATTATCTCCATAACGCAACTGCTCTAGATGTGTTAATGTCTGAACGTCATGTCAATAACAAAATAATTCAAATTAGAGCTTTACACGTTCATAGTAAAAGTAATACGTAATGAGTTGTATCCTATGATCTTTTTCATACATTCTTGCCACCCCCGTTGGACCTTTTACCATTATATAGAAACCATGTAAGCCGATCTGGATAAGGCTAAAATTGGTTCTGTTGACTAAATCGAGCCTTTTTTTATCCTAAAGCAAAAATCCTTTCGGGCAGATGCACATGGCTTCCGATTGCATAGATTACGCTATCCACGACCAACCTCGACGTAGACTAATACTCAATTTTTGCGCTGCAAGAACGAGAGAACAGAAAGTGACTGCAGATGCGAGATACAAAGAACTGAGTAAGGAGGAAAAACGTTTGCACCGGCGTAAGAAGAGAGAGAGGTCGAAGATAAGACGCTACTTCAGCTAGAGAGATTGTGTAGCGCAAATGAGTCACGAAAGTTCTACAAACGTATAAACAATCAAAGGAAAGGATTCAACCCCCGAATAATCATGTGCAAAGCAGTAAACGGAACGTTGCTTGCTGGCAAAACATGGTGTCTTGGAGAGATTCAAAGTGCATTTTGATGCATTGTGCAACGGGGATGACGATGTGACTGATGATAGCGATGTCTCCTTTCTTGATGACGACGACGGTCGTATCGTAGCAGACCTAACAATGGAGGAAGTCTCAGCAGCAATTACCTCACTCAAGAACAACAAAGCTTCCGTTCCGGAAAACATACCAGCAGAAGCGAGGAATTGTTAAAAGTAATTTATGATTTAGTAAAATGAATATGGAACACGGAAGAGTTGCCTGAGGAGCTCGGACTGTTCCAGATTTCGTGTCAAAATCGTTTTCACCGCACACACACTTGTTGCTTTCGTTTCAAAAACACAGCTATGTATACGATGTTGAATGTGGTGAAAACGATTTTCGAAACGAAATCTGGAACAGTCCAAGCCCTGGGCAAGAGGGTGCCATTTTACCTACACAAGAAAGGTGATAAAACTGAGTGCGAAAACTACCATTGAATTGCCTTGCTAAACATTTGATCTAAAAATTTTCCTTAAATATTCTACTATTTTTACCCTCGCTTCCAACCAATTTATTTTTGATCACAGAGGCAGCGAAAGTTTGTTCTTTCGCCCCTCAAATCAGGGACGAAAGTAGAAAAATGCATCCCACGGGGCGAAAGTAAAAGAAGGAAGCCAAGAGAACGAAAATATTACAAATGAACAACTTTCGTCCCTCTTTGCGTCAATGAACTACTAAAATTTGTTCACTTGACAGAAAGAAGGTTGCCATCACAGAAGTGGTTTTGATTTTGAGCGCTACATATTAACCATGAAATATGGCGTCAAAGTAAGTTTGTTGTTATTTTGTAAAGTTATTGTTTGCTGTGTTTTCATTGACGGACAAACCTTCCGCTGTCTCTGTGATAAAAAATAGTATGGATAACTCGGGACAAAAGTAAGAAAATTCAAACCGTGTGATTGCCGACCTTGATGGAATACGTATCCGGGATCGACTACAGAGCAAACAGAATATTCAACTGTACTGAATGAGAGCTTTTATTGAAGTGAATTTTATTTCTTTTTTACAATAAACAAAAGCCTACTCAAAAACAAGCTTTACCTACTTCAACACCCCTTCTCAAAGTTTATTTCATTAATAATTTTGAAGACCAATAAGTTTGACGAATTTGATAAATTTCACTGCTGCAAGTGACTTTGTTAATATGTCAGCCACGTTCTCGTCAGTTCGACAATATTTGAAATGAACTTTGCCACTTGACCACAAGTCCTTGGTGAAATGATACTTGATTTCGATGTGCTTTGTCTTTCTGCTGCCCTTTTCATTTTCCAGCATTTTAAGACAACTTTGATTGTCTTCATTGATCAAGATCTTGCCAATGCATAATTGAAAATTTGTCAACAACTTTTCCAACCACAATGCTTCTTGACAGGATTCGGCCAGTGCAACATATTCAGCTTCGGTTGAAGATAATGTTACGATTGTTTGTTTATGACTAGCCCAAGCGATTGTGCCACCATACAACTTGAATACGTAGCCACTATTCGACTTTCGATCCACCGAGTCTTGCCCCAATCGGTATCGGTATACGCAATGAGATCGGTTGAATCCATTTGTTGATCCAATTCGCCCAATTTCAATAATCCATCGTACCTTTCAAATATCGTAAAATTCGTTTTACCTCATTCCAATCGGTCTGTGAAGGACAGGAGACTTTACGACCAAGAATTGACACTGCAACAGCTATATCCGGACGTGAATTCACAACCAGGTATAACAACGATCCAATCGCTTGACGGTAAATGTCGCCATGTTCTAAAGTTTTAGAATCATCCAATTTGTAATATCCAGGATCCATGGGAATCTTGGATTCTTTGCAATCGACCATGTTGAATCGAATCAGCAACTTTTGAATGTACGTTTTCTGATTGATTTGAAACATTCCATTTTCGTCGCGATAAATTTGTACTCCCAGGTAATAGTTCAAATCTCCCAAACAATTAATTTGAACGTTTCTTCCAATTGCCTTTGCCACTTCATCGATTGTTCCATCACTCGTACTTGACATGATAATATCGTCGACATAGACCAATACGTAAGTGAGGGTTTCACTAATGTCCTTGATGAATAGGCAATTGTCTGTTGCTGACTGACGAAATCCAATGTCTTCCAAGGTTTTGTTGACTTTCTGGTTCCATATACGAGCTGATTGTTTAAGCCCCTTCCCCTTCTCAACGAAACCTTCTGGCTGTTTCATAAAAATTGTCTCCGATAATTCTCCATACAGGAATGCCGTCTTCACATCGTAATGACGAACGACCATGGTCGCAATTGCAAGCAAAATTCTTACCGTTTCCTGTCGAACCACTGGAGCGAAGACTTCATCATAATCTACACCAAATTTTTGGGAAAATCCTTGAGCTGCAAGTCTGGATTTGTAACGATTGATACGTCCATCAGCATCGGTTTTCAACTTGTACACCCATTTGCACCCAATTGACTTACGACCAGATGGTAATTTGGTAAGATCCCATGTTCCATTTTCATTCAATGATTTGATTTCATCTTTCATTGCATCCATCCATTTGTTTTTGTCTCGTCCATTAGATGCTTCTTTAAATGTTTTCGGTTCGCCAACGATTTCTTTGATAACATTTGCGGTAAATTTTTCTGGCGGAATTCCTTTTGTAATTCGAATGGATCGACGGACTCTGATGTCATTCACACCGACATCTACAATCTCTCCAATCTTCTCCATCGACGTTTCCAACTGCATCGTTATATTCATCGTGCTCAATCGTCTCATTGATATCGACGACTTGATTTTGACCAACAATTTGTTCGTTTTGGATATTTTCAGAATTGATGTCGAAATCTTCGAATTGAAACTCCGCATACGTTTCCAAAACTTGATGATTGTCTTCAACAAATCGAACGTCTCTGCTAATCACCAATTCGTTCGTCGATGGATTGATTAAACGATATGCCTTTGTCCCTTCAGCATACCCAACGAATGTTAATTTACTTGCCTTTTCGTCCAACTTTCGCCGGTTTTGCTTCGGAATAGCAACGTACGCAATACAACCAAACGTTTTCAAATGTGACACATCTGGCTTCCGTTTATACCACAATTCAAACGGAGTTTTACCGGTTGTTCTTGTCGGTAAAATGTTTTGCAGATAATTAGCTGTATTCGCAGCTTCACCCTATAATTGTTTGTTTAAGTTAGCGTCAAATAACATACATCGTATCATTTCCACCAAATATCTGTTTTTCCGTTCAGCTACTCCGTTCTGCTGCGGAGTATATGCAGCAGTCTGTTGTAATTTGATGCCTTCGCTTTTGAAATAACTCCGTATATTCTTGCAAATGTATTCACCTCCTCCATCACAACGAAATATTTTTGGCTTGCGTTGAAATTCGTTTTCAACTTCTCGTACGTACTCCACAATTTTCGCATACGTTTCATCTTTCTCTGAAAGTAAATATATTTTTGTGAATCGGCTGAAGTCGTCGATTATGGTTAAAATATATTTCTTCTTTCCAGGAGTGGCGACTGGCATTGGACACACGTCTGAATGGACTAAATCCAATATTTCTCTTGATTGGTTCGTATTTTCCGGAAATGGCAGTATCGTCATTTTTCCTTTCATGCAGCAATCACAAATCATTTTCCGGTCACACGATTCTATTTGGATTCCATCGACCAATTCCTGACTCGCAAGTTGCCTGATTGCATTGATATCACGATGACCAAATCGACGGTGCCATTTATGGATGCAATTCTTGACATTAATCGTCTCGATTTCCGTAACTTTGTTCACAACATTTAATTTGAATAAATTACTTTCGATTATTCCTGTCGCAACGTTGACGGCGTCCTTGAAAATCGAACATTGATTGCCTTCAAACTTCTTCACTAATAGCAAACTTGATTCCAATCCTGGTACATACAGGACGTTTTTGACTTCAATTTGACGTATTTTCCCTTTGTGGTTAATGCATTGAAAAACGCCTGTACCAATACCTTCGACATTAATAATGTCACCATTAGCCAACGTAACAACATCTTTCTTCAGATAAATTTTCGTGAAGAATTGAAGATTGTTTGACATGTGAGAAGTTGCTCCAGAATCGATAAACCAATTCTTATTAATTTTCTTGTGCGAAGTTCCCATCATCAAGCAACGATTGTTTTGTTTCGTAATTGGCTGCGAAACTGAGAAACAATAAATTACTTCTGCATCGTCGTCACTTTCACTGTCATCTGAAGCTTGTACGTTCTCGCTTCCAGTAATCTTTTTCGCAGATTCATTTTTCGTCACTTCTTTCTTCGATTTTCCACCTTGAGCACTCTTTTGCAATGGACAATTTCGTTGAAAGTGACCAGGTTTGTTACATTTGTAACAAATTGCCTTTTTCTTTTGTGACACCTTCAGTACTCCTTCCGTTGAACCAGCAATACCTTCGTTTTCATTTCGACGTTCGTATTCGCTGATCAATTTCGCTTTGACCATGGCTAACGTTATATCTTCATCGGAGCGACTTTCGAGAGCGGTGATCAAATTATTGTAGCTATCGGGCAAACTACACAATAGTAATGCAACGACCAGATCATCCTTCAGCTTCTCCCCTAACGCCTCCAATTTATCCACGATATCCATCATCAAATTCACATGATCGACCATATTTCCGGTGTCATTCATTTGCATGCGACATAAACGTTTTAATAAGAAAACTTTGTTGGTTAATGTTGACTTTTCGTGGACAGCTTTCAGCGCATTCCAAGCTCCTTTAGCTGTGGTTTCCTTTCGTACGTGGCACAACTGATTATCTTCCACTGAAAGTCCAATGTCTGCTTTAGCTTTTCCGTCCCGTTTAAGCCATGCTTCATTTCGTGCGGCTACATCGGCTAATTCGTTATTGACGATGAATGGCCCACAAACAGAATGTAACAGAAACTTACCCGTTTCAAAATTCAAAAATTACCGCCCTTTCTTACGGTCAACTTCGAAAAATTCATGAACATTAATTTGTCACTTGTTAGCACAAATATTTTGCTAATGTATCCATTTACATTTGAATTATTACAATTTTAACTTACTCAGCATCAGCGCATCGAAAAGTATTTTGGAATTTTCTTCCCATTTGCTGGAAATAAGTTAGCAGCAGGTTATCCGTTCTCTAAAACAGACAGTGTGAGTTTGAACTGTTTGAACAGACAGCTTATGTTACAAATTCTTTGCAGAATCTTTTGGATTTCACATTTTTCGGCATTAAAAAATATTCTTTTTTAAAGGTCAACTGTTCTCCATGGAAGAAGTTTGGATAAAAACAGAACCAAGTGACAATGATGTGTCAGGTCATTTACTCATTGAACGTAAAGATGAAAGTGACACCCCAAGGAACCACTCATTGCCAAAAATACCAACCATATCAACTTACATCGCACAACCGATGGAAGTAAAATCAGAAATAACGCTCGCCGAGTATGAATGTACTCCTTACAGTACACCGCAAAAGATTACGAAAACTAATACGGAACTATCGCAATGCAACCCTGAATTAGTGTGCGACGTCTGCGGAAAGAAATTCAACCGGAAAGGCTTCTTCATCAAACACTTGTTGATACACACAGCGGACAATCCGTACGCCTGTGACGTATGTGGCAAAAATTTTACGAACAAAACTGTGTTGAAACAACATAAGCGCATACACACCGGCGAGAAACCGTTCCATTGCGATGTGTGCGGAATGAATTTCGCCCAAATCAACCACTTACAAAAACACGAACGGATACACACGGGCGAGAAGCCATTTCCATGCGATGAATGTGGTGTAAGTTTTGCACGCAAATCGTACCTTCAAGAACACCATCGAACACACTCTGGCGAGACCCCGTTTGTTTGTGAACAATGTGGAAAAGCTTTCAAATCCAAGACACATCTCAAGAGACACATTGATTCACATTCCGGTAAAAAGCGATACGCATGCCTTGAATGTGGAACGAGATTCACCGACAACTTTTCATTAAAATCTCACAAATTGACTCATACTGGGGAGAGGCCATTCGTTTGTGATGTGTGCGGCAAGAAATTCTCTACCAAAGTTATTTTGAAGTCACACAAAGTGACGCACTCCACCGAGAAACCTTTCTCTTGCAATGTTTGCGACAAAAGATTTGTCAGTAAAGCTCTAGTCAAGTCGCATATGGTAACACACACCGGCGAGAGACGTTTCCCATGCGACCAATGCGACATGAAATTCTCCCGACCATGGCTACTAAACCAACACCAAAGGCAACACACCGGCAACAAACCCTTCGCTTGTGAGGAGTGTGAAATGAAGTTTACAGTCAAGTCTTCGCTAGTAGCACATAAACTGAAGCATACCGGTGAGGCGCCGTTTCCATGCGATGAATGCAACAAGAAGTTTCGAACGAATCATTGGCTCAAACGACACAAAAAATCGCATGCCAGAAAGCCGTCGAAAAAATCACACATCGCAGTGTCTGAAATCGAAAAACAATCCGAAACACCGGGAAATCATCTGCTTAACGAACTGGAAAGCATTCCATGCTCTGAGACCATATTTTCAGCAAATAACGAACATCTCCACAGCGGAGAAGATGGCCACAGTTGCAGTGATTTTGGCAATGTACAAGAAATTGATATACAAATTATTCGTGATACGCCATCCTCCACCAGTGACGATATAACAATTACCGAGAAACTAGAGCATCCCATCTCGTGTAATGAAATTGAAACAGATGCTGACACTGACGCTAACGCTGATAACAAATTATTCGCTTGCGAAGAGTGTGAAAGGACCTTTCCAAACAAGCGTCAGCTTCGTGAGCACAAAAATTTGAGCACACGGGTAAAATGCCATTTGCTTGTGACGATTGTGGAAAAACCTTTACTCACAAATACAAACTTATCAGACACAATGCCATGCACAAAGACGAAAAGGAATTTGGTTGTGACGAATGTGGAAAATCATTCAAAATAAAGTATAGTCTCTTAAGCCACAAACGTTTGCATATTGGAGAAAGAGATTTCGCTTGCGATCGGTGCGACGGAGCATTCACTCAGAAAGTACACCTACAAACGCACAAACTGGTACACACCAACGATAGACCGTTTATTTGTGATGTCTGTGGAATGAGATTTAAATCTATATGGCAGGTTCGTAAACACCAACGAAATCACAACAACGAAGAACGTTTTCCTTGCGATGTATGCGAAAAGACGTTCACACAAAAAAACAGCGTCAAAAAACACCAAATGACCCATAGCGGTGAGAGACCATTCGATTGCGACGAATGTGGGAAGATGTTCGCAGGCAGAAGAGATCTGAAGTTACACCAAATGAGACACACTGGCGAAAAGCCTTTTGCTTGCGATATTTGTGGAATGAGGTTCTGTCAAATGAGTGACGTAAACAATCACAAAGTGAGACATGGCAATGAGAAGCCATTTTCTTGTGATATTTGCGACATGAAATTTGCCAGAAAACTTCAAGTTCAATCCCACATGATAACGCACTCGGGTGCGAAACCATTCCCTTGCGATGAATGCGACATGAAATTCAGCAAACCTGGTCTTTTAAAGCAACACAAACGACAGCACACAGGAGAAAAGCCATTCGCTTGCGATCATTGTGGAATGAGATTTAATCTAAAGAGCTCATTAGTGACACACAAATTAAAGGAAATACACGAGGAAAAGAGAATAATGTTTAAAATCTAGCGAATTATTTGGTTGATAGTTACGTCAATAAAACGATTGGTGCGCTAACTATTAAAAAAAATATTTAGAACTTTTTAGACCCGTACGAAGAACGAAGTTCTTCGAAAAGGGGCCTTATGCGTTACCACGACGTCAGTAACTACCCCAATGTCGACCCGGGAGTAGGGGGGAGCATTGATCATGGTCCTTAGATGTCGAGTAAAACTCAACCGATTTTCAAAAACTTTTTTTCCCTAAAAGGTAATCGAAAAATTGAATCTGGGCACTGTCGGCTTAACGGCCAATAAGCTAGGGCCGTTTCAGTGGTTTTGGTATTTTGTACATAATTCGAGTAAATCTTTTCCGATTTTCATAATTTTTTTTGTTTGAAAGGTCTGAGCATGCGTGACAATTTATGGAAGAAAAGCCAATTATTTGGGAAGAAATTTCCAAAATTCACTAAACTTCCCCAAAATTTCCCAAAAATTCTCAAAATTTCCCAAAAATTCCCAAAAAAAATATTAAAAATGTAATAATAATAATAAACGTTTATTGATAATATTATTTTTACAAAGTTTTACAGTGATAGATATTGTAGTTTCAGTGGTCAGGTCAGCATGTTCCTTATGCTTTTTATACTGTGAATCGGTTGAATAAATTCGCGCGTCGTGTCTAAGTGATCCGGTCATGGCAGAAGAAAAAACTTCAAATGAGTCCTAATTTTTTAAATTAAGTTAAAAATTAAAATTATCACAGTCGAGTTGGGTGTTGTTCAGTGCAAGTTTCTAATCAGAACATTTTCAGAATTAGACAATTTCGTTCTAAATTTCCGGATGATCTTGGTGATCTGATCGGAAATGTAGGGAACAGAAGCGAGCCTGTGAAGGTCACACGTTCTATACCTCTTTGGGAGGTTGAATATTGTTCTCAAGCATTTGTTTTGAACGGTTTGGAGTTTGCTGTTGTGGTGCTCAGCGCAATTTCCCCAAACTGGACATGCATTTAGCAGTATACTCTGTACAGTTGCTTTATATATGACAACCTTATTCTTCACGTTCAACTTCGATTTGCTGTTGAGTATGAGATATAACATGCCGAAGGATTTCAATGATTTTTCTACAGCGAGATCAGTATGTTCTTTGAAAGTTAGAGTTTTATCCAGGGTGACTCCCAGATATTTAACTGAATTCTTCCATTCGATTGTTGAGTTACGGATAGTGACTCCATTAACGAACCAATCCCGTTTCCCGGGAAATGAATTTTTATTTCCCGGGAAATCGAATTTCATTTTTTGTTTTTTGTTTTATTCAAAAAATTGCGCTTTACGCTGTTTCCTGACACTATGGATTAGGGTGGATCGAATTTTTTTTTTTCGTTCGCAACTATTTCTCCCCATCGTGATTATAATTATTTGGTTACTGTAGATTCCGAAAAACACTATTTCTCGTTTTAAAACTAAATTTTAGAGCTCCCGAAACCCGGTCAAAAGTTTGTGGCCTAAACTTCCCATACAAAGATTTTCTGAAGACTCGGAATTTGTATAATAGTGGAGTGTAACGCCTCAAAATCTTCGTAAACTCATAGGCTTTAATACAAAATCAAAAAAACTAAGTTTAACTTCATTTATTTGAGAAATATGCAGTATACAGTTCAGTTGCACATAGTAGTACGGACATTTTTCTTCATATTTTTCATCGGTTGAACTCAATTGAAGCAGTTTGTTTGAAGCACATATGTTCCATAAATATCAACTTGACACCTGCCTGCCTATTCGAATTCCCTTTTTTAGGGTGAAAAAATTCAAACATCTTTTTGGAGTGAAATACAATTTTTAAAATTCTGAAAAAAAATTACGCAATATTCATCTCTAAGGGAATATATAGTGGAAAAACTGAGTTAGTCGTCGACCTCTAACACTAAGAAAAAATTCATTGAATTTTTCTATGAATTTTTTCACCCCTAAAACCCCTCCCAAAAATTCTGAAAAAAATCACAGATGTTACTCTCACTATAGAGATTTTTGAGAATTTTTTCAGAATTTTACGTAAGCACCCTTATGAGTAAAAGCCATAACTCCATTTTCGCATTTTCATCAATAACTCTACTATAACTTCATTTTGGAGTTTCATATTCTACCAAAAGTAGCTCTGGGCCAAGACGCTTCGAATGATGTATTATATGCCTTATTCCGTGCGAGGGCATTTTTCCCATGCGAACCCCCATAGGCCCTTTGACATTCTATCATTTTATCACTAAAAATTATTGTGGGTTTTTTTAAGTTACAATAGCTAAAAACGAAATTTGAATTTCCCGGGAAATTTTTTTCATTTCCCGGATTTCCCGTTTCCCGGGATTCAAAAAATTCCGGGAAATTGCATTCCCTAATCGTTAAGCTTAATTTCCCACTTAGTGGCAAAGTCAGACAGTTGTTCACTGGCACGATCCAGCTTTTTGACTATCTTCCGAGGCGATTTGCTTGACACATATAAGCAAGTGTCGTCCGCGAAGAGTGCTTTCTCGCTATCGGTTATTTTCAGGCCTGAAGTAAAAATGTTATATAGTGTCGGGCTTAGGACACTGCCTTGGGGAACGCCCGCCAGAATGTTGTAGATTTTTGACTTTTGGTTACCAACAGTCACATAAAAAGAGCGTTTGGAAAGAAATGATTGAATAATTTTGATGAGGTAGAGCGGGAATTTCAGTAGGGCTTTGTGCCAAACGCTATCGAAGGACTTTTCAATGTCAAAAACTACCATGCCGCTAGAATGCTTTTTGAGTAGTGAATCTTTGATATATTTCGAAACTCGCAGCAACTGGTGATCAGTAGAGTGGGCTGAACGGAACCCAAATTGTTCGTCCATCAGGGTTTTACGGGAGGCAAGGTGGGTTTTCAATCTGTTCAGTATGATCTTCTCAAACACTTTACTCAGCGAGCTCAGAAGGCTAACGGGTCTGTAACTGCATGCAAGAGCAGCATTCTTTTTGGCTTTCGGAATGGGTACCACTTTCGCTCGGCGCCAGACAAGGGGAAAGTATGATAGCTTCAAGCATGCCCTGTAGACATGCATCAGAAGAATAATGGCCTTCTTTGGGATACGTTTCAGTAGGAGATTACTTACAGAGTCTTCACCCGGGCTTTTCCTCGTTTTTAAACCCTGAATGATTCGGGAGATTTCCCGTGGTGTAGGCATATTCGTTTCATGAGTGGTGGGTTGGAAGAAATTGATATTGTTGGTGGAGGTCCTCACTGCGGATTCAGTGACAGGGTCGCTCACGTCACTAAATGTGGTACTATGGGCTTTGCAAAAGGTGCTACCTATTTCATTAGCTTTCAGGGTTAAAAGTGTTAAAAATGTTCAAATAAACATTTAATAGTAAACTTTATGATGTAGGATATCTCTTTCCAGACTAGTTGAAAATTCGAAATTTTGGATTGTCTGCTCAGCAAAATTTTTATTTTTAAATTTCAATTTTCATTAGGCTTCAATACCTTCATTTCGGCACTAATTTGTATTTTCAGCGAAGTGTTATGGCTTAGATATGCACTCGTAAAGGCCCTCCTAGCGCTCAACAAGAAAGGGGTAGAACAAATGTTTTTCGTATCGGATAATGTAACACAATGGCATTGTCTTCAACCGGTTATGAGCCTACTGAGAGACTGAAATCAAAATTTTCCAAAATTACCCAAAAAAGTATAAAAAAATTCCCAAATAATAGGCTCTGGTTAGGACCTTTAAACTGAATCTCTACTGGGGCTCAACGTGTTTTTTCTGCATGGGGTTAATAATATCGGATTTTAAAAATCTTTTTTTTCCTGAAAGGTAATCAGAAAATTGATTACGAGATTCAATTTGGGCAAAATCGGTCGAAAACTTTCGAAGTTACGGTCGAAAATAAAAAGCGGTCAAAAACATGGTTTGTGGAACTTTTTCACCTATATCTCTGCGAAATTAGAACGGAAATGGAAAGTTTTAAATAACAGATATGGACACCAGAAAATCACGAAAATTAAATTATGGAAAATCTGTTAAGTAGTTCGGGATGTAGTGTCCTTAGTGTGAGCCAAACTCACGTCTCGCGACCCTACACGATACTCGGTCGTTTTTCGTGAATATTTCTTTAATGATGAGGTTTTTTGTGCAGCGTTTTAGAGTAAAAAGAGGTGAACTTTTTTGTATGGAAGTAGAAGAGGCTTCTCCTTAGTGCTCTAGGTAGAGCGGCCAACCGTGGTTATTTTCAGAGTACAGTACTCTTTTTTCGGTCTATGTACTTGATCTGCGTACTTTTTTTGTACTCTTTTTTCAACATCTGTACTTAATGTACTCCTTCTTACCAATTTATGTTTTCCCTATAGGCACGAAATTTACCTAGAATCCAAAAATTAGGGATCTCAAGATTCGTCTGAAAATCACACAACAGGGCCTATTTTTGAGAAAATTTTTGAGAATATAATTGCTGTAAGCTCACCCCCTTAATTTTTTTTGGGAGGGCTCACCCCACTCATTTTCAACTTGCAAAAAATCTTCCACTCATTTTCTACTAAAAAAATTTCGCCTGCGGCGCTTAATATTCAGCAGTTGGGCAATTTTTAAATTTATTTTTAATTCAGGATGTCTGACGCGACGCCTACAGCGATCCGGAATAGTCCCACGGTTTTTTTTTATGAAAGACTCTTTATTAAAATACAATCTTCTATTGTCATAAACTCAATTTCGTGTTTTTTAAATTTATTTCAAAGGGAAAAAAGAAAAAAAAACGATCTTTTCAACAAAACCCAATTTCTGTACCCAAAATTGGCTCACCTATTGGGTCTCACTCAGCAAGAATTTTCCCTCATTTTATACTCAAAGAATTGCAATTTGAAAAAAAACTTCACCCGCGGGCGCTTGACACTATTTTTAGTGTTTTATCCTCTTATCGTATCTTATGTAAACGGATTGCAAATGGCTTCACAAAAATCCTCCAACACATCCAATTCCCTCACATGAATATCTTGGCCGGGAGATCAGCCCTAAACGCAGAGTTGGTCTCAATCGTCAGTCCCTAATATTTCTTAACGCCATAGTGAACCACCTGGTGAGAGAATTTCGTCTACTAAAACAATTGGTGATTTCGACATGCTTTTTTGCACTTTCGCTGAATATCTTGGCCGGGAGATCAGCCCAAAACGCAGGGTTAGTCTCAATCGTCAACCCTTAATTAGCCCCTTTGGAATAGCTCGAGAGCAGTCTACAAATAATGACCAGACAGTAGAAAACACATTTGACATGATTCGACCCATTCGACCATTAAATGCTCAAGTCCAGTAACAGCCCCAAACTTGGAAGTTGCAGCCCCGTTCAGCCCTTAACCAGCCCCTTTCGTTTTGAGCCCTCCCAAAAAAAATAAGGGGGTGGGGTTACAGCGACATGTACCTCATAAAATGTGTTTTCTATATGCATACAAAAATCCAAATGGGCGAGAAAGGCACTATAAATCAAAACACTTTCTTTGTCGCAAAATAACTCCACTTCCCTCGTATTCCATCTCCCCCGTAATTCACCTCCCCCGTATTCCACGTTCACCGTATTCCACGTTCACCGTATTCCACGTTCACCGTATTCCATGTTCACCGTATTCCACGTTCCCCGTATTTCACGTTCCCCGTATTACACTTCCCTCGTATTCAACGTTCACCGTATTTAACGTTCACCGTATTCAACGTTTCCCGTATTACACTTCCTCCGTACTCCACTTTCCCTGTATTCCACTTCGCACGTATTCCACGTTCACCCGTTCACCGTATGCAACGTTCCCCGTATTCAACGTTCCCCATATTCCACGTTCACCGTATTCAACGTTCACCGTATTCAGCGTTGCACTTGCTACGTATTCTACTCTGACACTTTGCTAAAGAAACCGATGGTCCACCTCTTATGCCTTGCACGCCCTGAACTTCTTAAACCATCAAAATTGACCACATGTCCAACTGTCCGACATTTTCGAAGAAACCAACGCCGTATCTCCCATACATACGGAAATACGTTTAAAAACTGATTTGAAACAAATTTTTCCAATTTTGGCCATTTGTCACCGATTCTACTAACAGAACTCTGAAACTTTGTCGAAGAAACCAACGCCGTATCTTCCATACATACGAAGACATGTTTGAAAACTGATTTGACTCAAATTTCATTGAAACACAACATTTTGACTGACTTTTGGCCGATGTTCAATTTTGACCCGTTTTTACCCATAACTCCCGTATTTCAGAACAATATCCCACCCGGAACATGTTTTCGGGCGTTTTGCACCATCCCCGACAACATATCAAAAATTAATTTTTCAGTTATTTTCGGGCAGCGGAGCAAAATTTTGCCCATTTTGGCCTCCTTTGATCGACCCTGGGCACCGAACCGCTCAACCGATTTCCTTCAACCCAATTCCGCTGCCCCTTCTCTTCCCTTCACACTGCCGAAACCGTTCATTTGACATCTCACTGGTCTCATTCCGCCAACTACCGGCCGAGATATAGGTTAAGAAGTGCTCCAGCTCTGGACAAAATCGCCAAATAATGACCTATAGCTCGGGAGTATGAAACTTTTTCACCCAACATTGTTCAGCAATTTTGTTGGCCCAAGCCGCCACTATCGATTGGCACTCAAAAATTATCTCTACTTTGCCCAGCAGCAAAAGTTCTCTAACAACAAAGTGAGGAAACCCCAAAATTTGAACAGTTTTCGCTGCCTAGCTCCTCCACAAAAAGTTTTCTTCTACAAAGTTGTAGGCCATCAAAAACTCTAAGACTTTTCTTCGCCGACCAAATCTCTAACACAACATCTTGGCTGACTTTTGGCCGATTTTTAATTTACCCATTACCCATAACTCCGTTATTTCAGAACAATATCCCACTCCGGAACATGTTTTCTCGACGCTTTTTTTTCTTCGTCAGTTTAAACGCAAAAATAACGGGATCGTTACAGACAGACTAATAAATAGACACATAAATAGACAAATAAATAAAAAAAAAAAAAATAGACAAACAGACGGACATTAGAGGAATTATTAATGTACAAATATAATTATAATTTTGTCATTTATAGTGAATTAAGAGCAATCTCGCGAAAACTTCGAACAATATTCAGACCTTGCGCATTTTTTTAATCAAAAGTGAAAATATTTCAAAAGAATTTTGTGCGTTCCGAAGCTGCAAGCGTCACTCAAATTGATATCAGTTGTTTTGGAAGAAGGGACGAGGACTTGCGTTACGTTTCTCGAAGCGCGGCGGCTACTACTTCCATAGGCGAAAATGATCCCCTCAACTTCCTCTACAACATATCAAAAGTTTTTTTTTTGAGTCCCCGCCTATTTTCTGCCATTTTGGCGGTCACCCTGATACACTACACACCCAACCCAACATCTTTCCCTTTGACACCAAACCTCTATCTCGAACACACAACCATTGCCTCATACAAAATGTGCTATCATACACACTACACACACAACACATACATATGGGCTTTATATGGCGCAAAAGACCAAAAACCACCTAAACGACCCTAGTTCGGCGGCCTTTGGGCCGACAGTGCCCAGATTCAATCCCATAAAAGATTTTTCGATTACCTTTTAGGGAAGAAAAGTTTTTGAAAATCGGTTGAGTTTTATTCAACTTATCGCGGTGACAGACGGACGGAGGACAACGTTTTTATTGCTGATTCGTCATCTAAGCACCAGGTTTGGGGAAGCGCCCCATTTACGTAAGGCCGCCTGCCAGGCGCACAAAATCCCGCCGCAGGCGCGGGGGTGAGGGGGCAGAGCCCCCAACACAAAATATAATATTTAATTAATAATAGCTAACTGTGTTCTCAATTTCGGAGTAGACATTACATCTGGTGATATTTTGTCCGTTTTTTGTGGGATATTTTTTTTGTTATTATTAAAAATAGTTGTTCTACCTCGATGAGATAGAACGCGCACGGAGGCCTCCGTTTGGGCCCATTGTGCTTACTATTGGGTTTGTTTAGACTTTTGCTGTTTTATTGGACTTTCCCTTACTATCAATGTAGTTCAGGATGTCCTCAGATTGCAAAGACCTGTTCTTATATTTCTGTTATTGTCAACATCTTTTTAATGATGAAATGTGACATTATGATCTCTAATGGTGAACCGATTATTTAAACTGATCAATCAATATTAAATGATTTTACACGACACGCTTTTCCCTTATAATAATTGATTCTGCGATCGATCTTCTACATATTGATGTAATGTTAATATCCGCTCAATGCTGCGCTAAAACTGTAAAGAATAGGTGACAAATAATTGAACAATTTGGTGACGGGACGGGCGCTAATAACGCCGGGGTGTTATTAACGGCCGCACGCCGGGTGTTAATAACGCCCAGCTATAAAACTCGGTACACGGTCACTATTGAGCTTCAAGAATAAATTGGAAGTTATTTAAATTCAGAAGCTTAGGACATTTCAATGTACACATCTCGTTTTGTATTGTTTTTATTCATCCCTTTTACTCAAATTTTTAAATTTCAAAATCGTAGTGCTCAATGACTTTCATAAAATTTTCATGTAATTTTTTGATTTCTTATTGACAACTTTTTTAAAAATAAAAGAGCAGAGAAAAAAATTCTTCCATCTAGTGGCATTCTGTATGATTCTCTTAATCAATCCAGTGACGTTCTATACTTTCCCCTTAGTCAACTCTTTCTAGTGACATTCTGTATAAGTAAAGTGCGGCCAAGGTTTATTTTAGGAAAGACACCAACGGTCACCATTCTCTACTTGAAATTTTCGGCCTTTGAAACTGCATCATGTTTTTCTTTAAAGCTGTTAGAAATCATTGTACAAATGTCATCTATATATTTCACGTTGTACACCTCTAAAGGGATAAGGGTGTAACTATAAACATTTTTAAAAAACTTATTACACAAAAAGTGGGAAAATAAACCTTCACCGCATTTTAAAATTTTCCTCTATTCAACTTCTTCTATTGACGTTCTGTCAACTTCTTCTAGTTGCATGCTCTATAAGTAAAGTTATTGATTAAAGTGCCATTTTGTAGTGTTTATCCAATTATTCAGCTGGGCTTTATTAGCGCCCGGAGTGCGGGCGTTAATAACACCCCGGGCGTTATTAGCGCCCTGAGTGCGGGCGTTAAAAACACCCCGGGCGTTATTAGCGCCCGGAGTGCGGGCTTTAAAAACGCCCGGGCGGGCGTTATTAGCGCCCGGAGGGCGGGCGTTAATAACACCCCGGGCGTTATTAGCGCCCTGAGTGCGGGCGTTAAAATCACCCCGGGCGTTAATAACGCCCCGGGTGTTATTAACGCCCCGGGCGTTATTTGCGGCGGAGAAATGTCCTGCCACCGAACAATTTAGTTTCTATTATTAAACCGAAAAGCCGTTAGGCAATGAGTTCCTTGGAACATTTGAATCGATATCCCGACATTGAGCCATACGGCAATGAGTTCTTTCGAACATTTTGAACAACATTTACACATGTTATTCAACATTTTCATTATGCAGTTCACTTTTAACTGGGATATTTTGTCTGAGGACATTTTGTCCGGGGATATTTTGTCCTCTAAAAGGATAAGGGTGTAACTATAAACATTTTTAAAAAACTTATTACACAAAAAGTTGGAAAATTAACCTTCACCGCATTTTAAAATTTTCCTCTATTCAACTTCTTCTATTGACGTTCTGTATAAGGAAAATTTTCCCCTTGCATGCTCTATAAGTAAAGTTATTTATTAAAGTGCCATTTTGTAGTGTTTATCCAATTATTCAGCTGGGCTTTATTAGCGCCCGGAGTGCGGGCGTTAATAACACCCCGGGCGTTATTAGCGCCCGGAGTGCGGGCTTTAAAAACGCCCGGGCGGGCGTTATTAGCGCCCGGAGGGCGGGCGTTAATAACACCCCGGGCGTTATTAGCGCCCTGAGTGCGGGCGTTAAAATCACCCCGGGCGTTAATAACGCCCCGGGTGTTATTAACGCCCCGGGCGTTATTTGCGGCGGAGAAATGTCCTGCCACCGAACAATTTAGTTTCTATTATTAAACCGAAAAGCCGTTAGGCAATGAGTTCCTTGGAACATTTGAATCGATATCCCGACATTGAGCCATACGGCAATGAGTTCTTTCGAACATTTTGAACAACATTTACACATGTTATTCAACATTTTCATTATGTAGTTCACTTTTAACTGGGATATTTTGTCTGAGGACATTTTGTCCGGGGATATTTTGTCCGAGGATATTTTGTCCGGAGATATTTTGACAGGCGATAATCGGTCTTAGATGTTTGGTAGTTTTTTATGAATATTTCTTTAATCAAGAGGCTTTTTGTGCAGTGTTGCAGAGAAAAAAGAGGCAAAGTAGATTTTGGGAAAAATATTTTCCGAGGAGAACGTCGCAAGAGGAGGGGGTGGCAAAAAGTTCCTGTTCTTAGTCCACGAAAAAATTTCTTGTGCATTTTTTGGCGTATAAGACTTGCGTCACAGCCTCTTACTGCTGTGGGGCCATGATAATGAATCAAAGACTTTGTAGCACAAAGGCGTCGCATGGGACTTGAAATATTTTTCATCTTTCGGTGAAAAAATCAGTTCTTTTACTTTATTTATGTAATAGAAAGTTTATTGCTCAGACGCTGCCAGTCGACCTCTTCACCGGCGACTAGTCAAAAACGCCCGAATGTGTGGGAATATTAGCTCAAAAATAAATTCCTTCAAAATCGCACAATTGACGAAATTCCGTCTCGCTCGCAATTTCTATTCAAGTTTTTAACTATTCACTCTTAGCAACAAAATTTCAAAAACTTTTCTCGCATACACTTTTTCATAATTAAAAATATGAAGGGATCCGTACGTATCAGAATAGATGCGGCAAACAGAGTTGATGTTACGAAAAGACTGGAACGTATTTAAGTAAATATTGCGTTCACATTAGACTGTATTGGAAATTGCCCGTAGGGCAATTTTGAGAAACCCGTCCGAAGTAACGGTGTAAAAAAATTCTCCGAACGCACAAAATTGACCTCCGAATAGAGAAAAATGTTCTCCTCAATTTTGTCTACAACATAGCAAAAAACTATTTTTTGGGCTAGGGCCGACCTTAGTACTGACCTAGGGCCTTAAGTAGAGGCCTGGGATACATACTTCCATAGACACAAATGTTTCCCTCAATTTGCTCTGCAACATAGCAAAAAACATTTTTTTATGTTAGGGCCGACCTTAGGACCGACATAAGGCCCACTTGAGCCCTAAGCACAGGCAAAAATTCTTCTATAAATTATCGGCCGTGCCGAGATCTTTCAAACAAAAAAAAGTTTTTGAAAATCGGAAGAGATTTACTCGAGTTATGTTCAAAAAAAACACGTAGGGCCCTAACAAAGACTCTTTTTTAGTGCCCTAGCTAAGTCCAAAGACTCAAATCGAAAAATGTTTCATCCACAAATTGTCGGTCATGCCCAGATCTTTCAAGCAAAAAAAAATTTTTTTGAAAATCGGTAAAGATTTACTCGAGTTATGTACAAAAAACAACATATAGAGCCCTAGCAGAGACTCGTTTTTAGTGCCCTAGCTAAGTCCGAGGACTCAAATTAAAAAAAGTTTCTTCCATAAATTGTCGGCCATGCTCAGATCTTTCAAACAAAAAAAAATTATGAAAATCAGAAAAGATTTATTCGAGTTATGGGCAAAAGACCAAAAACCACTTAAACGGACCTAGCTCGGCGGTCCTTGGGCCGACAGTGCCCAGATTCAATCCCATAAAATATTTTTCGACTTTTTTTCAGGAAAAAAAAAAGTTTTGAAAATCGGTCAAGATTTACTCAAGTTATCGTGTTGACGGACCGACAGACAGACAGACAGACGGACATTGTTTTTTTTTCGCTGATTTGTCATCTGGAGGCAACAAAAAAAGTTTCCCCCTTACTCCCGGGTTCGAATTCGCAATGTAACAAACGTGGTAGTAAACGCATCAGACCTACGTACTTCGTACGGGTCTAAAAAAATTAAACGGTAGGGGCTTCCGGCACCCCCCCCCCCCCCTTAAGAAGCGGTCTGGCTACGGCCCTGCGAGGTATCGTGTTGACAGACAGACGGACGGACAGACATTTTTAGATCCGTACGAAGAGTGAAGTTCTTCGAAAAGGGGTCTTATGTGTTTACCACGACATTTGAAACCACCCCAATTTCGACCCGAGTGTAGGCGCCGCAGGCTTGAAGTAAACAACCAAAAACAAAAAAACGGGGTCGAGGGGCCCCCGAATAGGGGAGTCAAGGGGGGAATATTCCCCCTTGCGGGGTCTAAGGGGCGGAGCCCTAGCGGGGTTTGGGGAAGCGCGCCATTTACGCAAGGCCGCCTGTCAGGCGTACAAAAGCCCGTCGCAGGCGCGGATGTGAGGGGGCTGAGCCCCCAACACAAAATATAATATTTAATTAATAATAGCAACTATATTCTCAATTTCGGATCTGGGGATATTTTTTCCGTTTTTTGTGGGATATTTGTGTCCGGGATATTTTGACTGGCGATAATCGGTCCTATAGAGCCCTTACACGATATTTGGTAGTTTTTTATGAATATTTCTTTAATGAAGAGGATTTTGTGCAGTGTTGCAGGCGAACTTTTTTGTTCAAGAAAGTATGGATGCGTAGATTTCGGGAAAAATATTTTCCGAGGAGAACGTCGCAAAAGGAGGGGATGGCAAAAACTTCCTGCCAGCCGACCTCTTCATCGGCGACTAGTCAAAAACGCCGCCAGACTTTTTCTCTATTGTCTAATCTGTCAATCTAACCACCACAGAGTTGCTCGAACTTTGTAGGTTTGCTGATTTTTGCCAAAATTCAGATCAATTGTCACCTGTTGAAATCTATACTGGCCACACGTTTTTCTACATTCTAGAAGTAGAACTAGTAATAGTTTCTAGATTCTAGCGCTAGTTTTCGTGTTTCTACTCTACTTTCGACACACGAGCTTCTATCTAGCACCATTCTCTTTCCACAGAATTATTCAATTCATGTCGCTAGCACACACTTTTCGGGCTGCGTCTAGATTTATGTGTTTTACTGCAGCAACACCACACTCGAAAATCAAAATTTGAACGGAAGTGAACAACGTTCCGTTCATTTTTGTGTTCTGGGTGCTCTATCTGGCTTCGTCGTACGTTTTGTGTGGCTAAAAACTACAGAAGAAACTAACGAAAGACTCTTTAGATATCAACTGACTTGTCGTGCGGTGAAAAACTATTTACAAAGTAGGAGTTTTCGTCTACAAATCGAAAATTCTGAGTAGACGAATTTGAACACACAACAAAATGTTTGATATTCAATTTGAAAGCGAATACAAAGCAATTGCATGCTATGACTCTGAAAATAAATTAAGATTTGATCCTCCAGTATATGAACAGAGATACTCTGCCGTTTTGCGATGCCTCCAACTTCACCGATGGTCTCGACATTTTAAAAAGGTAAATTACTTTACAATAATTTTGATTATTACAACTGAATCAGATCGTTGAATTCGGTTGTGCTGAGATGAGATTGCTGGTATTCCTGAAATCGCTACCTGGAGTGGAAGAAATTTTACAGGTAAGTCAGTCATTTTTAGTCGTTGAGAAAAATTATCTAAATGAAAACATAAACAAACAAAATTGATTGCATATGGAAGAGTTATCTGTCAGCTGTCATCGAAATTTCGAAAGCGGTGTAGTGTTTTCGAAATAGTTGACTTGAGGTTATGTTCAAGCGAACGTATCGGAGTGTATTAGCGACTTTTCATTAATTTACATCGCTTTTTACGAGACTTTCAGTAATTTTATTGCATACACAAAGCATAAATACATTCTCGGAAGTTCGGTCGGTTGCAATTGCTGTGAAAATGGATATTTAAGTGAAAATACGATCCCGAACTGAACACTGCTTGACAAATCGCGATGGATTTAGCATCAGTGGACCCTGGAGGTTCACCGGAAACAAATTTCGATATAGAAATGTTAACATGTACTGCAGACACCGACCTGCTCATTCGTCAGATAAAATCCCAAGCCGAAGAGAATGCCTCTCTTAAGCGGCAACTTTCCTCGTTCACCGAATCTGCACTGGAAATGAAAAGATGCTACAAAACGGCGGTTAAGAAAAACGATTGCATCGAACGACAAAATAAAGAACTCGAATTGAAAATCAAATGTTTAAACGAAACGATTTCTCAGTTACAGAACAAAGTGCTCAATAGTGCTGCCGTTTATGAACAACAAACCGCAAATGTGGTAGCCGAAAAAACAGCGGCATGTAGAAAAGTGATATCACAGGGCAATGTTCTAAGAGAAAACCACCTAAGCAGTAGAGAGTTTTATCAATACTACATCGATGCCAGAGAGTTTCTGCAACAACAAGGCGAAGACGTGCCAGAGGTTAAAGTTCCTATCAAGAAGAAAAAATCGGTGAATGTGGCTACAATGACCGAACCATTGGAACGAAAGGAAGTGAAAACTTTTTGTGAAAAATCAACGATGTGTTGTTCGAAGGTGTCGACTGCGACACGCGGAACAAGCACTTCCACTCTATTTCAGAAGGCTGATGCCGCAACCAATTTCCCAGAAGCGCTTGACGTTGAAGTGGAAAACATTCTTCGACTTATGCTTAATGACACGCCACGAGCTGTTTCGCCTGTTGAGTCTATTGATGTTCCTGCTATGAAAACGGTGTACTGCCAAACCGAAGTAAGGACGCATTCGAATCGCAATGTCTCCACGATGACTTCAATGAGAAATGTCAGACGCAAAATCAACTACATTAGTGAACAATCTCGACCATCGTCACCAACACTGAACGCGCCTCTGCCAGTGAAAAAGGAAAAAAGTGAAAATACGACGGACTTTTTTAATTTTGAATGGCATAACCAGAGCCACAACAATTTGGCAAACAACAGACAATTAACCAGTTTATGGCAAATGTTTCAACTTGCGATTTTTTCGAAGATTGAAAGTGGCGGTGTGTTCAGCAATTTTAACGATTTGAATCTGATAAACAGCATTTTGAATCAGATCCGAAGTACCGTTGAGATGCAGCAACAAGGCCAATTTCGAAATACCAATGAACTATCCAGTGGATTGTCTAATGGCATTTCAAACATTTCTCCAAATGCATCAGGTAAATTAATTTTTTTATTATTTTAAAGTCAAAGATTTGGACTGGCAAAAAAAGAATTATCTGACAACACGATAACTCGAGTAAAGCTTAACCGAATTTCAAAATATCGAATTGAGATGGGATTGAGACTGGGCACTTTTTGGCAAAGCTAGGGGAGCTAGGGCCGCTTAAGTAGTTTTGGGTTTTTTGTAACATAACTCGAGTAAATCTCTTCCTATTCTGAAACAAATTTTTTTAATTTACATGAAAGTCCAACAATATGTTGCTATATCGGGTTTGGGCTGTAGGGTCCTTAGTGTGTGCCTAGCTTAGTGGAATGGAAATTCCAATGGGATAGAAATTTAAGTGGAATGGAAATTTCAGTGAAATGGAAATTCCAGTGGAATGGAAATTCCAGTGGAATGGAAATTCCAGTGGAATGGAAATTCCAGTGGAATGGAAATTTCAGTGGAATGGAAATTTCAGTGGAATGTAGAGACCAGTGGAATGGAAATTCCAGTGAAATGAAAATTTCAGTGGAATGAAAATTTCAGTGGAATGGAAATTCCAGTGGAATGGAAATTCCAGTGGAATGGAAATTTCAGTGGAGAAGAAATTCCAGTGCAATGGAAATAGGAATTCCAGTGTAATGGAAGTTTCAATGAAATGGAAATTCTAATGTAATGGAAATTCCAATGAAAAAGAAATTCCAGTATAATAGAAATTCCAGTGAAATGGAAATTCCAGTGGGATCGAAATTTCAGTGGAATGGAAATTTCAATGGATAAGAAATTCCAGTGTAATGGAAATTTTAATGAAATCGAAATTCTAATGGAATTGAAATTACAATGGAATAGAAAATCCAGTAGAATGGAAATTCCAGTGGAATGTAAATTTCAGCGGATTGGAAATTTCAGTGGAATGGAAATTTCAGTGGAGAAGAAATTCCAGTGGAATGGAAATAGGAATTCCAGTGTAATGAAAGTTTCAATGAAATGGAGCTTCTAATTTAATGGAAGTTCCAGTAGAATAGAAATTCTAGCGAAATAAAATTTCCAGTGGAATCGAAATTTCAGTAGAATGGAAATTCCAGTGAAATGGATATTCGAATGAAATGAAAATTCTAGTGAAATCGAAATTCCTGTGTAATGGGAATTCCAGTGGAATGGGAATTCCTGTGGAATGGGAATTCCAGTGGGATGGAAATTCCAGTGGAATGGAAATTTCAGTGGAATGGAAACTCCAGTCGAATGGAAATTTCAGTGGAATGGAAATTTCAGTGGAATGGAAATTTCAGTGAAATGGAAATTACAGTGGAATGAAAATTCCAGTGGAATGGAAATTTCAGTGGAATAGAAATTCCAGTGGAATGGAAATTTCAATGAAATCGAAATTCTAGTGGAATTTAAATTTTAATGGAATAGAAATTCCAGTAGAATAGAAATTCCAGTGAAATGGAAATTCCAGTGAAATGGAAATTCCAGTAGAATAGAAATTCCAGTGAAATGAAAATTCTATCATCATCATCATCATCACACTTTATAGACCGTTTGTACCTTTCGGTGTGAGGTCTTTACTACTGATCATGGACCACCCTTCTCCATACCCCCCTATCCTGTGCCAAGGAGATGGTTTGTTCGCCTAGAGAAAGTCCCCTACCTTCTAAATCGGATTTAATTGAGTCTATAAACCTTCTCCTTGGCCTACCCCTGGGACGCACACCCGGGACTTGAGCATCCAATATCCTCTTTGGTAGCCTGCTATTACCCATCCTCTGAACGTGCCCGTACCACCGCAGACGACTAATCCTTGCCGCCTCTTTCACTGATGTAACCCCTAAGTTTTCCCTGATGTCGTCGTTCCTAATATGATTGTCCCACTGTTCCCTCCGATTTACTTTTGCTATGCTCCTAAGAACCCTCATATCAGAACCCTCCAGGTCATGCACAAGGTATCCGCAGTCCACCCAACTTTCACTACCGTATAAAATCGTTGGTCTGTAGATTGACCTGTGAATAGCTAGCTTTGTGCCACTACTTAACTCCTTTTTGTTGAACACATACGACCTCAACTGACTGGCCACTGCATTCCCCATTCTTCTCCTTTCTTCAAATTCCCTAACTAACTTGCCATTCTCCGAAAAAATTGCTCCTAAATATTTAAACTCAGAGACCTGTTCCAACTGCTCCCCATTTAAACTGCAAACTACATCCTTCCGGGATTTGCCAATATGCATAACTTTAGTTTTACTGACACTTATTTTCATGCCGTATTCCTCACATGCAGCATTCAGGCAGTCTAAATTCTCCTGCAAATCCTTGGCATTATCTGCTAATAGAGTTAAGTCAGCCGCATAGGCCAGGATTTTCATGATTACTTCCCCCACCTTCACATTCCCTTGCAAATTCGCTTGCCTGATAATCTTGTCCATAAAAATTATGAACAGAA
>CM055404.1:111098054-111113054 GCA_029228625.1 Pseudolycoriella hygida | reverse complement strand
CACACTTTACCTTTTAAAAGGTTTTTGTTGGGATAAATGTTTGCGAAAATTGAGAAATGTTTAAGAAACATAAGAAATTCTTAAAGAAATCCTGAAGGTCATTAACGAAAACTAAAGAAATCGAGTGTGATTTTGTAAAACAATGTATTTCGATCGAGAATCTCTTGAATATTTTGAATGACATCAATTAAACGTCTGCGAAAATAAATTTATCGTACACCAGAGATGGAAAATTACCGGTAATTTATTATCATCTGTAATATTACGCGAATATTGCGCAACATTGGGTAATATTACCGAAGACTTAAATTGCCAATATTACCGGGGTTTGGGTAATATTACGGTAATATTTTCAGATTTTTCAAAATGTCAGTATGCCACATCACAACGAAAACCACTTTAAAGGTAGAGTGTGACGCAGTCCGAAAGTCCGCTTCCAAAATTAATGATATCGCTTGAGGTGACGCTATTGCAGATAAAACGAAGAAGTTTGTTTGAATGGAACCTTGTCTTCAAAGTTTTAATTTCCTGAAAAGTTACAGCGCTTTTTTTAAAACAAAATTACGTTGTGTTAAAAAAATTGCGTCACAAATGCCGGACCCAACGACGAAATAATTTTTCTGTACTTTCAGTTTTTACGCTGCAAAAATTTGACTTTTGTTTCTATTGCGTAGATTGTTTAGGGTAAATTTAAATTTTTTTGGGTGTGGGGACTGCGTCACGCTCTCCGCTGCCGCTCCGAGCATGATCTATGTGAAATGTTTAAGAGTGAATTTGCCAGAACTTCGCACGGTCATGATCCAACATGTCGCGGAATTTCGATCTCTATGGCTTATTCGATTCTTCATTCCAATAGAAGACTTTCGTAGAAGAACAGTTTTTTTTTTTAAATTATTTTGTAGTTTTGAACTCTCCGAAAAATGGTCTGCACAGAGGTCGAAAAATAGTTTTTGATGAATATCTTGGACAAGACCAAATCGATTCCAGTCAAATTATGTACGATTAAGTACTCCAATGATACAAAGCTTTTTTCATTTTCAAAGAGTCGTGGAAGGGACGGTATAAAATTTTTTCCCAAACCCAAAGCGGGAGGCTGTAGCCATTGCTCTTTGCTAAGTAGAACTTTGTGACGCGTAGAAAAAAAATGGAGTTGATTTAAGTGACAATTTTGAAAAAATAGAAAATCCGTAATTTTTTGTATCTTTAACTTTACGTACCTCCACAAGTGGAATAAAAAACTTAACCCAAATGAGAAGGTAGTTCATATATTGTGTGAAAAACAAAAATTATAAAAAAGGAAAAATGTTTGGAAGTGGAAATACCAAATTGTTCACGAAAAACTCACATTCGAGGTGCCTTTTTTGGTTCTAAGTGTAACAAACTCGTCCAGAATTTTCACTAATTATGCTAGTTTCACTTCTAGACGCGTAGTCTTTCAGGTGTGTGGGTTCCAAATGAATTGCAACAAATAAGGTCTTTACCTAGCGGAACTTTTGGATTATGACAAAAAATGGAACCATTTCCCTGCCATCCACAAGCGACGGAACGCTTTGTAAAAATGGTTACGGCGTCATCAACTGCAGCTGTAGGTGAAGCGAAACAAGATGCCATCACCGCAGTGCGGTTGAATAGTCGCGAGGAACTTGCAAAATTCAATACAAAAGCGGAATACAGCCTCTGAATTTCGTAAAGTTCAAAACACAAAAAAAAAACGACTATTTTTGACTATGGAAAACATTTGAGTAAAGGCAAAATCGATTTGAAAATATTATTGCCAGAGAGAATAGAAACTGAATTTTGTTTCAGAATAAAAGGCAATGACAAAAAACTGATTTTTATGATGTTTTAGTCAAATTTCATCTAATTTTTTGTTGAAAAACTCATAGCTGGGAACACTTTTTGATTTTAATTTTAGGTAAATCTTTATTTTTGAAATCTAAAAGTTATTCCAGGTTGTTGCCTGAATCCTTCATCGAATGGGTGAAAAGTGGTCATATATGACCCGAACGAGACGAAACTCTTCAGAGCGATGGCGGGGGGTCAAAATTTGAGTTTCAAAATTTTTCAAAGGTATTTTCGGAGTCGTGGGGATCCCTAGATTTTATTTCTTGCAGGGGAAATGAAAAAAAAAAATAAAAGATCAAAAACGCTCCACCCTATTACGTATGGTTCGGAGTTGTGGTGCTTGACACAAAGAGACGAACAATCACTGCACACGTTCTAAAGAAAAGTACTGCGGACAATATTTGGACCAGTATTCGATCAAAGGCAGAACCGATGGCGCAGACGATTCAATCATGAGCTTAGTCAGCTTTATAGAGAGCCGGACATAGTCAGAACTACCAAAATAAACCGTCTACGTTGGCTCGGTCATGTACAACGAATGGAAGATCATCGTATTCCGAAAAAAATCCTTAAAACCAGACCGGAGGGCAAGAGAGGTGCAGGGCGTTCAAAATCCAGATGGTATGACGCAGCTCTTGCTCAGACGTTAGCTGCGGATAGGTCCGGTTGGAGAAGGCCAAGACTCTTAATGGGTTGTAGTGCCGGTTAAGTAAGTAAGTAAGCATAGCAAAAGCAAATTTTTTGGCTAGGGCCGACCTTAGGCCCACTTGAGCCCTCAGCACAGGCCCGCCCCTTTGTTTTTGAATATAATTAGGAAAAAGAATCAACAAAACTGTTTGGATTTGCCCGATTTATGTAAACAAACACTTTGTTTCAGAGTCCTGGCTGAGTCCAAAGGGCTTCTAATCAAAAAATTTTCTTCCATAAACAGTCCTAGCTCGGCGGTCCTTGGGCCGACAGTGCCCAGATTCAATCCAATGATGATTTTGCGATTACCTTTGGTAAAAAGGTTTTTTAAAATCTGTTGAGTTTTACTCGAGTTATCGTGTTGAAGGAAGGACGGACGGACATTTTTTTATTGCTAATTCGTCATCTAAGGACCATGATCGAAGCTCGTGGTAAAAGCAATACACCCCTTTTCGAAGAACTTTGGGTTAACAAATACCCATGTTGATTTTCCTTACACGAAAGTGGTTCGATACTGATCGTCGCAAAACGATCCAAGTAGGGAGGTAAACGATAATCATCTCCTCTCCGCACTGTTCGTCTCAGAGCGTTCTTTAAATGCTTTTTCTGGATTGACGCGATATTTTTCATGTATGTACCCTTATGAGTACTCCATATTACAGAAGCGTATTCGAAGTGGGACGTAATGTGAGCACAATAGATGCTCTTCAGGGCATCAGTAAATTGCTTTCATACCCGTTTTACAATACCTAGCATGAAGTAAACTTTGAACCCAATGAGTTCTATATGTCTTTCAAATGTCAGTCGTTATTTTATCAGAAAACACCTGATGGTATAGTATTTTGTTATACATGGGGTGAAAATAATGAATTCCACGGGAGCGAAATTTTACGGCCGGAGCAAAGCGAGTGCCTTAATTCGCTCGAGTTAATTCAATTTTCACCCCAAGTGTAACCAATATTTTTTGTGCTTGCGCGTGAGAAAACGAGTGTTTCCACCACAAAATGTTCATTCAGTGTAATATAACGTGGGAGCGGTAAAGTATTTATTTACGTAGGATTTTTTTTAGATAATTGTGAAGGCATCCTCCTTCTGATAAGTGTTTATGCTCATAATTTCGGTTGGTGACTTCGCTATATGCATAGCAGTCGGTTTGGCAAAAATGTAAACAAACGAATACATTGCATTCCAAACAGCCCTTCTTGGTGCCCATTAAAACTTGTACTTCCGGTGCGGCTCGGCTTACCAGGCCGTCCCACTGTATTCATTCTCGGTAAAAACAATTACAACACAGCCTCGGACGGGTGTTGGATACGGGGTACGACCAACGCTCGACTTGACAGGTACCCCATCGTTGACGGTCAGGCAATGCAAAATGGTTGATGGTTTGTTTATTGGGAGTCTAAACGTTAATGGGGGTTTTCGGAATCGCAGGGAGGAATTAGTGGATCTGGCAAAGGGCTACGGTATAGACATATTGGCGTTGAGTGACGTTAGGGCGAAGGGACAGACGGAAGAACACGTAGGCGGGTATAAGGTGTTTTTGTCCGGGGTTCAGTCTGGTAGGGCAAATTGGGGGGTTGGAATCGCAATCAGGAAGGAGTTGATCAACTTTGTCCTGGATGTTCGTTTCGTAAATGAAAGGCTGATGTGGGTCTCTGTAAAGTTAGCGGGGGGAATTTATCGCCTGGTTAGCGTATATAGCCCTTGCGAAGGCAGTGATGCTGCTGGCTTGGACATTTTTTACGAACAGTTGGGGGACGTGGTTAGCAAAAGGGGAAATGAATCTCTGATTTTGATGGGGGATTTTAATGCAAGAATAGGAAACTTTAAAAACAACTCAGGTTATGAAAGGGTAGTGGGTAGATTTGGGGAAGGAACTCTGAATTCAAATGGTAAACGGTTGTTAGAATTTTGTGATTTCAATGGGTTAGCAATAACCAATTCTTTCTATAGACACAAATGGGTCCATCGGTATACGTACGTCAAGGAGGGTTTGGATCACAAATCCATCATTGATTACATGGTTATAGAACAGGACAGGAGACAGGTGGTCAGGGACACACGTGTTTTCAGGGGTTTCACTTTTGGTTCTGACCACTACTTTTTGGGTACCCATCTGTCGGTTGGGAAACTCTGTCAGACTAAAAGGAAGAAGGTGGTAAGTTGCAAATTTCGTGTGGGCAAATTTAGGAAAGAGGCAGTAAGGTCTCGTTTTATGGCAAAATTCGCCGAAGGATTTGAGGGGCTTCCAGCTGACTGCGGGGACATTGGGACTGAGTGGGCGAATTTTAAGAAATTTATCTTGGGTGCGGCTGAGGAATGTCTGGGCAGTGTCACTAGCGGGGGTCGAAACAAAAAAACGGGTTGGTGGAACGCCGATATCAGGGATGTTGTATTGGAAAAAGAAAACTTTACTTGATCTGGTTACAGGACAGGACGGCGGAGAAGTGGGATGCTTACAAGGCTTGTAGTAAACTGGTTAAGGATCTAGTCATTGAAGCGAAGGACAGGGAGGGGAAGAAGTTTGGGGAGGAATTGGAAAAGGCAGGTCGAGGCAGGGGTAAGAAATTTTGGTCGATGATTAAGGACATTAGGCGCGGTGGCGTGAAAGAAGGATGTGGTAGCATTTTAGATAAAGGCGGTGAGTTAATTACAGATAAGGGTGAAGTCTTGAAGACTTGGCGGGATTACTTTCAGGATTTATTTACATCTATCAATCTACTAGAAGAAAATTGGAGGGAGGCGGGTCCTAGCTTGGAGGTGGAGGAGGAAATTACACTGGATGAGGTGTCCCGGAAGGTCGGCAGATTAAGGGCAGGAAAATCCGCAGGGGTGGATGAAATTAGGACAGAATTTATTAAATATAGCGGATCAGGTGGGATCCAATGGCTTGGTAGGATTTTCAATTTGGCCATGAGGTCTTCTACGGTACCTGCTGACTGGAGCTTCGGTGTTATTGCTCCAATTTATAAGAAGGGCAACCGTAAGGTTTGCAGTAATTACAGGGGGATATCGCTCTTGAGCGTGGTAGGTAAGGTGTACGCGAGTGTACTTGTTGACCGGGTTAGAAACATAGTGGAAGGTGTACTGGATGAGATTCAGGGTGGTTTCAGGCCTCTGAGGGGGTGTCAGGATCAGATTTTCTGCCTCAGGCAGACTATCGAAAAGCTTTATGAAAAGAACAGGGACTTGTACCTATGCTTCATCGACTTGGAGAAGGCATTCGACCGGGTACCAAGGCAGAAGTTGTTCGGGGTGCTTAGCGAGTACGGTATCAATGGGGGCTTACTGCGTGCCATTAAGAGTATTTACTCAGAAAGCAGGGCAGCGGTAAGGATAGACGGCGAAATTAGCGAGTCTTTCGAGGTTAAAGAGGGCGTTCGTCCGGGTTGTTGTCTTTCCCCGCTTCTGTTCATAATTTTCATGGACAAAATCATCAAGCAGGCGAACTTGCAGGGAAATGTCAAGGTGGGTGAGGTAATAATGAAAATTCTGGCCTATGCGGATGACTTGATTCTGTTGGCAGATAGTACCGCGGAGTTACAGGGTGGGATTGACTGCCTGAATGCTGCATGGGAGGAGTATGGGATGAAGATAAGTGTAGGGAAAACTAAGGTTATGCATATAGGCAAATCTCGGAAGGAGATAGCTTGCAATTTAAATGGGGAGGAGCTGGAGCAGGTTTCTGAATTCAAGTACTTAGGAACCATTTTTTCAGAGGATGGCAAGTTGGTTAGGGAATTTGAGGAAAGGACGAAAATGGGAAACGCGGTGGCCAGTCAGTTGAGGTCGCACGTGTTCAACAAGAAGGAATTAAGTAGCGAAACGAAGTTAGCTATTCACAGGTCAATATTCCGGCCGGCGATTCTGTATGGTAGTGAGAGTTGGGTGGATTGCGGATATCTAGTGCATGACCTGGAGGTTTCTGATATGAGGGTTCTTAGGAGTATAGCGAAAGTTAATTGGAGGGAGCAGTGGGATAATCATATCAGGAACGACGACATTAGGGAAAACTTAGGGATTGCGTCAGTGGAAGAGGAAGCAAGGGCCAGTCGTCTACGTTGGTTTGGGCACGTTCAAAGGATGGGTAATAACAGGTTACCGAAAAGGATCTTGGGTGCACAGGTCCCGGGTGTTAGGCCAAGGGGTAGACCAAGGAGAAGGTTTATAGATTCAATTAAATCAGATTTAGAAGTTAGGGGACTTTCTCTGGGCGAACAAACCATCTCCTTGGCAGGCGATAGAAGGGCATGGAGGACGATAGTTCACCATTCTGGGGTTGTGACATAAAGACCTCACACCGGAGGGTAATAGACAGTTTGATGATGATGATGATGATGAATTGTGAAGGCTCGGAACAGGTCAAATTCAGGTCGATTCAGGTCAGACTTTAAGATGATCTAGCCTCCCCAATTTGAAGCTAAAAACCATTTCAGATGCCATCGTAGACTTGGTAAACAATCCTTAACTTTTGTCTTGAATATATTTGTTATTCTTTTATGTAATTACAATAAATTTTGTGACTGAAGTGTAGACGGCATGTTCAGGTCATCAGGTCAGGTCAAAACCATGACATTGAGTCTCTAGCTTTATAAAGTAATTAGCATGGTTAACTGGGCTTCGCCCGGGATATGATTGTAATAATTTATGAAAATTGGTTTTAACTAAAAATGTTTTTGATTCCAAACATTTACCTCCACAATCAGTTCTTTGCCGAAAGTTTCTAAGAAACCTCAAATTATATAAAATACTTTAGTATCCTTTTAGCTCTGACCTAGATTCAAAAAGTTGAAAATTTTCTTCTATTTGCGTCTTTAACAACATGTCATGTACATCCGAGTCGTTAGACGCATGACCACTACATAGACCGTCCAATAGAATCACTCCAAAAACTGAGACTCTGTTCACAATTTCCGTGGTATCCTTTCTACCCACAAAGAAACATTTTTCTCATATAACTCCGGCCGACCGATCGGCCAGATTTTGCTCGTCGTTGAAAATCAGGCTGTAGACATGTCGCGTCGCATAAAACAAACCCCATCAAAATTGTGACTTTACGATTGAAGTGAGAAATAAGACAGATGAAAAAAGTAATTTTTGAAAGTACAGCCATTTTGTTTCCTTCCTTTAATAAAGGAATTCTTGTGCACGGCTTAGTAGAGGCCTCGGATACATACTTCCATAGACAACAATGTTTCCCTCAATTTGCTCTGCAACATAGCAAAAAACATTTTTTTATGTTAGGGCCGACCTTAGGACCGACATGAGGCCCACTTGAGCCCTAAGTACAGGCAAAAATTCTTCTATAAATTGTCGGCCGTGCCGAGATCTTTCAAACAAAAAAAAGTTTTTGAAAATCGGTCAAGATTTAATCAAGTTATCGTGTTGACGGACAGACATACAGACCGACAGACAGACAGACGGACATTGCTTTTTTCGCTGATTTGTCATCTGGAGGCAACAAAAAAAGTTTCCCCCTTACTGCCGGGTTCGAATTCGCAATGTAACAAACGTGGTAGTAAACGCATCAGACCTACGTACTTCGTACGGGTCTAAAAATTGTCGCCGACAGGATTTGAACCGGCGACGCTAGGGAACTTTGTTACACATTTCTGAAAAGGAAAACTTCCAGGACGACCAGGCGACTTTCTTTTTCGTTACAATTGATGATTATTTTCTACATTCCCTATTTGGGCGATTGGGAGCACATTCACTCAAACTGTTTGTGCATTTATCTAGAAGCATGCACAATCATCAAAAATTCACTCAAACTGATTGTGCATTCATCTAGACCCTTTGGTCTTCTCTTGAAAGGACAAATTGAATACATATTTTTGGTATTATCTGCTGGTTAATACATTTTTTTATTGCCTTTAAAAATTTGAGAGCTTTTGGTGAAGCTTTTTGGAAGGAGCTTTCATTTTTTTAGTACACTCTATTTTCTAGCAACGTAAGACAGACCTCACTTTTGGGATTGCACATACGCATAGGACAAATTGAAGATTTGATTGAAGATTTCTAAATTCATATACAGGGCCTGTATAAATTGAAATTTTAGTACTAAAATTTGTTTTACCGGTAAAAGTACAACAACTTTCGTTCTTGTTCTAGTAAATGTTTTGGAAATATGAATGGCAGATGCTGAAAGGACAACTTGAGGACATATTCTTAACATACTTTATACGTATTTCTGTGACAATGAAAATAGTAGTATTACAGTATTTGTACTATGAAAGTTTTGCTACTAACATACTGAAGTCTGAATAATTGAGGACAAATTGAGGACTTTTTTTGGAAAAATCAGTTTTTGGAAAAAACACTGCCTTCAAAGTTTTCGCCTTGGAGAGCTTTTGGCGTTTTTAGTACACTCTTATATCTCGGCAGCCCAGGCAGGACAAATTTTTTATTCGAATGGACACAAAGGACACAAAGGATTGAGAACAAACTTTTAAGCGCCTCCCCGAAATTTTTGGTGACAATCACCCCCATTTTGTAACATCACCAGGGTCAGGAACATTGTTTAAGGTTTACAAGATTCAAAGTGGTTTCAAGCCTCTAAGAGGGTGTCAGGATCAGATTTTCTCTCTCAGGCAAACTATAATGAAAAGAACAGTGTAAGGACAGGATATCGAGGCGAATATTGTATACGAGGTTCTTAGCGAATGCGACATCAACGGGAGTTTGCTGGGAGTCACTAAAAGATTTATTCATGGAGCAAGGCCGCGGTAAGGATGATGGCGGAAATAATTAGGTCTTTCGAATAAAATGAGGGCGTTCGTCAGGGTTGTTGTCTCTCTCTGCGTCTGTTCATAATTTTCATGGAAAAAATCAGCCTGCCGGCATTATCAAATCGCAAGTACAAGTCCAGGATTACCAGAGCTGGAACTCAAAAAATTGAATAGGTTTTTAGTCACATGCATTGGAGCAAAATTTTGGTGTAACATTCATAGAGGTTCCCTTCATACACTGTGCATAGATTTTCCTCAATAACTCCCTTCAAAAGGATATTCCAGGTCATTGAAACACCTTGTAACGATTTCATCCGTTTCACTATTATATTGCAAATTTTATTGGCTTGCAATTACTATTTTTCTATGTTTCGCTTTCATGCGGAGAATCTGAGTTCGAATCCCGACGGGGTCGGGGTTTTTTTCTTAAAAAAAGTTTATATACAGGGATGCTTAATGTTTCAAATAACTACTCCCATGCGATAGAAACAAGCAAAGGAAGAAGTTACTTCCTCACCAACTTTAACGGGAACGGTTCGGCTCTTTTCTAATTTCGAACAGTGACAGGACGGGCTGGGGCAATAAAAAGCGGTGCCACCTCACCTCTACTTAAGGCTGAAATCGTAGTGAAGTGTAGTATAGTACAGTGAAGTGTATTGAAATGAACTGTAGTGAAATGCAGAGAAGTGCAGTAAACTCCAGCGAAACGCAGTGAACTGCAGTGATTTGTAGTCAAGTGTAATGAAAGTGTAGTAAAGTGTAGTGTAGTGAACTGGAGTGAAGTGTAGTGTAGTGAACTCTCGTGAAGTGTACAATTGTAGTAGTGTTGGTTGTAGTGTAGTGAACTGTAGCTAACTGCAGTGAAGTGCAGTGAAATGCGGTGAAATGTAGTGAATTTCAGATTTGTATGATAGACTTGCACGGTTCGAGTTCAAATCCCGTCGGAGTCTGGATTTTTTTTTTTAAAAGGTTATTTACAGAGATGCCTAATGTTTCAAAGACCTACTCCGATGAGATAGAAACAAATAAAGGAAGAAGAAATTACTTCGGAAATCCACCGACTTTAATTTCGCCAGGGAAACGGTAGCGTTCGGAAACATTTTTGAGCAGGATTTTTTTTTTTAAATTTCGGTCATGAAGTGGGTGGACTCACCAGCAAATTTAGCGGAAACGGTTCGTCACGAACATTCTTTAATGATTTCGAACAGTGACAGGACAATCTGGGGCATTAAAAGTGGTACCCGCTTACCTCCACTTAAGGCTGAAATCGTGTGTAAAAAGTGTAATGAAATGCGGTGAACTGTAGTGAAATACAGTGAAGTGTTGTGAACTGTAGCGAATGCAGTGACTTGTAGTCAAGTGTACTGAACTGCAGTGAATTTAAATGAACTGTAGTGAAATGTGGTGACATGCAGTGATTTTGAGCACTGTAGTGAAGTGTACTAAAGTGTAGTGAAATATAGTGAAGTGCAGCGAAATGTAGTGAAGTGTAGTGAACTTTAGTGAAGAGTAGCAGTGATGTGTATCAAAGTGTAGCGAAGTGTATGCGATGAAATGTAGTGATTTTCACATTTATATTATAGATTTTATATTATATATGGCAATTTCGGAGAGGAAGGTATGAAAATCAACCAAGAATACTATTATATTGTCAGACGTGTTCGCCGAAACCTCTGCGATGGCTCTTGCTCCCAATAAAAAAAAAGCTGTAGAACAATGAAGTTGTGACCTGAATTTGACCTGTTCTGAGCCTTAATTGTGAAACTAAGTCACCAGCTCGGATGAAGTCGTCCCGTTACATTTAACCGAAAATACCAAATTTTCCCGCTAAATGAAAAACTGCGCCATCGACACACGAAAAACTCTCTTTTCACTGTCTCTAAAGTTTTGCAATAAAAATACATATATCTACTAACAACCAACACATCGATAAACAGTTGAAGAGAAATCTGTACGCGGGAGTGGGGTCATTTAGAGAGAAATTCCGTATTGCTTTTTGTATGAAAATACAATTCAAAAAGAAGCGCAGAGCAAAAGCAAGAAGCAAGGCCAAAACCTTTACAGAGCACCTCACTTCACTTGTACTGTCGTTTCGGCTACGCGTTGAATCGATGTAAATAATCGAATGAGACCATTGTTTTTCGCATTGAAAGTGGTTCGAGTGGTGGAAAAATTGTTTTGCATTATCAGTTGTATCGACTGCACCGTTCCGATAAAGTGAATGTTAAGTGCAATAACTTGAACTGGATATGTACGCATGAAATGACCTAAAAATAATTAAGACAACAAACGAATGAAGTTTTTTTTCTTCATACTTTGAATGTGAAAATGTGTTTGTGTGAATAGAAACCTCCGTGTTGGGTAGACGTTTTCTCTACGAATTCAAATAAAACCTTGTTTGATGTATCGTAATACATGCTCGCTAAACGTATGTGGTAGAACTATCAACCGAAAGAAATTATCCTCTCCATAAGAGAGAAGAAAAAAAAACTTGTTAATTATACAGTAGGGTATTGATGTAGTGGTTACCTTTAAGAAAAATAAATTGTTGCTGTGCTGTGGAGTTTTTTTCTGTTAGTAAATTGAAATTGTGTAATATTTACTATTCAAGCTGATTGAAATTAGAAAATGTTGTGAAAAAAGGAAATTTAAAGTAAAACTATTGTTGTGATGAAGTGAAAATCGGTGAAAATACAGTGAAAACTATGGAAAAAATGAAAAATCATTGAGGGGTGCTGTCAATTATTGTGTTGTGTTTACAATTTATGACATTTTTGGTAGATGAAATGCAATATCGTCCGTTCAACGAGTGGAAACGAGGAGGTGATACTTTTATTTTTATTTATTCGATTCGTGTTATTATTATTTATTTTGGTAGCCGCGCATGTATTTTTTTCTGTATTTGTATCAAAAGAAAACAAAAAAAAAAACTTCTTATTATCACTGCCGCATTTACTTTCAATAGACGAAATTTTTCATTTATTTGGTGACCTTTTTTATGATTAAAAATTCCAAAGTATTCGTTTATTGCATTCAGTTCGTGCAAGATGAAAATGCCTCCCATTGTAACACCGCGATTTTTTTTCCTAAGTTTAGAATTCACTTTACTTTCGTAATTCTTTCATTTTTGTTTTCTTTAAAACTGCTGATCATAGAGTTTTGGCTATACCTTTTGTTAACTGAACCTTGTCTTTGTGGAAAAATTGGCTACACAATCTATGAAATGGAAAGTTTTGGACTTATGAAAATTTGCGTCTCAAAATAATTATATGGTGAGTGTCCTACACGCGATTAATTCAAACTCGTCGAAAGTGGTGGGATCTCTGTACTTTAAAATAAATATCGCCCCCGCTGCGTTTCTTGTTGTATCATTTGAAATCACTTTGCAGAACACGTGAATGGTTTTGGGGCAACGAGAGACTATTATGGGATCATAACAGTGTGGTGACTTGTCGAGATCTAACTTTGTATGTTGTTTTTAGTGTTCCACTCAACGTAATGTTTGACTGTTGAAAAGTGCTTTTCATTGGACCTGTACGAAGTACGAAGGTCCTATACGTTTACTACGAACAATTTTAATGTAACATGGGGTAGATCGAGGTGGCAGTTGGGGGGATGCATTTATTATCGTCTAAATATGACGAATCAACAATAAGAAAAATGTGCGTCCGTCCGTCTCCACTTTTTCTTCCAAACGGCTCAACCGATCTCCCTAAACTTTTTTCCTTGAAAGATACATGCCTCGCATTTTTCAAGTGTGAAGATGAGCAAAATCGATCAAGCTGTTCCGGAGATATGGTCGAGGAAGTGACCAAAAACATGGTTTCGAGAGTCGGTGAAGCTTTTTCGCCAATATCTCAGCAAGTATAGCACGGAAATTGCTCATGATGGTGTCAAATGAAAGGATTTGATGTCAGAAAATTGGGAAAAAATTTTTGTGGGAATCGGGTCAGGGGTCGGGGAATCGGGACCAATGAACTTGACGAAATTGAGTTTCTTGGCCATATACGAAAATAGTTTTTCGTGTGTATTTCCTTAACTATTCAATATGGAGATTCACTGTCAAACAGAGTTCGAAAAATTTTGATTTGATTTTGTCAAACGATGATTTAATCAAATTTCGGTTGATGTTCAACGTTTGAAGTTCAAAAAAAGCCGGATTGAAGGTTCACTTTAAAATTTGATGCTCAATTTCTACTTGATTTTCAATTCGATGCATTGAGCATCAATACCACCTTTTTAATGTTCAAATTTTGTGATTTGGTTATTATGTACAATTATTTGATTTTGATTTATTTCGCTAATTATTTGATCATCAACATATCTAAAATGATTTCTGATTTCATACGAAAATGTTCTGTATGACACAAATTACAAATGTAAAATGAAAGTTAGAAAGACAACAAGTGTTAGATGGGTATAAGGGTAGTATAAGAGAGAAATTACACAGCACAATATAACTTTTTCATGACACAAGTTGCGAAAGTTTGTATTTTCGGCCCGCAAATGAGAGTCAAAAATTAAAAAATGTAGCCCTTGGGTAGAAAGTGAAAGAATGAAGCCAATATTTACTTTCCGTCCTCATTTGTGGACCGAAAGGGAAATTTGTAAAACGAGTACTTTCACTTGAATCGAAGTATGCATTGACAGTGTTGTCTTGATTAAAGTCGAAATATTCTTATGAGCAGATGAATGTTGAATTTATATGAATATAGATCGTTACCTAGCAACGTTGGTTTTCAATTTTTCTTTTTGATTTCAAGAATTGAATGATTGAACATTTTGAAGAATTGGTAAATTTAGGATTTTCTGTAAAAATGTTACGTATGTACTATCGAGATTTCCGATTCAGAGAGTCATGTCGATGCAAAGAATCGGCCAGACGTTGTCCCTGTTAGTGTAGATGCACCCAAATATCATTTTTTTCGAGCACTACTTGTTTTCCTTGGACAATACATTGAACACTTTCGGAAGTTTTATTTGGCATCAGAGTTGGCTGAACAAAGGAAACTACTGTCGTCGGGTCGTCGCAATCCCAAACCTTCTAACATCTACCAGTTTAGTATTGAAGTCCTTTAAACCGATGACTAACGCTTCAAGCTCACGAAATCCCTAAATTTTCCCTAATGTCGTCGTTCCTGATATGATTATCCCACTGCTCCTTCCTATTAACTTTTGCTATATTCCTAAGAGCCCTCCTATAAGAAACTTCCAGATCATGCACGAGACATCCGCAGTCAACCCAACTCTCACTACCATACAGTATAGTCGGCCAGAACCTGTGGATAGCTAACTTTGTTTCGCTACTTAATTGTCCTTCGTCAACTGACTGGCCACCGCGTTTCCCATTTTCCTCCTATCCTCAAATTCCCTAACTAACTTGCCATCTCCTGAAAAAATGGTTCCTAAGTACTTGAATTCAGAAAACTGCTCCAGATCCCCCCCCCCCCCATTTAAATTGCAAGCTATCTCCTGAGATTTGCCGACATGCATAAACTTAGTTTTCCCTACACTTATCTTCATCCCATACTCCTCACATGCAGCATTCAGCATTACGGTTGCCCTTCTTATCAATTGAAGCAATAACACCGAAGCTCCAGTCAGCAGGTACTGCAGAAAACTTCATGGCCAAATCGAAAATCCAAAACACATTATGAGACAATAAACGTTGGCTAAACGTTCTGGTTGAACTTCAATCCGAAAAATTGAACATCAAATATTAGGTATTAGTCATCAG